>CM034238.1:17866103-18466103 GCA_019916065.1 Vitellaria paradoxa
AATGTAATTTTATATTTCAACTCTAAAAGCTCTCCATCTATTTACAATGTCTCAAAACGGAGAAGTTTACTGTTAGTCATATGACTGACATGACATTAAATGTATGAACTGTTAGATTAAAATTCAACGATTTTAGTTTATTTAAATATTTTTTAATTAAAAATATATAAAAATATCTGAATGTGTTTGAGTCATTGAATTTTAATTTAATGACTAAAAAATTTGATGTTACCGGACCGACATTTCCAAAATCCAAATGTTTCCTAACTTATATTCATTTATTTTGTTTCAGAAACAAAAAAAATTAGTTTTTTTTTTTTTTTAGCATATCTCGTTTTGTAGAATTTTTTTACTAAAGATTAATTTTGTTTCTATTTAGTAGGTTCTAGGCACATTAAAAAAATACTTCCAAATAATTTTTTATTGATTTGAATAATATATTTAAATGTTACTAAATAAAAATATTAAAATTTAGTAAAAAAAAAAGGCGAACAAAAAATTTGATTTTTTTCCTACGAAACCAAACCAAGCATTAAATGGCTTGCTAAATAGAAAATAGAAAAAGGACCTAAAATCTGGTTATTTTAACATTTTTTATTAAGTTTTAATGATAAATTTTATCGGACGAGAGTCAATATTAATAATATTTTAAAATTAAAAAAATATATATAACTTTTAAATATTATTGATCCCCGAATGTTGAGAGAAGGCAAGTACCATTGACCCTCAATAATATTTGTTCAAACCCTTACCTTCTGTGTCCAAACCTATGTAAAATGGTTCAATACTAAAGAACCCAATCTTCATGGGAGAGAAAGAACCGCATGAAAATTTAGCAATCAAGAAAAATCAAATCAGATGGGACCTATCAAGGTCTTGTATCTGCAAACCCATATAAAACAGAACAATAGCAGAGTAATGCTACCACGTTTCTAATTTTTAACCCCAATAGATTAGATGGGATAGTCTTAATCTGGAATTTAAAGATTTATTATCTTAAGGTTTTAAGTTCAAGTCTCTTCTTTAGCAAAAATTTGAGACCAATCTCCTGGACGCAAATCGTAGTAAAGATTAATAGGACGGGTCTCCTTAACTGGACGAACCGTATCTAATTCTTGGGTGTAAATCCGATTTCCCGTCACTATGCGAGTTTGTGATTTACCACTGCACATATTGAGGGGCCGATATGTGTGACACAAACCAACAAAAAAAAAAAAAAAAACGTTCCTAATTTTTATGTGGCACATAACGTCCCAACATTCAAATAAACGTACACTAGTGATTTTTATTGACTGAGGATCTTCCAATGGTTTAAGATTTTTTTTTTCATTTAAAAAAACTGATTAATTTCATAAAAATAATTATACCCGCCGCACATCAATACTTGTAAGGTGACAACATTGACTCACTGACCTTCATGTCTAATTGGATAACTAACCTCCGAACCCAATTCACATGTTATACTCTCATCATGCATAGTAACATAATCTTAGGCTTCGTTTGGTTACAAAGTTAGCTCTAATTTTTTTTTTTTTTTTGGGTAATTTTTTTCATCTTATATGATTACTTTTATCAAAATTTAAATTTTTACAAAAATTGTGCACGTGGTAAATAAGTAATCCCATTCGTAAAAAAAGAAAATTAATCTTTAATCAATAAAGATTAAAATATATTTATATACTAATAATAACTTATGCCTATGGCACTCTGAACAAAATTAGTATTAAGTTTCTTAAAAAAAAAGTTCAAATCAAAAAAATTATAATAATTCATGAGTTTTAATTTTGTTTTCTAAAAATTTTAAGTTCTAGTAGTTACTTCATATGTTTTAACCTATCTCTACTTAATTTTTGATAAGCATCATAAAAGAAAACATAAGTTTATGGTTTAATTTGGAAAGTTCAATCTCCTAGAAACCATAATTGAGTAGAATTTAAGTTGACGGTTATGAAATAGATAGTAGTGGGGTTTACTGAAATAAAAATTGAGCGAAAAGTTAAAAATATAAAATAATCTCAATCGTTGAATAAAAGACAAAATAATTTTTGATCATTGGATTTTAGTTTATGAGAGAAACGTTTTCAAAAATTGTTCTATTTTATTATATAAATTTAAAATATGTTAAAGATAATTTTGATAGATATAAACAAAAAATAAAGATAAAATTAGAAATAATCAAACAAGTCATTAAAAATCCTAAGCAAACATTTTCAAAATATGCGAAGACAATTTCGGTATATGTAGATAAAAAGGAAGGGCAAAATTAAAAAAAAAAAAAAACAAAAAGGCCGTTGAAATTCTAAAAAAATATTGCCACTGATAATATGGAATAGAAATAGGTAGATAAAAGATAAAATAGAAATAGAAAAAATAGTTAACTCTAAAAAAAATTTGATAAAAAAAATAAAAAATATAACTTTTAAAAAAATTAAAAAAGACACATAAGGATAAAAATAATAATGAATCTTAAATAGGAAGAAGTCAAACTCGGGAAAAAAAGATAACAAAAGGGCCTTTTATCATTGTTCTAAAAAAAAAAAAACAAAAAGGAGAGCAAAATGGTAATAAAATTAAACTAAGGGGGCAAAAGGTGAAAAAATTATGCCAAATAGGACATTTAAGTAGGGATGTTAATGGGACAGGTACATAAGGGTACCTGATTCAACCGAACCTAATAAAAACTCGTTTGAAATACCCTAAAAAAATTAGGACGGGTTTGGGATTTAAATTTAATACCCGTGTAGTTTTAGAACAAGTTTTGAGATTTGCCTGTAAGGTATCGATACCTAATACTAGTTTTACTTATAGGGTACCCGATAATAAAATATAATATAATATATATTTATATATTTACAATTTTATCCATAAAATAACATTTTTGTTGTGTGTTATTTTCACATGTCATAGATGGTTCCATATTGGTTTTGAAAGTTCTTTATGAACTGTGATTTCTATTGTACTGTTCCAAGAGTATACCCCTGTTAATTTTGTAAATTTATTTCTACTATTTATAATATATATTTCTTTTATTTTTCAAAAAAACTTGAAAATTCTTTGACCAATGAATTTGTTCAATTTAATAAATTTAATATTTTTATCACTTACTAATTTTTTTATTTTTTATTTCAAATCGGGTATTTAACGAGTACTTAACGAGTAATTTGACTAATACTAATTGCACATAAAAAGGTTTCGCAAGTTTGAGACTAGTTTTGCAGGTTTAGGAGAGGACGAGTTTAGGACTCTAACTAAAAAAATAAACTGATTTGAAATGGTAATGGTGAGCAAAAATAAACAAATTTGATAATAGAATTGACTAATTAGGTAGATACCTTACCCATTTACATCCTACATTAAAAGCTTAAAGTTGAGTCTCCTTGTTACTTAAAAAGCAAAATGTAATAAAACGAAAATAGAAAGATAAAATGATAATAAATTAAAACTGAGTGAGGCAAAAGTAAAATATATATATGTATATATAATAACAATAAGATGTTGAAGATTTAAACTTCATTCTTAATAGAGTACATATATCTATCGGATTAACTTTAACCCAAAATTTAATCTAGTCTATTACTCCAAACCTTTCATTTCTCAAGTTTGATATGGAACATTTACCCAAATTAGTGAACAACGGTGGAAAAAACCTTCAGAAGGTCTGCAATGCTTTGCACAAAACCCTAGATTTATTATATTCTACAGAATATAGGTGCTGTTTAACAGTGGGGCCCGTTTGGTTTGGCAAAGTTTGTTGAAAATTTCTAAAAATTTCTATAAATCTTTGTTAACTTTATATCACATCAACTTTTTTCTCTCACTGCACGTATTACGAAGTCCCCCCAAACCACAATTTATCTCAATTTACCTCATTTTTTCTTACTATTAACAAACACATACGTGCCGTTTAGAGATTTTGGATGCTGACCCATGGCTTTGACCCCTGGCTTTTACTTTGTTTTGGGGGATTTTTGACTCAATCAACCATGTCAATTAAAATAGTTAATTAAGTAAATAATTTTTTATGTTAGAAAAATATTTATACAACAAATACTTATAGCTTTAATAAAAAAATTTATTTGATTATAAATTATTTTATCCCTGCTTTGATGAAAAAGTTTAAAAAATTCTAATATTATATTATATTATTTTCAATTTATCTCATTGACTCAAAAACATGAGATTTGGGGACTACAATGAGATGTAATTGCCTCAAATAAAAGAATTGCAAAACGTTGGTTTCGTTAATTTAAGCTCCGTTTAGAGGATAATAAAATTTTAAAAATCTCCATAAAACTTTAACTTTTTATATACTGGATGAATTACGAGAGTACAATTTTTATCATTCTATACTAATTTTTATATGCTCCCAACACACCCTTAGTATAAATAATTTAATTTATGTTACACTATTTATTTTAACAAATACCATCTCTACGATCAGTCACCTGTTCAGGGTCAAGGTCCTCCCAATAAAAAAAACAATTTAAACTTAAATTGGTAATACAGAAGAAGTAAAATTTTTGGACTTATTTATTATTTTATTTGTAACTGAAATTTAATTATTATCCTACTTTTAATAACTTTTAAGTATGTTATTCATTTTTATAAAAAATTGATAATACCATTCTCTAAAAAAAATCTATTAAAATATTATTTTGCATATATTTATGAACTTATCACTTTAAACATGTGAATCAATTTAAAATATTTTATTACATTTATATTGTTACCATATTTTCTAACACAAAGTTTTTGGTAATCTTTTTTTAACATAATATTATTTTTATAAATTTTTTTAAATAGGAAATCTATATATGAGAACAAAAAGTCAAAAAGAAAAAAAAAATTAAGAGCAATTGCACTACCCCTTGAGGTTTAGATCAAAAATACGTTAGTTTATTGTGATTTGGATTAAAGTGTAAAATTAACTAAATTTTTAAATTTAACTAAATTTGTGTCTCATAAATCAAAATTAGTTGAGAATTTTTTTTCACAAAAATATATAGATAAAAATATATTTTTATCAATTTTATGTTAAAGTAAAAAATTTTATTTTTTAAAAAGACTCAATTTGTTTTTATTTTTCAAAACAATACTTTTGGACCATTTTACACGTATGAACTTATATAACATGTATGACACAAATTTTATTTTATTTTTGATAATTTTATATTTTAATTTAAATAACAAGAGAGTTATACGTTGAGTTTTAAATTAGAAGATTGATATATTTTATCTTGATCAATGGGTAAGTCTATCTGTAATCTATAAATAATCTCTCACATTCTATTTTACTTTTTTCATTAAATGAAATTGCAAAACTATTATTTTTTAACTAGTTATTCGTATGTCTATTTTGGAATGACATAATTGCCCTTCATAAATAAAATATTTACAATTTTGAATAAACACCCTTAAGCTTCAACAAAATAGAAAATTTATTTTTAAGACAAAAATATTTATATTTATAACTTAATAATCATATAAAAATAAATTTTATTTTATTTCATAATTTAATCAAATAAAAAATTAATTTCTTTCATTTATTTTATCTATAAATTTTTGTCATTTTAACTTTTATCATCATCTTCAAATCATTTAGTAAGGTTTTATATAACCTTTTCAATCCTCCTAATGTAGTAATATATTTTAAAAATAATGTAACAAAATAAAACATAAGTGTAGTAAGCGATAAAATAAATAAATAAATACCAAAATGACAAAGAAAATGATAAAAGTTGGGAAATAAATTGAAATGAATTAAGTTATTTTTTCTTATGGATAAATTACATATACCTCCCTTTAATATATAAGTAATTACATTTAACTCTCACAACATTTAAAAGTTACATTTGCTTTTTTTTTATTTTAAAATATTGTCAATATTGATTCCATTTTGATAAAATCAACTGTTAAAACTTAACATAAAATGTAAAAATAGCTAAAATTTTAGGTATTTTTCATATTTTATCCCTCATTCTCTCACATTTTCATCAATTTTTCTTACCAAATATCTAAAAAATAAAAAAAATAAAAAAATTTGAGAATTTTTATTAAGAAAATTGAAAAGATATAAGAGAGAGGTAAAATAAGAAAAATACCTAAACTTTTGACTAGTTTGATATTTTATATTAAGTTTTAATGATTGATTTGATTGAAATGGAGTCAATGTTAATAACATTTCAAGATAGGAAAAGCATGTACAACTTTTAATAGTTAGTTTTATGCAATTGATAAAAATTATATAAATGATAATAAAATTTATTTTAGTTTTTTAAAATGTTTTTTTCTTACATAAAACCTGTAGACACGAGAAGAAGACTACTTATAAATTTAAATTTGTAATTGTTCTTTACACTTAATAATTTTTCTCACCAATTCTTAATTTGAAATATAATCTTTGATTTTTTTCACCATTCATCTATATAAAAAATAAAAATATATAATTAAGAAAATCAACGAATTAAAAGAATTAACTTTTAAGTATATAGACAAATTTATCAAATAAACCATAACCATATTTCTTTTGCAAACTTAATTTTAACCGTTTGTAATAACAAATAATTTTTTCTTAAAAATTATAGAATTAGAAATTTTTATCATAGTAAGTAATTCATATATATATAAGTGATTTTTTTCACAAAATTAGATTATAATTGTTTGTCCACTTATTAAAATATTTAAAAAAATTGTTAAGTTGTCTTTTGTATATATTTAAAGAATAATAATTTTTATTATAAAATAAAAAATATTATAACATATAACTATGGCTTGAATTGAGTTTTTATATAAGTGCTTTTATGATATTATAAGTATACAAAACATATGTGAAATAATATGTGGGCAATTGTATGATTTTAATTAATAAAAAAATAAAATAGAGTGCAAAATAATATTTGTGGAGAGTAAATAAGTTCACGTTGTTGAATTCATAATAAATTAAAATATATTTTTTTAGTGATTTGAAATTTTGCTAGGCATTATTGACAGTTAAGATACACGATTGGCCTCCTCAACCGTGCACCAATTTGTCGCGAGATTTAAATTTCCACCAACAATGTTCTTAACCGTGCACCAATTTATCGCGAGATTTAAACTTCCACCAACAATGTCAGAAGTACACTCATGGTCAGTTTGACTATCCCGGAAGTAACAAATTAAAATATACTTGCACTCTAAAATTAACTTAATGCTACCAAACGAACAAGCTTATAAAAAATTATTGACAAAAGGCAGACTTTTGCTCATAACTTGCCAGTTTTACCCATCCGCTCCTCACGTTCTTGCCTGAAAAGACCTTTTATATTGGTGGACAGTTCATTGTAGATCTACAAGCCACGCACCCACCCACATGGATTAGTTCCCTCTATTTTTTTACTATTTTTTTATTGGTCATTCTGCCTTCAAAACTGTCCGAAAGACTCCAAACCCCCTTTTTACATCAGCCCCCCCTATTCAGGGTCTCTGTTAGAGTGATCAATCATTGAACAAAAATAAAAATAAATAAATAAAAATTGGGTCTTGACTATTGGGCTTCTGCATATTCTCTCCAAAATCTGCAGTGTTTCTTGTTTTATTACCTGAAATATTTCAAATCTTTGGAAACAGATGGTTTTTTTCCGGGTCTAGGCGCTCAAAATCTTGTAGGTTTTTTGAAAATTTCCACCATCTTTTTGTTGTTTTCTGACCTGAAATCTCGAGTTTCTTTAATTTTTTTTTCTGCTTAGGGTTTCTTACTCCTTTTTCTTTTGTTTTTTTTCTCTGGTCTATCGTCTTGAGGAGATTTTTCTTCTGTTTTACTCCAAATGTAATTTCTTTGCTATATACTTGGAGAAAAAGAATGTATTTGTGTGTGAATCTTCCAAATTCTTGGTCTGTGTTCTCTCATGCTAACAATCACTCACAGTGCCAGCGGCATTGGAGTTCTTGTTAGTTTCTAGGAAATGTATCCTTCTAAGCTATGCCTCTGTTCTTAATTTGATTTAGGGCTTGAAATCTTTTGGGTTTCTTTTAGTAGAATAATTTGGAATTCACTTTTTTTATGTAATTTACTGGGAAAAAGGGGTCTGCTGCTTCGGGGATCAATCTTGAGACTCCTTGGAAAGGATCAATCAGCTTGGTTTTAGGCTGAGAGATGTTCAATTCTACAGAGGAAGAGGAACGGACCTCATTCCCTTTAGAAAACGGGGTCGGGTCTCTGCAATCATCCCTCCTGGGCTTAAACCCAGATTCCCCTGAGGGGCTGCTACTAGCCTCCGAATCACTGGAGCCTCGGCTGGTTCCCACTGTATGCACTGATATTAGTGTCATCCCTGAGCATGAAAAGGATAAGCTTGAGAAGACAATTGTAAATCTAGAAGGTAAAATAATCTGCCCCGTGTTTTGTTATATAGGTTGGTGCTAATTTATCATGACTGGAAATTTGTTTTTTGATTCGGTTATGCAGGGGAAATTACAAGATTGAGGCTGAAGCAGAGGGCTTTACAAGAGAAGCGAAGAGAAGCATTGAACAAGATATTAGACACCAAAGGTGAAATGCATCTTAGTTGATTTGATCTTGTGGTTATTTGAACTATGTTTGTGAAAGATTTATCTCAATTTGTAGGCTGCATTAGAGTATTTTGTCGGATTCAGCCTTTTCTATCAACCAAGAGGAGAATTCACCAGCCCATTGTGGTTGGGTCAGAAAAGATTGTGGTTGGATCCACTGGAAGTAGGAAAGAATTTGGATTTGATAAGGTGTTCCCTCAGGAAGCTACCCAAGGTTTGCTTCTAGCTTATGTTTTTAAAACATGCTTAATTATCCTTTTTGTTGCACCCTTTCGTTCCACAGTTGTTGTAATGGATATATGCTGTCTTAAAATTATATAGAAGATGTTTTTGTTGAGGTTGAGCCAATCCTCAGATCTGCACTAGATGGGCACAATGTCTGTATATTAGCTTATGGGCAAACGGGCACTGGAAAGACATTCACAATGGTCAGTGATAGATGTTTAAATTGTACCATTCAGCACTAGATGTTGAAAAACATCTCCATTGACATTTGCTGGCGTGAATTTTCTCCAGGATGGGACTAATGATTCTCCAGGGATTGTTCTTCGATCTCTCAAAAAGCTGTTCCACCATGCTTCTTTGGATAGCTCTGCTTCATTTACGTTTTCGATTAGCATGTTGGAAGTTTACTTGGGTAATCTAATAGATTTACTATCTCCAAAATCATCCCGTAGAGCATATGGAGCCATCTCAAGATGGTAAGTAATGTGCCTCACACAGAGAGAGAGAGGGAGAGAGAGATGAAAGTTAGGATCATTTATTATAGTGCTTACCATTATTTGGCTAACTCTACTACAGCAATCTCAACATTCAAACAGATCTGAAGGGATTCGTAGAAATTGAAGGTCTAACAGAAGTGGAGATCCCCAATTTTGCAAAAGCAAGTTGGTGGTACACCAAGGGTCGGCGGTTTAGATCCACTTCATGGACTAATGTCAATGAGTCGTCTAGCAGATCTCATTGGTGGGTTCTTGGTTGGATTTACAAATTTTCTCTCTTTTAGATGTATTGATAGGACTTACTTCATCTGTTTAGTTCTATATGTTTAGCTTAACTAGGATCAACATTTTCCGACGGGGGGATGCTTCAGGAGGAAAAGCAGAAATAAGCAAATTGTGGATGGTTGATCTAGGAGGAAGTGAGCGATTGCTAAAAACGGGAGCCACTGGCCAAACGCTTGATGAAGGGAGAGCCATAAATCTCTCTCTTTCCGCACTAGGTGATGTCATTGCAGCCCTCAGAAGAAAGCGAGGCCATGTTCCATATAGGTAAAGTTTCCAGTTGGGTCTGGTTTTCAGCTTTTGTTATCATTTCTATTTCTTTCTTCTATTGGACGTAACTTAGACCATAACTCAAGTAAGCATTGCCAATGCTGTGATACAAATCATGCGATGTAAGTTGTGAAGTAGTTGATTTTATGCTTCTAACTACAAATTTAATCTTTGGTTGCAGAAATAGTAGGCTAACTCAAATTCTCAAAGATTCTCTTGGTACTATTTTATTTCTGCCTTTCTCATTTTCTGTTTTCTTTAGTTCTATAGCATGCTGTGGATTGCAGACACTAGAAGGAAATCAGAATGTTTCTGCCTTAATTTATATAAAAATTGGAGTTAATTTGTTTTCTTTGGCATTAGATTTTCTTGCATGTGCAAGATCCAGATTTCAATTTGTGATGATGCTTTAATGCCTTTCTCGACTCCCTAGCACCTGTCTGAATTGCAAAACGCCTCGTCTCTTTTCCCAAATGCTTTAGGTTATGGATCAAAAGTATTGCTGCTAGTGCATGTAAACCAATTTGAAGATGATGTTGGGGAGACAACTTGTTCGCTGACTTTTGCACAGCGGGCAAGAGCTGTAGAATCCACCAGAGAACTCCCAGAGGTACTCTTCGCTTATTTCTTCATAACTAAGGGTTTGTTTGGTATAATTATTTTGGATCCATTTTTATTTTGCGTTTTTTTGAAATAAGGAAAGCAGTTTAAAACATATTTGGTCACTTGTGTTTTCAAAATCTGTTTTAGAAAACAAAAAATAGATTTATGCATAAACTATAAATTGACTAAAAGTCATTTTTGAGTCTTTTTAACCCAAAATAAGGATAATCCTAAAACATGAAAAATAGAAATTGTCAAATTAAATGCGTTTTTAGTACATGAATCTCAAAACAAAAAGTAAAAAATAGAAAATATAAACATAAAACAAAAAATAAAAATACAAACCAAATGTCACCTAATGTTTCAAAATCGTCAATTGTCATTGATCCCTACACATTTTCTCAGGATGTGAAGAAGCAAAAGGAAAAGAGGATTGCTGAGCTTGAGGAAGAGGTGAGGAATGCTGAGGAGGAATGTAAAAAAGTAATTGATCAAATACAGAAGGCTGAGTTCTTGTTAAGTGAAAACAAGAAGCTCTTCACAACCATGTATAAAGTTGTCGAAGATGAGGGTACTCCTACCAGTGCCAACGAAGAGCTTAGAGAAGTTCTAGCAACCCCGAGAACATCTGAGGAAGTAACTAAAAGGCAAGTTAATAATTCTCTTCCTCGGTTCATGAATTCCACCATGGCTAGTCGACAAAGGCAGAGTGCTGCTGAAAGAGAAATCGATGCTAGAGTGAGAACGCTTAGATCAGGAACTAGAAGTTCAATCCAAATTTCAGGTTCTCAGTCTTTCAGTTACTCGGATCCTCATTTTAAAGCATTTCTACGGCATTCACATAAAAAATCTCGCCATGGAGAGATAAAAACTCCCCTCAGTGAGAGTACGAAATGCAATGTCTCTGATTCCAAGCTGTCCACCGTGCAAGGGGCCATGATGGTGGTCAGTGCTTCGGTTCCAAACTTGAAAGTTACGCTTGGTCGTCACAGAAGAAGAATGTCTGATCTGATCTGATCTAAAGCATGAAAAGATACCGCTGCTAACTGATATTTTCTTCTGGTAAAATGAGAGTTTGTTTTTTGTTTCTGAACCAAAAGTTTCAATGGTGTGAATGCTGTGCCATCATGTAATTTTTTTTTTTATTTTGGTTTTTTTGTTTTGTTTTTTTTTGTTTTTTGGGTTTTTGTTAAAGGGTGTGGTTTGATAACAGATGTTGGGATATGTCAATTGTTAGTTTACAAGATCCTCCAACTAACATGGTTTCTTTTTAAGTTTGTATGGATTTGACAAAGTTGTTTTGCAATATACTTCTATAAAGTACATGATTGGGTTTTGTGGTATTTGTTCAAACCTTGTTATGAAAATTATGAAACTTAAGCTCTCTCTTTTTATTTGATCTCATCTACTCATGTGGCTTTTTTTTTTGTTTTTTTTGAAGTGTTTGAGATTGGTTCGAGCTTGATTTGTGACTAAAACAAATTCGAATTAAGTTTGATTTGTGATTCATGTAAAATCGAGCTCAAACTTGAATCAGGAAGTTTGGCTCGAAAGATTGCGAGTTAATTTTGATAAAATAATATATATATATATATATATATATTTATAATATGTTTATTTTTTATAATATTATATTTATTATATTGTAGGTTAAAAGGATATCGTTTTGCTTTAATACAGTTTTTTATGAGTCAATTTTAACTTTTTTTTTTTTTTTTCAAGTAAACTTCGAGCTGACACTCGAGTTGGTGTAAATACGTTTATTAAGTGGTTGAGTAGTTTCCATCCCTATATGTTTTTAATCTAATGTACTTGCAAACACCGAGAAGAATTTTGTCATAGAAGTAGTCACCATGATTCAATGCAGGGACTTGGACACAAATCTCATGTGGGTTGGGGGAAGGAAATGTTTATTGGATTTACGGTATTGATTATGCTATTGTAATTTTTTTTACAAAAGGAGGGGCTAAATACTATTACGTAACATTTTTTAATTATGAAATAAAAGGTTTCTATAGTAATTTTTGTACGCAGAGGCTTCCGTCCCTGAGGTCCCAGGGTTGATGACATGTGGTTCTTCTCTGTTCTAACATCTTTTTTTGAGGGTCCCTCCGTCAATGTCACAGAGTTGACATTGAGTTTGATTTTCGTTCGCGTCTTGTGAGTGAATTCAAGTATTTCTGATTTACTCATTTACTACATGATTCATTAAAAACTACAATAAATCGGCGTGAGTTTCAAATTATAAAAAAAAAATATCACAGAACTGACATAACAACGTTAAGTTAATTTCTATTATATTAGCATAATTCAATAGTGTGATGTCATAAAATTAAAGGCTTTAAAAATTAATTAATACTTCCCCAGAGTGGATGGGAAAATGAAAAAAAAAAAGAAAAAAATTTAATATGGATATAAGTAAGAGAAATTAGAATAAGATAATTTTCTTTTTATTTAATTTATAAAAGTAAAAAGAAGGAAAGAAAAAAAAAATTGGTGATTTGTATGGTGGAAACTAGAAAGTGAGTAAAAGAAAATAAGCGGAAAATGTGAAGAAAAAAGCTTTTCTTTCTTCGTCATTGTCATAACTCATTCCCTCTCCCATTAATTTGAGGCTTAAAAAGATAGGTTAAGAGAAAATATTTATATTTTTTTTCTTATTTTTCACTTCCATTCCTATGTTGGAAACAAAGTCTAAAACTTTTTAAAGAAATTTAAAAAAGAAAAATTTTAAGAAAATAAAATTTTAAACTAAAAACATTTTCAGTATATTACATTCTAATTGCACATGGTATAAAATTAATTGTAATTACAGTAAAAATTATTGTGTTTGAAATTTAAAAAATTTTTCTGTTCATTGAAGTATATTACATTCTAATTGCACATGGTATAAAATTTAATTGTAATTACAGTAAAAATTATTGTGTTTGAAATTTAAAAAATTTTTCTGTTCATTGAAGTATAATTTTTAGTTCAAAATTTTATTTTTTTATAATTTTCTCATTTGAAAACTTTTTCTTAGCACATCATAGGTGTGTTTTGAGTGATAAAAAGTGAGATAAAATATAATTTGGAGAAAATTTTTGCGTTTGATACACACATCTCAAACTGTGTTTTTTGAGATGAACAGTAAGATTCTGTTCCGACAGATTGAATTTTCGTTTGGACAGATATAAAATTTTGGACAGTCATAACTTTTTTGCACTACAATCCATCCAAACGAATTGTAAAAACCGTTTGGACGGAAGTCAGCCGTGTGAATCGGTCGGAATGGTTTCTACAATCTGTTAAAACGGTTTCTACGGCTCCACAAAAAATAATCAAAGTGGGTGTCATTAGGTAGTTTGGAAGTTCACGGTGAGAATGGCAAAAAAAAATTTACTATTTGATTAACCAAATTTTAGTTATCTGCTTTTTTTTGAAAGATATTGAACTTTTTTTGAACTTTGAGAATGTAAGAATGTGTAAAAATGTATAGAGATTTTTAAAAATTTTCAGAGATTTTCACAGATTTTTAGAGATTTTTGATGCACCAAACGCACTCTATAACTCCATTTGGATGTTAAAAAATTCTGAAAAATGATAAAATTACTAAAAAATTTTAAAAATTATTTACTTTTTATCTTATTGCACAAGTCATGAATGCACAACTTATCTCATCATATCTCATTTTTCATTATTCTAAACGCACGTATAATGTAATAAAAATTAACAAACGGTTAAAATATAACTACTTGCATCAATAATGTTAAAATAATACTGGTTTGAGATTTATTATTAACCCCGTTTGACCGGACAAAACTTACTAAAAGTCATTAAATTTTAACTACTTTTTATACTTTCTTCTAATAAAATTTTAACACATATTACATTTATGTCATTTTTTTTATTTTTACTATAATTTTTTTAACTTTTTTTTTTCCAAACAGCCCCTTAATATCAACAATATGGTTAAAAAAAAAAAAAAACACTTAACGGAAGCGGCTCGAGCATTACGATCTACAATTCGTGAAGAAAGGCCTATCGATCAATCTCCTGGAGTATCAGTCTCGTGCTGTAGTTACTGAATCGTTTCCGAATGGCTTTATCGTCGTCGTCGTCGGCGGCGAAAGGCGGGGTGGTGGTGACGGTGCCCGTTCTGGTGCTCTCTGCAGCAGCGGCGGCGATCTTCCTCTTTTTTCTGTTTTCCTCTCTTTCTTATTCTCCACCTCCTTGTTCTTGCCCCGCTCCGACTGCCGTCGCCACCAGCGGCGGGGCCGACGACGGGCGAGGAGAGGCTAGGAGGTTCGGAGAGCGGATCTCGCCGACGGAGGAGGATATAAGATGGGTGAAGAACCAGATCGAGGCGAACGGACTGCATATGCAAGATAATGTGCTCCGAAAGGGCATTAATCCTCGTACTCGCGCTCAACAGCTGCAAGATCTTATTCAGTTAGTAACCTTTCTGTCTGTGTGTGTGTGTGTTTTTATATATATGTATAGGATGTAAAGAAATCTAGCTACACTTCAGTTTTTTAGATTTTCTGAAGATTCTAGAACTAGTTCACCCTCTCTAGATAGACTGTTCTTAGACTTGAGTTTACCCTCTCTCTTCAAAATGTTATGTCGAAGTTGTAACTCGGTGTTTGAATTTCCAGCTATTAGCTCAATCCCTCACTCTTTCTTCTCTGTTCTGTTCATCCAATTATAGTGTTATTGATTTCAAGTTGCAATTTCAAAATTCTGCGTGTTGATTGTCCAAAAATAAAAATGTGTTGATTCTCTGGTCCTGGAACATAAAACTAGCTCTCTGCAGAGATATATAGTCTATAGTTTCAAGAATTTGGATTCCAATTCCTCCAGCCCTAGAATATGCATACACAAACGCACATGTATCCTAATATAACCGTAGTTTCTGATCGGAACATGGATTTGTGGAGGGAAAAGAAAAGTGCAGGGAAAGATAAAAATTACTTGTTCTCATTATTTTTTCATACTTAATCAAGTAAAAATTAAAGTCTTTTCATGAAAATCTATTTTCTTATCATTTTTCTAGCTAAACCAAAAAATGAATTGAATCAAACTTTTTTCCCCTTCACAAATCCATGTTCCAAGCATAGCAAGTTTCCAATATTGGAAATCAGTGTTTTTTCATGTTCCAGTTCAAGTTTACATTCAAGTTTTGTAGCCCTGGAATCTCCACTCGAGACTCTTGCACAATCTCCACTGGCAACTCTGATTTTGAGGTTGTAATTTACTTCAGTTTTTAATTTTTTATTTTTTTCCTATATTCATCGAAGTATTGTCTTGTTATGGCATTAACTATGCCAATGTTTTGGAAATAAGTACTCTTATCTTTCTTAAGTTGGTTAGATAGATATGGATTTCAAATAAATAAATTTGAGTTTGAACATTAAAGAAAGGAGGAGATGATTGCTATAGGTAGATTGAGAAACTAAGGCTCTGTATTGAAGAGGGGTTGGGAGGGGTTAGGCTATGAAACTACTATTATGCCCTCTTCCTTTAGCTAAAGTTACTAGAACATTCTTATAGTTTTGTTTAAAATAAAAGGTCATTATAATAATTTTATGGTCCAATCCCTCGCAACCCATTCCACTGCACCCATTCTTGAATGGCTCTGCTTGCCCTTCCAAGCTTAGATGGTTGGGATCAGGGGTATGCCCTTCCAAGCTCATGTTGATAAAATCGTCAAGCACTTCCTCTTCAGTGTAGTACCAAGGAGGTTTGAATAAGGGGATCCTACTAGGATGATAATGTGCCCGCTCCCACCTTTGTTGCTTTCTATTCTTCATCTTCATAGATATTATCTCTTCTTTGCTTCCTCCACTCACCCGCATCCAGGTGATGGTGTTACTTCTGGCTACTCTGAGAATATGTCCTCTGTCATATCTTGGGTGCGTATGAGATCTTAGGACAGTTTTAACTTGTTCCTTGTCCCATCCACTGGGTTGACCTTGTTGAATCCCAACCCCTCTACCAAACTTACCCTAAAGGGAAGACAATTTATATTGAAGTTGATAATTTGGTTGGCTTACTTGTACAATTAGAATCATTACTACAAATGATTCAAATAACTAGTTTTGCATTGCTTTTTAAATTCATCGGGATCCATTCTGTTAAACTTCTCGAATTTTTAGTTGCAAACCATGTCTAAACTAACCAGTTTATATTTGAATTATTGCCCTTCAATGAATAGTGCCAAATCATTATATTTTAAATCCATAAATACAAACACAACGTTAGATTATTTGCATATTTGGCTTTGCCTTTAGACTAAGATTTTTTTTTGTATATTGACTGATTACTTTCTTCAGAAATGTGACCAAGCTTTTCTCGAATTTTCAGATTCAAGGGCATATCACATTATGAAGGAGATGAATCAAACAACCACACGGCTCTACCTTGTCCAGGTGAGCTCCTTGTTGAAGAGCATCACAGCAACTATGGGGAGCCGTGGGCTGGAGGGCGAGACGTGTTTGAATTCCTTGCGGAGTTTGCCCACCTCAAGCCAGATGCTCATGTCCTCGAGATTGGATGCGGCACACTTCGTGTAGGCTTGCATTTCATTCGGTACCTGAATCCAGGAAACTTCCATTGTTTAGAGAGAGATGAGCTTTCTTTAATGGCTGCATTGAGGTACGAGCTTCCTTCCCAGGGTTTATTGCATAAACGCCCTTTGATTGTGAAGGGTGAAGACATGGATTTCAGCAAGTTTGGAGCTGGAATGTATGATTTAATCTATGCGAGTGCTGTTTTTCTTCACATGCCCGATAAACTCGTATGGACTGGATTGGAGAGATTAGCTGACAAATTGAAACCTTTTGAAGGTCGGATCTTTGTGTCCCACAACATAAAATTCTGTTCGCGCTTGGGTGGAGATGAGTGTACAAAGAGACTAAACAGTCTAGGGCTTGAATATATTGGGAAGCACACGCATGATAGTTTACTGTTCAATCACTATGAGATTTGGTTCGTGTTTAGGCGGTCTAGGGTATAGGATCTGCAAAACAATCTCTTTTTTGGATCAAGTTTTGATTGTTTATACGTGCGGATGGAAGCTGCAGTGAAGCAGCAAAATTGTGACGTTTTACTTCTCATGTCACATCTCATTCATTCATTGAGAAGCATTGTTGGAAGGTTAAGCTTCAAGTTTATGCCATGTTTGTGGAGGAGAATGGCTGGCCTGCTAGCGATTATTTGGATATTTATCCATCCCTAGTATTATTGTTTTTTGGGGGTCGTGGCTCGTACCTGCTCTGTATTCTTGAAAATGGACCTCACCTTCGACTTGGATCTTTAAGCAGTAACAGTGATCACAAAGGCAATCGAGATGTGCTGTGAATTCGACACTTCTGAGTTATAATTTAAATTATAAATGCCAGCGGCACGTTGGACTTTTTTTTTTTTTTTTTTCGGGTACAACTTTACCGGGGAGAGATTGTTTTGTGATGTAGACCAAAAGATCTGAAAGAACAACGTTTAAACGTTGATAATGGGTGTAACCTTGGATTTGTCTGTTCAAATTCTTATACAAGTTACTCACGGTACTTTCTTAGGAATGATTCTGTTTGATCTTTGTTTATTTCATTATTTATTGGAAGTTGTCATAAGAGAATTTTCACAATTTTTTTATTTAGCATCGTGTATCATTATTTGATGAATGCTTAATTTTTTTACTGATTGTGTGAACTTGTGTGATTCACTGGACTGAGGTGTCGGCCAAAGAAGGATTTTTTTTTTTTTTTTGGGTTTTGCTGTCAGATGAGCAAAGATTTGTGCAAATGTTATTCGGGCAAAAGTCCTTGAAAATGTACAGCTAATGAAATCCTTTATGTTTTGATAACATGAAATCTGTAAAGCCTAAAAACCACATTTGTTAATTAAAATTAGGGTTAATTACACTTAACACTTCTTTTAACTATATCAAATTTTCAATTATCTCTTCCATCTATTAACTTTAAAACTTTGACTCCCTCTCCTATCACCTATTGGGTTTCGCCGGAAAATCGTTAAATAAGTTGGTTGGATGGAGTAAGAACAGCAGTCAACCCTTGTTATAATACAATTTTACTAAAACCAAAATACTCTCAAATACAAATAAAATAAAATAAAATAAATACATACATATATGTATACCTATAAATTTTATTCTACTCTTACTCTTTTTATCCATTTAAAATTTAATTTTTAATAATGTTATAAATAATAATTGAAATTATTAAAATTATAAATCCTTATTTTTGTAATTAGCACTTATTTTTTGTAATTATCCTTTAACTGGTGAAATTTAATTAAAAAATAATGATGGATTATTAATTTAATAGTAATTTATTTTAATATGAATAAATAGTAATAAATGATATTAATAAAAATTATTATTTATTTATATAATAGATTTTTTAGTAATAACTAATTTTAATTTTAAGAGTAAATCATTATGTATTTTTAATAGGAACTAATTTTGATTAATATGAAAACATTAATAAAAGAAATCATTCTAATAATAAATTATTATTTATTAAAGTTCAATAATAAATTATTTATATCTTTGTTTTTGTAATTAGCATTTATTTTTTATAATTATTCTTCAGTCGTTGAAATTTGATAAAAAAATAATGACAAATTATTATTTTAATATTAATTAATTTTAATTTTAAAAAATAGTAATAAATAATATTCATAAAAAATTTTTATTTATTTATATAATAGGGTTTTTAGTAATAAATAATTTTAATTTTAATAGTAAATCATTATGTATTTTTAATAGTAATTAATTTGTTTAATATAAAAATGTTACTAAAAGAAATCATTTTAATAATAAATCATCATTCATTAAAGATCAATTTTTACTCTAATAAATTCAATTATTCTTTATGACATTTATTATAAATTAATTTTTAAAATAAAATTTATATGTATACATATATGTATATGTATGTATTTATTTATTTTTTCTTATTTTTGAGGGTATTTTGGTCAAGTTATATTATACAAATAGTTCATTGTTAACCTTATTCCATCTAATTTATTTAACTATGCTTAAATGGATTCTTTTTTAAATAGGCGAAGGTGTCAAAATGTTGAAATTAATAGATAAAGGAATGTAATTAAAAATGTGTCACTATAATTAACTCTTAAAATCAAATAGTTAAAATAACAAGAAATCTGAAAAGTCTAAAGGTTAAAATCACATTTGTTCGTTAAAATTAATTATTTAATACTAATTTATGTAGATTCATATTAGAACTTGAATTCTAAGTGATAAGTGTGTAATCTTACTCATATGAAATTAAAATTTTTATTATGTAGAATTTTTTTTTTGCCAAAAAGAGAAAAATTAAGGACAGGAACAGAGTGAACGAATTGCAATGCAATTTTAATGAGGAAACGATTTTAAGCAAGATATTCGTAAATGATTTTTAAGCAAGATATGCATAAATGATTTTTACGATTTTAAGTAAGATAGGGTTTAAATAAGATAAGAACGAATTCGGTGAGCAAGTTTCATCCTAAATCTTTACCTACTTGAGACGATATCTGGAGGCATGATTTTTTAGTAATTTTTGATTTTTTTTGTCAAAAGTTATTAGTTGCAATTTTTTATGTGTTTGGTGAAACAAATATCAATTTTTAATAATTTTTAACAATTTTGTTAACTTTTAGATGTTTGGTAAATTATTGACGAATTTTGGTATTTTTTAGTAATTTTGAGTAAATTTTAGTAATTATTAATAATTTTTAGTAATTTTTAATTTCAAAAATTATTATATTTAAATAAAAAAGATAAAAATTAATAATTTACCAAACATTTAAAAAAAAAAATTACAATTTTTTACTTAAAATTTTGTTATCAAACATTTCCTCGAGTCAACTTCTCCCTTTTCATTTTTTTTTTCACTTAATGCCTTTTTAAGGTGTGTTTGGAATCTTAAAAAAATAAAAAAAAAATTAAAAGATGAGATTGATGTAATTAAAAATAACATAAGGTAAAATTTGATTAAAAAAAATTTAAAAAGTTTTTTTCGAAGTTCTTTGGGATTCCGAACGATTAATCTCTATCTTTCCCTCTCCTATTACTACCTCTGCTCATCAAAGTTCGTCCAATACAATCACCTCGACGATTCACATCACAGTGGAAAGTGATTGGCGCCTTCCCGAAGACGTGGTGAATGAAATCTTATCGAGATTGCCGGTGAAATATATACCCACATTCAAGTTTGTCTCCAGAAAATGGCATGCTCTTCTGTCAAGCCCTAGTTTTCTCAGCAACAATAATAATTCGATCAGTTGGGATGATAATTACTCAGATTGTCTCGTAATCTGCAACGAATTTCTCCGATTACCTTACGGTATAGTCAGCTTGTTGCCTGTGAATCTGAAATTTGATTTTGGCGTGGTCCATCCAGATCGGCATCCAGATTTTGTTTTGGGTCCCCGCGAGGGTTTATTTTATATGCGTTTTGATGATCCAGAATATTTTGCCCTATGCAACCCTGAAACGAGGGAATTCAGTGTTCTCCCTCATCCCAACTCCGACGACGTCCTTTACGTCATTGGGTTTGGTTCTGATCGCTGAACTAATAACTGCAAGGTTATTAGTTGGTCAATTTTGCTGAGGCTTACACGCCGAGAACGGGTTCCTGGAGAAGGGATGTCCGCAATTCTGCCGCTGCTGCTCTCCTTGATGCTGTTGTTGTAGGCCTGGGCTTCCAGGGACGGGGACCCTGTCACAAATTTACGTTTAATGGAGTTTTTTTACTGCTACTTTTCTCTAAAAAATAAAATAAATTATTTTAATAAGAAAAATTTTTTATGAAATATTATTTTAATAAAATAATTTAATAATTAATTTTATTTTAATTAAATAAATTATTATTTTATAATATTTATTATAATTATTTATAGTAAAACTTTACTTATAATTTTATAGGAGTATAAAGAAATATTTTACAAGCGAAATGAAAAGAGGGTAAAATTTTTCATTATTTCTTGCTACTCACACCTTCTCTCGGTAAAAATTTACTCCCATATGGGGTAATTATTATCTTCAGAATAATTGTTATGCCCTCGTCCAAATTGATGTAATAGAGGATAAAAATTATCTCGATAAAATTTATTCTATTATTCCAAAACAAATATGTCCTTAGGGTCAATTTTTAATAAATGTCAAAAGATTGGTGTTCGGCAAAACTCTTTTCTGGAAGCACTTAATAGTTTTTTAAAAATTTGTATTATTCAACTTATTAAATAAATTTTTAAACTTGATTTCTAAAAACTAGATTTAGTATGTAAGTGAAAGCTTTGGAATGACTCAAAAATATTCCTTTTTCTATTATTATGCATTGTCAAAATTTGGACTTTGAATTTATCTATAAACAAATAACAGTTCAATTTTTAATTTATTTGATTAAGGTAAGTACATAATTAATTCTGAAGGTTATTTTATATATAAATTAGACGAACTTTTCTACATTTAAGAATTTAGAATCACTAGATTTTGATTTAAATTGTATATTCTATAAATCTCCATATTTGGAGGTGTAAATGAGAGATATAGGTTTGACAACAAAACAAGACAAGTTTAAGATTTTTCGGATTAAAAACTATAAATTTTTAAGTTATGTTACATAAAATATACAATTTATGGATTACGTGCCTTTATGAAATTTCAAACCTAGCTTTAGAACAAATATATATATATATATATATATATATATATATATATATATATATATATATATATATATATATATATATATAAAGTCAAACTCGTTCAATCAAGAACATATATTATGTATTATATATAGTATATAAAAAAGTAAAATATATATTATGTGATGTTGGTGAAATTTCGTGTTCTTTGATTCGAGCCTTTGAAAACTTGGTCTGCTAAAAATAATGAAATCTGTTTACCAGAAATATGGTGTGATGCCTGTCAAAAACTCTTTGACAATTAAGTCAGTAAAAAGTCAGGAAATAATTTGGTAGAGTAACAATAAAATGAGAATAACATACCTGTGATAATGAGTTCTTCCCCTGTTTATAGAAATGTTTTGTAGATTCAAGAATATAAGTAAATTAGAAATTCCAAGAATAGAAGTAAATCAAGAATTCTTCCTGATTTACCATGATTTTCCCATTAAAATAAGGGAAGTGGAAGTGCAAGATCTTTATCAATCTTGGAATTTTATTCCTAATTTGATAATTCCCAATCAACAATTATGACGCGAATTTTGGGATTATGATAATGAGAGTCTTATACACGCGCCCATGATTGGCTCAGCACTTAATAGCTCGTGTCATTGAGCTCGGCCTAAGCCAATTTGACCTTCCTAACTCAGAAGGTCGGCTCGAAAGGTCGGCTCATCCTCATTTGGGGACTTTCTCTGATGCAACTGAGGGGTATTTTTACCATTTTGATAAGGCTCAGAAATCTCCCTCCTCATCATTGTGTATTACATTTCAAATTATCTTTGCCACCTTTATTGTCATGCTCCTACCAATTGCACCAAGAGCAAACCAATATTATAAATTAGTATTACAATGGCCAGAACCATTTTGTAGGTTGAATCGGTGTAAATTATTTTAATTAAATATTATTATTATTATTATTATTATTATTATAATAGATACACACAATTACTTAGAAATTTAAATTAAACATATAGGAGTGGCGTCGATCCTAATAAGACTGATTTAGTGAATTAGTTCTAAATGGCAATTTTCACAAAAATAGATGTGATTCCAAATATTTACTACAACGTTGAGAGAATATTCAATAATAATATTATTATTATGTGGCTGTTTGAGATAAGTTTTTGCTAAGATGTACAAAGTTTTCAACTAATCAATTGTTCCTATACGATCTGGACTAATCATAGGGGAATTATCTCCATCAAATTTTCATAGGCTGTGGTTTCCGCAGAATTTAATGTGCTTAAAATTTAAAATTTTTGTCCATCTCAAAGGTGACAGAGATAGTTGAAGCAGCAAAGATTGTGGAGAGACAATTAATTAGTTGAAGACTTTGTTCATCTTAGCAAAAACCTATCTTAGACAGTCATATAATAATAATGTTAATATTGAATATTCTCTCAACGCTGTAATTAATATTTGGAATCACATTTATTTTTGTAAAAATTGTCATTTGAAACTGATTAACTAAGTAAGCCTTACTAGGACGTGACACTACTTTTACATGTTTAATTTAAAATTCTAATTAATTAAGTGCGTGCATCTATTATAATACTAATAATAATAAAATTTAATTAGAATAATATCTTGTACTATAAGAATAATTGCCATGCCTCGACCACTCATGGCTCCAAAGGTATATATTGGTATTATCGTACTTGATGTTTGGCCAAGAAAATCTCATTCGACTCGTTAGCGTTGAAAAATTAAAGTAAAATTGAAATAACAAATAATAATATACATATACATATATATTAAAATAAATACACAAGTAAATATTAACATATACAAAATTATTTAGAAAGTATGAAATAAAATACATACATAATCTCAGTTGCAAAAAACTTAATTGAGAACCACAACATTTTAGGAAAAGAAAACATGTGATGCCATCATAGCGCTATAAACCGTGACTTACAAAATTTTCCGTGTTCACCGATGATTTGCATGGAGTCAACCTACAAAATCTCTCTGGCCATTGTAATACTAATTTAGAGCATTGGTTTGCCCGTGGGACAACTGGTAGGAGCAAGACAATAAAGGTAACAAAGGTAAGGACGTGCACAAATTTCATCATTTGGAGATTTCTAAGCAAGAGGGGCGTATGGTTACTCTACATAAGCTAAGAACTAATGTGAGGGAGAGAAGGGCTATGGAAAGCTTTATTTATAAAGAATCAATGTGACGGAGAGAGCGGTTAAGCAAAACACTGTCCTTGCATGCAAAGACTCTGAGCGAACTACTCCCCATCAAAAAAAAAAAAAAAGAAAGGAAATCTTGGCATGAGGGTGAATCTTGGCACTACCCATCCAAAATCTATATATATATATATATATATATATAAATATATGTGGGCACCATGTGCCTTGTATGAGCAAATAATTAAATTTAATGCTATTTTTTTTTGTTAATGTTCATCCTCTTCTTTTTGTGTATGGGTTAGTGCTTTTTATTGAGAAAACGGCATATTTAGTCATGAACATAAATAATGATATGTCTCATGCATTCATTTCAATTCCATTTTATTTTGTTTTGAAAAAATATTTGGTTAGTAGATGTAAGTGAATTTTTTTTTTTTAAATAAAGGAAAACTCACAATCTAACTTTCCAACTCAAAAGTTAAAAAGTCAAGTGAGAGATATATGATAAGTGAAATTTATCACAATAGAAATGTCAAATTTTGTACTAAATAGTTCATGTTTTTAATCAAAATTTCACTTACAATAAGTTTATACAGAAGATAAGAATATAAGCACAAAAGATAACTTAACTTTATTAAGAGGGAGTGTAACAATTTATTCATATCATTTAATTTTGTTTAATTTGAGAATAATAATTAATCTGTATAAAATATTCACCTACTAAAATTTGTAATAATAAATTATTATTTATGTTTATTAATTGCTCTAACAAAAATAATTATTCAATTTAGTAATAAATTATTATTTATAATAAATTAAGTTTTTCAATTAAATATTTTAATAACAAATGAATTTGGTAATAAATTATTGTTCATTTTAGTAATAAATATTTACTTCAGGATTATAAAAATTTTAATTTTAAAAATATTTGCTTGTGTTTTACTTATAGGCCAATTTATTATTTATTATTTACATTAATAATAATTTATTATTTTAATGGTAAATAACATAATTTTAGTAAAATATTCATTCCAATAATAAATTATTATTGATTATAATAAATTATATTAATAAAAATTTAATTTAATAATAAATGATTACTTATAAAAACTTATATATTAATTATAAACTTGTTACTAAGATATTGTGTATATACATACATATATGAATGTATGTATGTATGTATGTATGTGTATGTGCGTTTGTGTATTCATTAACATAACGCGTGGGTTTAAAAAAGAAAAAGATGAAAATCGTGTCAAATCAATTAATACCACCAATAATTATAAGTAAAAATAGATTCTGTCAATAAATCAATTAACAATTAATATAGTTGACGATGCTAATATAGACTGCAAAGCACGATCAGGTTCAAGGAATTAGTGAAATTGCCGGGGGTGTACACAATTTGGTCAAATTTTGATTTTCGAACCGTGCCGATTAAATTTAAAAAATTTAATTTAGTTATTATTTTAGCAATAGTTGGTTCGATTAATTTTTAAAAATAATAGTTATCGATTTTGGATATGATTTTGAATTTTTTAAACCGAATTAACCAAATTAACCGAATTAAAATACGTAATATTTAATGTGTATATATATATAATCAACTGATTTTAATACACTTAACTTTTGAAATTTCATTAATTTTAAACTTCCAAAGAAAACTTTAAAATATTTATTCTCAGGTTTCTAAATAATTATATATAGTATTAAGTATAATTAACTTTTGAAATGCCATGCCTTTTAAATTTCGGATTATTAAATATATAGCATATTACTTACATCATTTAGTATACACTATTATGCACTATCACTTTAGTTTTCACCCTTATTTTTGTTTTATTTTGTTTTTTTTTTAATTCAAGTTATTCCTTTTTAGTTTCATTAAGAATTTTATTTTCTTAGTTATGATTTATTTTCTTAGAATTTTAATGCTTTGATGACATTATACTTTCTATTGATCTTAAAATAAAAAAATTATTATTTTATCTCTATAACTAAATTATAAAAAATATATTTAAATTAATAAGTTTAACCCAACCAACCATAACCAAATCAAAATAATTTAGTTCGGTTAATATTTGGTTAATACATATTGTTTTGTTGGTTTGATTATCATTTCTAATTTTCAAAAATATTCAGTTCAGTTATGAAAGTTATTATTTTTGAGCCGTACCGACTGATGCTCATCCCTAGAAATTGTGCCTAATTTGATGCAAACATCTTGAGTTAAAAAAAAAAAAGAATTTGGGACCATGTGCCTTGAATGAGCAGAGAATTAAATTTAATTGCCCCTTCCTATTATTGCTTATCCTCTTCTTTTTGTGTTTGAATTGTTGCTTTATTTTTATTTTTCATTTTTTTGAAAAAGTGGCATATTTAATCGATATATCTCATGCAATCAATTCGATTTCACCTTAATTTGTTTTGAAAATAATATTTGTAAGTGAAATTCATCACAATAGAACGACAGGTTTTGTATTGGATAGTTCCCGCCTTCAATCAAATTCACTTATGGTGAGTTTAAACGGAGGGTAATAAAATGAGCGTAAAGGATAACTTAACTTTATTCATAGTGAGTGTAACAATTTATTTGTATAAATTAAAATATTCACTCATAAAAACTTGTTATAATAAATTATTATTTATTTTAATAAATATATATTATTATTGTAATAAAAATAATTATTTAATTTAATAATACATTACTATTTTTAAAAAATTAATTTTAATTAAATAATTTAATAAATTAATTTGGTAATAAATTATTATTTATTTTAATAATAAATATTTATTTCAAGATAAAAGATTTCAATTTTAAACAATATTTATTTTTATTTTAATAATAGATTTCAATTTATTATATCATTTAAATTAATAATGATTTATTATTTTAATGGTAAATAACTTAATTTTAGTAAATTATTCATTTTAATAGAAAATATTATTGATTTTATATCTTAATAAAATATTTAGTATAATAATTAATTATTACTACATATAAAAACTTACGTATTAACTAAAAACTTTTATTGAAGTAATTTTAATATTTATTTATTGAAAAATTATTAATTGAATCAAATAAATCATTTTATTCATAAATTATTATTTTAATATTAACTATAATTTTAGCGACATAAATCATTTTTGTAACGACTTGATATTTTATAATATTATATTTTTATTTATTTTTGCTTTATTTTATTTGATTAATTACGTGATAGAATTAATTAATTATTATTTTATGAATTTTCTGTTGTATTTTTTTTGAAATAAAAATTGAAACTGTATTTGAAAATGTAATTTTATTTGTAACTATTAAATATTTATTTTGATAAAATATTTAATTTATTAATTGCTTAAAATATCTTAGTGTTTTATAAAATATATTTCATAATAATTTAATTAATTAATATAATTAATTAAAAAAGTCAATAAAATTATTTATTTAGAATAATTTAACATATAAAAAATATAAGTTATAGTTTAATTACATTATTTATTAAAAACAATTAAATAAAACATAATTATTATATTATTTAATTCAATAAATATAAAATACATTAATTATATTATTTATTAAAAATTATTGAATAAAATATAATTATTATATTATTTAATTAAATAGATATAAAATATATTAACTATATTATTTATTAATTAAGAACAATTGAATAAGATATATTTCGTAGTAATTTAAATAATTTAGTTATGATATTTATTAAAAATAATTTAATAAAATATATATAATATTGTTTAAATTAATTAATTAATTTAATTTTGTTATTCATAAAAAATAATCTGATAAAATATATTTCATATTAATTAATTAATTAAATTATGTTATTTATTAAAATAAATTAATAAAATATGATACATATTAATTTAGATAATTAAATTAAATTAAAATTATTTATTAAAAATAATTTTAGTTTAATAAAATATTTAAATAAAATAATTTATTTTAATATGATGGATAAAGTGTTAAAATTGACAATGTTTTGAAAAGAAAAAAAGAGTGAAAATACTTTTTTTTGTTATGTTTTTTGTTTGAGCTTTTTTAAAAATAAAAAATATAAACAAATTGAACAAACATATTTAAATTTTAAAAATATAAATAGAAAACTAAAAAAACAAAATTGTTATCAAACAAGGGCTAAGTTGTAGTGTAAACATATGTATATCAGTATAAATGTATATTGGGCATTTAGTGTATTCTTTAATATGATTACGCGTGTGGGTTAAAAAAAAAAATCGTGTCAAACTACTTAATACCACTGATAATATAAATAAAATAGATTATGCCAATAAATTAATGTAGGCTGGTTTGAAACTTTAGAAAATTCTACGAAATTTTATAAAATTAAAATTATTTATTTATTGCACAAATTACGAAATTATAATTTATGCTAACTTTTACGACTCTCCACATACTCACAATGCTTATATATTTATCTTACAGATGAGATGCGATTAAAACAACTCATCCAAGCATATAGTAGCATCAAAGGAGCAACGAACTGCAACTTGCACATTTTTCAACCAGCAAATGAACCATTTTCATTGTTGTTCTCACAGATTAAAATGCAGGAGTCATAGCGTGAAATCCACCACGAGGCCGCAAGGCGTCCTCGGGAGCCCTTACAGCCCATATTAAAATGAAACCCACACTTAGATCAACGGCAAACAGAAGAATTTTCGGTTCCAAGGTGAATTTGCTTGTCAGATCCCCCATTCCTAGAAATTAAATAATGTGAGTATAGTTATATTTAGCTAGGGCGGTAAACAAGTAAGGTATTCGCTTAATTACGTATAGTTAAATATATATAATCAAACGTACCTATAAATATATTTAACCAAGAATATAAACAAATAAGGTACTTACCCATAATTATGTATAATCAAATATAACTATACATATATACCTATAGGTAGATGCTTTAAGATTAAACAACATTGAAACATAATTTTAGCGAAAATTAAAAACATGATAGGCTCCATATCATGCTCTGCTAGAAGAAAACCAAACAACAAATTTGGAACTACTAGCAAACTGTAGGGATTATCCATCTGTTGGGACTAATTTCCGCGTCCCCCTTGGTGGAAGCTAGGGTCTCTTTATAAAGAAAATCCATCTCGCCAGGGAGTTGAAAATCCCTAGCTTGTTTTGCAACAATATCGTACAAAAATGGCCATCCACATGGGATTTCGTCAAAGTAGCTCCTCATAGTGGTATCTCTTAGCATTAGAAGGTCATTGTTCTTCCACAAACCCAGTGAGCTGCAAAAATAAGGAAATGGTCCCAGAGTAGATTCATGAAACCAAAAGACCTCGGCGCCACGGTTCATCATCACCCATACCTCAAATTTTGTTAAAGTCGCACCACCTTCTTCAAAGTCACGAAAAGAAAGAACAACCATGAGGGGTCCACAATCGCTTCTTTTGCTGAGGGTTATGTCGTCGAACAATCTATCCCTTTTTGGCATGGATGTGAGTTGGAAACCTTCATCACCCATGTCAAAGGAAAGAATCGCCCCCTTGCCCCCACCGTCAGTATTGGCGAATGGAGGATGTTTACCATGTATTACAGGAAAGTAGCAGTAAAAAACTCCATTGAACATAGATTTGTGATAGGGTCCCCGTCCCTGGAAGCCCACGCCCACGCCCACATCAAGAGCATCTAGGATAGCATCAGAAGAATTGTGGACAACCCTTCTCCAAGAACCTGTACACGGCGTGTAAACCTCAGCAAACTTGACAAAGTCTGAAGTTGTAAAAATTTTGACGACCTTGCAGTTATTAGATCTGCGATCAAAACCAAACCCAATGTCGCAATAGACGTCGTCGGAGTTGGAAGGAGGGAGGACACTGAATTCCCTCGTTGCAGGGTTGCATAGGGCAAAATATCCCCGATCATGAAAACCCACAAGACGGCTCCAATACAAACAAAACAAACCCTCGCAGGGACCCAAAACAAAATCTGGATGCCGATCTAGATGGACCACACCAAAATCAAATCTCTGATTCACAGGCAACAAGTTGACCATACCGTGAGGGAATCGGAAAAATTCGTTGCCGATTACGAGGCGATCCAAGTAATTATCATCCCAAGTGATCGAATTATTCTTATTATTATTGAGATGCATTGCGATGAATCTAGGGCTTGATAGAAGATTATACCAATTTTTGCATACGGACTTGAATCTGAGTACAGATTTCACTGGCAATCTCGATAGTATTTCGTTCATCACGTCTTCTGGAAGGTGCCGATCACTTTCCATTGCGTGGCTGATAAAGAGATGTGAAATTGTGAATCGCAGAGGGAATTGTATTATTTATTGGACCAACCTAAAGGGTGCGTTTGGTGCACCAATATTCTCTGAAAATCTCTATGAAATATTACACATTCTCGCCTTCTTAAAATTCAAAAAACATTCAATATCTTTCCAAAAAATAGTTAATAACTAGAATTCGATTAATCAAATAGTAAAAATTTGTTCGCCATTCTCACAATGGAGTCCTAAGCTATCAAATGACATCCACTTTGATAATTTTTGGTAGCATTTTTAAAACCGTCCAAACAGATTGTAGAAATCGTTTTGACGGAATCGCACGGGCAACTTTCGTCCAAACAGTTTCTACAATCCATTTGTGTAAAGAAATATGATTGTTTAAAATTTTGAATCCGTCGGAACGGAAACCGATCCGTTAGAACGAAATTTCACTATTCATCTCCAAAAAAAACGCGGTTTGAGCTGCGTGCACCAAACACCAAAAGTTTCCCTAAATCACGTTTTATCTCGTTTTTTTGTCATTCTCACCATGGACTCCTAAGCTATCAAATGACACCCACTTTGACTATTTTTTGTAGCGTTTTTAAAACCGTCCAAACGAATTGTAGAATCGTTCTGACGGAATCACGCAGACAACTTTCGTCCAAACAGTTTCTACAATCTATTTGGACGGATTGTAGTGTAAAGAAGTATGATTGCTTAAAATTTTGAATCCGTCGGAACGGAAACCAATCCGTTAGAATGAAATTTCATTATTCATCTCCAAAAAACGCGATTCGAGTGGCGTACACCAAACACCAAAAATTTTCCTAAACCACATTTTATCTCGTTTTTTTTCACTTTTTAGAGCTCCAAACGAAGCCTAAATATGCAGTCTTAGGATTAAGATAGGAAAGGATTAGGATAGGAAAAGATGAGAATAAAAAAGAAGAATTTGACTCAAGTATGCTGAGGCTTGGTATGGGAAGAAAGTTAACTAGCTTATTTTTAGCTAGCTAGTAACTAATTAAAAATAAGTTAGCTAACTTTGTGTTTGGGAATGGAAAAAAGTGACTTTTTTAAGGTAGATTTTTAGTTTTTGTTAATTTAACATTTTTACTTTTGAAAGTTTCAAAAAATATCAAAATATAAGAAGGGTAAAAATTGACTAAACACTGTTGAAACTAAAAAAAAACCGATTACTAGCCTGGTTTACCAAACGGATCCTAAGTATACTTAGAATTCGAATTCTAATATAGGTCTATATTAATGATAATTGATTTCGGATGTTTATCAAATTAATGTTCTTAGTTCACTTGCCAGTTAAAGTTAATTATTAATTCTAATATATATAAATTTACATTAAAATTAGAATACTATAAGTATACTACATAATATATAATATATGTATTCATCCGTTTTTAAAATTTTTAATTATCTAATTTTAAAAATAAATACAAAAATTGTGGGGATTTGCTATTTATTTCTAGATAAATGTGTAATCTTATCTATATAAAAATTAAAATTTTTACTGTCTCTTTAAATAAAATAAAATTATCCTTTATACTCATTTTTTTTATCCTCCTTTTGAACTCACTCTAAGTAAAAAATTTAATTGAAAAAAGTAAAAATTTTCACTTAAAAATTTGACTGAAGGCAGAAATTATTCAATACAAAACCTGAATAAATAATTGAATTTATGAGTAAAATTAATTGATAAATAAATAATCAAATTTAAATTAATTAACTATTAATAAATAAGTAATTTAAATTATTATTGATTATTAACAGTAAACAAATGAGGTGATTAATGAGTGTCCGGGACATCCGTAAACAGATGCATTATTTTAGAGGTGAACAGTCTGTTTTTGATATATACGCAGAGAGTTAGATGAAGAATAGAGAAGGTAATGCCCCGAAAGGGGTAGTTAAGTTGGTTCGGATGGCAGGCTGAAGGACTGGGACTAATAGGTCTCGGGTTCGACTCCTCTTGGGGCAGTCCTTCTTCTAGTTGTGGAGGAACATCTAACAACCTTCTCGGCTGAGCCGATCAGCCAAGACTTGCCTAGGCTGGTTTACCTCCTCGTGGTTTTTTGCCGGGTAGGACCACGGGACGGGTTTCACTCAGTGCGCACCCATGGGTAGCGGCTGTGGGCTTCTCCCCGACCCCAGAAGAATAGAGAAGGTAATGATATAAATTATTTCAAAGATGGGTTGGCCAGTTTTGAGATCTACACAGAGAGTTAGATAAAGAATAGGAAAGGACATCTACACAGAGAGTTAGATAAAGAATAGGAAAGGTCGGTCCGAGTTTTGTGGTTTCTCATTCTACCTCTTGATTAAATTTGGAGAAGTGGCAAATGAGAAACCACAATTTTAAAATGCCATTTATAGCTCAATTGAAGAATACTTATTTTCATAATACAGTTTCAGGCTTTGCTCGGTTTCATAAGTTGTACTTCACCAAAAACTTTTCTCCAGACAGTTTTTGCACAATTTCTTTTGCTAGCTCATCTAACAGCAAAACGAAAAAAATAAATAAATAAATAAATAAAATAAAGTTCCAAAGAAGACTCAGATATCAGCTCATTTTCCAGGAGAATTTACAAAATTCCTTCACAACAACAGAAACCATTCGAAATTAAATTGATGAAAGGAAGTGGCAGATTAATAATCCTCTCTACTGTGTGCAAATGAAGCTGAAAGCCACAAAAGATTGTTCGAGCGTTGGAAGTTTAACGAACTAGTGAAATGGGTTATGATAAATCAGAAGTTGGTTGATCTGATGGCTCCAATATAGCTTTCCATAAATTACACTAGGACAGTGCTAGAAGTTAAAAAAAAAAAAAAAAAAAACACTAACTCTATATAACAGAATTATAGCTCTGCAATGTTGCTTCAGCTTAATGTTGAGATGCTGCCAATGGTTCGCATTTATCTGTGATAGAAGAGATCACAAAAAGGCGACAGAATTAGCATGAACGCAAAAGCACTGCCAAGTTATAAATTTTAATTAAAAAGAGAGGAGAGTAGCTAGACCTGTAAATTGATCAAGAGATGCTTTTGACGACAATGAAATCTTCAGTTTCAACAAGGCTCGATCGCCATTATTGTCTTTTTGTCTCTATTTCAAGGAAATGCTTTGTACTGCTTGCGCAAACTCGGTGCTTCACACATTATGACAAATTACATAATTGGAAATGAATTGAGATGATTGATTTATAAAGAAAAACAAAACTAGTAAGAAGTGGAGAACGAAACTAATAAACCTTACCCACTGATCTTTGCTTATAAATCAGAAGGCAGCTCTAGGAATTAAGATTTTGATATCAAGACTCATATTTTGTATATGTTGTCACCATATTTGGTAATCTAAAAGAAAAAATATTACGAATTTTCTTCACTTAAAAACTCCAAATTAATTTTGCTCATTACCTACCGTAACAATAAAGAAGAAGATAATGTCTTTCGTCACCTAAATTTCAAATTGTTCCCAAAAGCTTACTCGATCTATAAACCAAGTCAGTCATTATGTCTTCAAAAGTGCAACTATTGTATGGTAGAAGTAATTCACAAAATTTAACTTCTAAAAATTATGGAAGCTACCTTAATTTGAGTTATCAACCTTCAAATCTCCTAAAGCATAAATGAACAGAAAACATTTGGTAGAGCAACATTGCTGCATTACTGATATAAAATGGACATTTCGAATTTGCATCACAAAGTTTTGTACTAACAAAATGTCTTACCAATGCCAGAATAGGATCAATAGAACTAACGAACTAGATGTGAAGGACAACTTTCACTTTTCAAATCAAATGGATGGAACAAAAATTTGGAGATCTTCTAATTAATATTTGTACTCTGGAGGATGACCTAGATAGACCAAATTTTGTGTGTTTTTTGCTTACTTATACCTCTACTATATAGAACTTAGAAGGTTTCAGTTGAAAAATAAAAGATTTTGTAGTTGATGCTCAGTTCAAAAGCTCAAAACAAACTGAAAATATTACCATTGGAGTTCATGAGTGCTGCTGAAATGTTGAAAACTCCAACGCTTGTAAAATGTCAGAGAAACCCACAAAGTTTATTAATTGCTGCTATCATGCAAAAAAATGGAAATGCTGTCTGCCAGTTTACTAGGAATTGGAGTAGTAGAAGAGGAATCATTCAAGAGAATAACCAAGCATGGAGAGTCAGTGGCACCATCTAGCATGGATAGTGAATGAAGCACCTGAAGAAATATTCCAATGTGAATGAGCTGATGAAAATGATGAATTAAAAAGACTAATTTTGTGCCTAGATTAAAAAGTGAAGTATCAACACCTACATAGAAAGTTTTGAGTATCATCATTTTACACGTTATGAGAAATAGATGAGCACCAAAACTTTGGCTTTTGCCAAGAACAAACTTCCTCTGCCTTTACCCCCATTTGGAAACCTTGGAAAGTCCTACTCATATGATTTGAATACCGAAACCAATATATCCTGGGTAGGAAAGATGAGAACCTGAGACCTCCAATCCCTGGCACAACATATCAGTACTCCTGACATTAATAGGACATTAGAAATATGTATAGTAGTAACGAAATAACTTGCCTATGCATGAATATGGTTTCCCATAACTAATGAACTATATGAGAAAGACTATTTTCACTTTCTAAATTAGATGGATGGAGCATAAAATTGCAGATATTCTAATTCATATTTTAAATCTAGAGGATGATTGTCAGAACTGAGGGGGAACACAAGGAAAATGCTACTCGTGCATATAAATTTGGGCTAAAAATTTTTAGCTTATGGACCATCCCTTAAAATTTGAAGAAAAAAATAAAAATGACTCCCTTCGGTTTAGGAAAACACTACTAATACATACAAATTTTTGGGCCAAAAACGTTTTTTTTTGGATATGGACCAGTGCTCCCTAATATTTGAATATTATTCTCTTTTAAGTGTTACACATATAGTCCAAAATTTTGGTAGCCCAATTAACTTTCCCATCAATACTTAACCCAGCATATCACTTACAGTTAATGACAAAATAGCCTTAAAAAAAGAAAAATTCATCAACATATCGCAGATTTAATCATTGATGAATTTCATAACAAGAAAAATCATCGAGTGCTACTTTAATTAATAACTAATATGTATATGAAGCCTTTTTTTTTTTTTTGATATATAAAACTTAGTTTTTAGTGATGCATATTGAATATTAATTAGTTTTTATTAATTTATCATTTTTTTACCAAATATATTTTATAATTCTAGTTGAAATTTTTTCTAGGTCTAAATTTGCCCCCTAACAAAAACTTCAAGCTTCCTCACTTATGACAGAGTAAATACACCAAACTTTGTGGTTTAGCTTAATTTAACCTATGGTCTCACTACTAAAACCATTAAATAGAAGGTTTCATCTATGAACATTTAAAAAAATAAATTAAAAACTATTAATTTGTGCCTAAATTAAAAGCAGAAGCATCAGTGTATGGAGGACTACGAACATTTACCGATCATGACTCACAGGTAACTCAAACCAAATGACAATTAAGAAAAGGCAGAAACTTCAATTAGATAGCACCAAAGAATGATAAAGATAAAATAACAAATGAGAATGAGAGAAAAGGAAAATGAAATAATGGGAAAAAAAAGAAAAAATTGAATAAAAGAAAAAAAGGAAACATTGATTTGTTGTGGAAGCAACTATTGTACTCGTAATTTTGAGCATTTAAAATGAGAAATGCATTACTATTATGATAATATAAAAAAAAAAAAACAATAAAGAAGAAAAACATTTCAGATGTGACAACAATGTTCAAATTCAAAAAATAAATTAAATATATTATTTGATGAATTTTTGTACCTTTGTGGAGCTTGATCTTTATGGTATATATGTGGAAGGAATGTAAGCTATATTATATTGGTCCTTGCCCTTTTCACACCTCTGTTTCAATCTTGGACATCCAATGATACGTAGAGTCAAAAGAGAGCTAGGCAAGCCTTGCTTCGGAAAGGACGCAAGCTCAGGGCAATTGAAGATAGACAAATGCAAAAGCGACGGAGGCAACCTTTCCTCCAGAAAGGATCCGAGTCTTAGGCAATCCTCTATATAGAATGATTTAAGAGAGTCAAGATTTTGAAAGGAGAGTTTTTCCAGATTTTGAAAATTTTTAATAGACAAATGGGTGAGAGAGGGAGGCAGTAGCATCCCTTCTTCTGGAAATGACTTAAAATCTTTCCCCCTTCCCCCTAGCCCTCCAACGCTAATTGGGCCATAAAGGTAGAGTTCTTCAAGGGAAAACAATCTGTGCAAACCCCACTCTGATGGAGATGAAGGCAACTCACCCCCGATATGAAGCCGAATGAGATTGGTGAGAAAATAACTCCCCGCTGCTTCCTTGATAAAGTAGGAGAATGTCCTTACTGGGCAATTATATAAACTCAGCTCTTGAAGAGAAGTGAGTTGGTGGTGGTCGCCAAGTGGCAGCTGGGCCTTACAACTTTCAATTGACAAATGCCTCAGATTAATTGTGGGGTGAAACCATCCTTCTAGAATGGACTTCAGGCTATTACACGTAGATATGTGCAAACCCCTCAGGTTCTTGAGACTACTGCAGCCGTCAGAAGAATGTACGACATTAGGTAATGTTTTGAGGCTGTCACAATTGCTGATTGAAACAAATTTAAGCGATGGACAATAAATTTCTCTCTCTTCCTCTGCTAACAGTGACACCAGCTTTTTACATTCCCAAATGTTAAGTCTTTTCAACGTGGAAGGTAGGCCACCACCGCATAAACTTGTGAGTGCTGAACAGTTATAAACATGCAACTCTTCGAGATTATTCAGGGTCACCAACTCAGGGAGGAACTGCAGAGCATCGCATCTTGTAATCTGTATTTCTCGCAGCATAGGTGGCAAACCTGTCTTTGGAAAAGAAACCAGACTTGAACAATTCTCAATGCGCAGCTTTGTAAGAGATGTGAGGGTGTGTAGACCTCGAGGCAGCTTCTTCAGCATTTCACAATAACAAATATCTAAATTCTCGAGCCTCATCATACAAGGTAGCTGCTGCGGCGGCGTCCATCCCATTCCCTCTCCTTCTTTAACCTCTTTTTCTTCTTCAAACAAGGAAACAAGTTGCGGACAAAAAGAGACCTCCAAATGCCGGAGGAAAGGGAGAACGTGTTGTAGTGTCGCCTCATTATGCCACAACGTCACAAATTCTTCGCACCATTTAATTCTTAAATTTTCAACTCTCAACAACCCTTGAATAAACCATTTTGGTAGGGATCTCAGTTGTCCAAAATATGAAATGGTCAACTCAGTTACTGAACCCAGATGCTTAGACAATGCACTTCCCAGCACCACGTAATTGTCAGGTAGGCTTGGATTACACTGGGAGTCAGGGGTGTTCCTCGTCTCAAGGATTGTTGGATTAAGGCTTGGAAGTGAAACCCCCTCCATTGACAAAGACGTGAGTGCTGGAAAACTAGACCTCGAATCAACCAGCTGCAACTTCAGGCAATTCTTAATCTTAAGAGATTTTAGACATGGAAGATCATTGGGTAATCCTCCAATGAGTTTGGGGCAATTCTCAATCTCAAGAGATTCTAGAAATGGAAGATCATGGGGTAACCCTCCAACGAGTTTGGGACACCTTCCAATGAAAAGCTCACGAACTTGACTGTACGGTTGAAGTCCCTTTTCTCTTCCAAAATTTGACCAATTGTTCCATTCTGGCATATTCACAAAGCTTAGTCTTTCCAGTGATGGAAATGGCTTAGGACAACCCTTCCCATAAAATTCACTACCCAGGTGCTCCAAAACACTTAATCCTTCAATATGTAGTAGTTTGAGCGAGGGCAGTTGACCAAATGGCGGTAAGGATGTGCAATGTTTACAATTTTCTAACCGCAATGACTCCATTTTATAGAACATAGCATCTCCCACCCAAGTTGGAAATGTTGTGCTACCATAGCCTTTAATTGTTAGTCGTTCCAACAATCTATGAGGTGTTAGCATCTGAAGCACATCCATGTCAACCCTATCATTCAAAGGATTAAGATCAGTATCCCATTCTAGTGATAACTCTTTCAGCCCTTGTTTTGATTTCAAATTGGCCTCGCTTGCATCATGAGCATTCCTCACATTCTGTAACCTTGATATATATATTTTCCCTTGAATTTGAGACAAGTCCCTCAATTCTCCTATTCTTTGCCCGTTATATTTTCCAATCATAAAATTTGACAATGTTTGGAGACTTGTTAATTTACCTATTTGAAAAGGCATCTCCATGGATTGTAGAATACGAGCACCAGTCATATCGAAATGATGCAATTTCCTCAAGCTTCCCATGTTTCGTGGCAACTTCTCAAGGCTGTAACAATGTTTCAGTAATAAGACCTCTAAATTATATAGAGTTCCAATTGAATCAGGTAATCTACTAACATCACTATTAGATAAGTTAAGGTATCGTAACCGTTTTAAATCTCTAATGGAATGTGGTAGTTCATCTATCACAGAACCATGCAAACTTAACGTATGTAAGCATTTAAATTTTGGTAATACATCATGAAACAAGGATGCCATTGTGCATGGAGAACGGCGAGTTGATGGCAAAAATTGTATGAAGGTCCTTAAGCTCCTAGCATCATCAAAAGTTTCAAATCTTTTGATCCCGTCATAGTGACTAGCAACATAAGATGAATGTCGAGCATTATTAGAAATTTGCTTGTTTGGCCTACCACCCTCTAAATTATCCTCCAACCTAAAACATATGTCCCCTGCAACAGATTGCGCCAAGTCATTGATGAGATCATGCATCATGAATTTTGATTTGTTGCCACTTGACATTTGAAAAAGTGATCTTGACACCAATTCGTGAAAATATTCAAGGCCCAAGTCTTCCATTTGCTTTCTTCCTTCTGGGACTTTGATTAAACCTTCAGCCATCCACAGCAAGACTAACTCCTCCTCCTCAAATTCAAAGTCCTTGGGAATTATTGCACAATACTGAAAACACCTCTTCAAATGGGATGGTAGATGATGGTAGCTCAATTTCAATGCAGGGAGAATTCCACTTTCTGCGTATGGTAAATTCCATATCTTGCTGTTTAGTACCTCTTGCCATTCTTCTTCCTTTTCTTTACAACGTAACAAGCTACCGAGAGCCCTTGCTGCCAGAGGCAAGCCTCCGCACTTGTCAACAATTTTCTTGCCAATTGATTCTAGCTCTTGATGTTCAGAGATGCATCTATTCTGAAATGCATGTTGGGCAAAAATTTCCCAACAATCATCCCATGATAACCTATTCAAATTGTGATATCCAACGACAGTTGCCATACACGATGCAACATCTGTGATTCTGGTTGTGACAATGATTTTACTTCCATGTGCTCCAGCTTCAAAAGGGGATCGTAGCAAACTCCAGTTTTCATCTCTACAATTCCACACGTCATCTAGGACAAGCAGAAATTTCTTCCCTGCTAGTTTTTCTTTAAGTAGAACTTGGACTTCATTCAACCCCCTTAAAGTGCATGGGCTGCGAGTGAATGATTCGAGAATGGCCTTTGTTATACTCTCAACATCAAAACCAGACTCATTAGCCACACAAACCCAAGCTTGTAAATTAAAATGATCTTTAACTCTGTCATCATTGTAAACGAACTGAGCAAGTGTAGTCTTGCCAATCCCAGCCATTCCCACAATGGGGATTACATCAACTTTGTTTTTAGTCGATGCATCCCCAAGCAGCAATTCAATGATCAGCCTAATGTCTTCATCCCTGCCCCAAATGCGAGGCTCCTTCTTCAAACTTGTTTCTGGTGTTCTATTCCGTACATTTGTGGACATCTGCCCAATAACCTTTCTCACCAAACCGAGTTCAGTTCTTCTTGTAGCAATATCTTGCAACTTCTCATTGATATCTTCAATCTTAGACCTCATTCTGGAATTGAATCTTAAATTACTTGGACTCAAAACAGTGGAACAAGTAGGGGTGAGGCATCTTATTCGTACCTTACTTGAGATGCTGCGCTCGGGCTCCTCCTCCTCCTCCTCCTCTAGTTTTCTTCGCAGGGTTTCGGTGGCAAACTCATCCAGTAAGTCCTCTGCATCGTAAGCCAAATGGTGGAGATCTTTCAGCCACCTGTTGACAGCCTTGTCAGATAACTGCTTTTCCTCTGCATCATCCAACACATCATTTATGTTCTCTAAAGTCGTCTTCAACTTCTGGATTGCCTTGTGGAGATCTCGTTGACGTGTTGACTTGATTATCTCAGGAGACAACAGTTTTTCAATCGCACCGTGAATGATTGGAGAGAGGAAGATCCCCACCACCTCCATGTCTGGGTTCGTGGAAGAAGAAATAGTGAGAAAGAAACTCGGTTGGAAGAAAGAAACGAAGCAATACAGAGAACAGACTCAGGTTGAGCCTGTCTAAACCACAAACAGCTTTGGATAATTCTGTAAGGGAAAAGAAAAAGGTACGGAAAATAAAAAACAAAAGAGAAAAATAAATATCAATTTGAAATGCATAATTTTATTTTGGTCGATTAAATAAATATAGAAAATAAAATGTATTAATTAATAATTTATTTTTTAATTTAATTATTTCTAATTTTTCAAATCTTATTTTTTTTTTCTATTTTTCATCACAAATAAGACATGAACTATGATTTTGATCATATCAAAAATAAAAGTTAAAATTAAAAACTTAAAATTTATTTGGTTTGTGTTAAAAAATAATAAGAAAATGTAACTCGTAGTGTAAGACTTTCCCTCACACTTATATACTGACCATTAATTACTTTCACAACCGATGTGAAAATCCTAACCTTAAATTTTTATAATACTTCACACAAATAATAAGAAAAATGAACAAAATTTAAGAAATTAATTTTTCACGATACTTTGCTTTTTTTTTTTTAATGGTAATATGTGAACTCATTTCAAATTTAAAAATTTGGCTAAATAATTTGTATATTTTAATTTGATTAATTATTTTCTTGTATTTTCAATCACAATTCAAATAAGAAAAGAATTTTAAATTTATATCCCATTCTTTTTTTCGTGACATATTATTGAGTCAAACATAATTTAAGTAGATGCAAGAAAAAAAATTAATAAAATTTTAATAAAATAATAAAAGGATATGAAGAAAATAATTATGGAAAAATATTTTATCTTTATCTAAATGGATTAAAAATTATAATATAATAAAAGGGCATTTATCAATAAATTAGTTTTTTAATTTTTATTCTTTTATTCTTTTATTTTTCATCACAACCCAGATAAGAGAATAATTTTTATATCCATATCCCTATTCATTTCTTTTATGGAAAGAGAGATATAGGCAAGAAAGAAAATATTCGATAACATAAAATAAAATAATAAAAATAAATAGCAAAAAATAATTAATAAAAAAATCTAAGCTTCTCAAAAAAAAAATTCTAAAACTCTAAAAGAAAAAAGTATGTTTGGAGTAAGAATTTGGTGCAAAAAAATAAAAAAGAAGTTAAAATTAAAAAAAAAGATAAAAAAATGAAAAACGGATAAAATCTTAAATATATACCCTTATTTAGATGGATTTAAAAAAATTAAAATATATACTCTTTATATTTCATATATATATATATATATATATATAATTTTTCATTTTGTATCATAATCTAATAATAGAATGAATTTAAATCTATACTTTTTCTTTTTTCATGACCAGCCTAAACAAAAGAATAAATTTTGAATGCCCATGCATTTCTCTTTCTTTTTCCTTTTTTTTTTTTTTAACATGGTGAAAAAGATAGAAAGATGCAAGTGGGAGAGAAAAAAATTGAATAAATATGAAATAATATAACAAAAAATAATTAAAAAATGAGTTTATTCAAAAAACACTAAAACTCTAAAAAATAGCAACCCTTGAATGACAAAAAAAATATAAAATAAAAGCAAAATGAAAAAATTAGTAAAAATATATACATTGAAAGTGAATTGCGATTTATTATAAAAAAAAATGCAACAGTAGTTAAAGGATAAAAATATATATAAAATAAGGACAAAAATGAAAAATTAATAAAAATATATGCGTTGAAAGTACATTGTTACTTATTATAAAAAAAATGCAGCGACAATTGAAAGACAAAAAATATAAAATAAGGGCATGAATGAAAAAATAGATAAAATTATACATGTTAAAACTGTATTGCGAATTATTATATAAACTAGACACATAAAATATATAGTAGAAATAGAAAAAAAAATGTTAGTTCAAAGAGGAAAATATAACTGTTAAAAATAAAATAAAAAAGCACATAAAAGGAAAAACTGATAATAAACAAAATGTCAAAATCAGAAAAAAAAAATGCCAAAAGACTTTTATTGCTACTCAAAAAGAAAAAAAAAAACTAAAGGATAAAATAGCAATAAATAAAAAACAAAAAGGCAAAACTGAAAAATTAATGGCAAAAGTGGAGGTTGAAGGCTTGTGCATTCCTCGTTTAGCATATTATAAACCTCCAACAAATTTTATAAATATCTAACAACTCCTTTACTTCTAATTTTTCTGTCATTACTAGTTTCAAAAAATGTCAATATTTCACTAAAAAAATAAAAAAATCTGAAAGTAGGTTAACCGAATGTGTAAATTTTTTATACAATCATATTTTTTATGTCGAAAATTTTCAAATGAGTATCATTGTTACTATTTTTTGTGAATTTTTTTAAATCCGTGAGAACAAATTTAAAAAATTATTCTCACAGTTTACAAACTTTAAAAAAAATATCAAAATTAACCTCAAATTATATTTTATTCTAATTTATCTTATTTTTTCTTGCTCTGAACGATGGCTGAATATATATATTAGGAGCCTAGTAGATGGATGCCATTCTGCTGACGTTCCATGTTCTAGAAATTAGTTCTTTTTTTTTTTTTTTTTCTTTTAAACCAATTCTCCAAATTAAGTTTTACTCTTTCTCTCTCAAGGAAAAAATATCTCTCCTCACTTTCTCTCACATGAAATATAAAAAAAAAAATTTAATTTTTTATATTCAATACATATAATTATTATACTAATAAAAAATTATAAATATAATTTAAGCTTACACTAAAATTTTAGATATATTTTATTTTGTGTTATGTTTATAATTTCATATAAAACGTTATCATTTGAAGTGAAAATTAATCACTTTTTTTTTTTTTTGTTCAATCATTCATATAAGTAAAGAATGCATTTTTATTATAATATACATATAATCAACATTTTAATACATACTAAAATGCTGTCGTTTAGATTTCTTTTTTTTTTTTTTTTTTTTGGCTGATGTGTTAAAACTAAATATATTTTCTACTTTTGAAACATTTTTATCATGTAAAAAGTAAAATCTCTTATTTGTTTGCTCACGCATTTCCACATATTTGTCACTCTCCTGCCTATTCGCTATTCCCTCCCTCCTTGAAAAATCTCTTCCATCTAAATGGAAAAACTACATCTCTCTCATATTTAATATATACAATTACTATAATAATAAATCATAAATACTTTTTTATATAATTTTCAATTAAAAATGACTATTTATTTTCAAAATTTTTAAAAATTATGAAAATATAAAAAATGTGTGTGTGTGTGTGTGTTTTTTTTTTTTTTTTGAGTTTTCATTTTACTCCACAATTATCACCACTCACACTCAGGAGTAGATGTAAGATTTTCACAAATGAGGCACTAAACACCCAAGAAAAGGAAAATAAACTATATTGGGATTAAGATTAGGAGAGGAGCAACGTTGAGAGGGAAAATTATCTTTGGTTATTAAATCAGTAAATATACTTTTCATTATTTAATGGTTCAACGAGTCTTTTAATAGTACCTAAGATTTAACAGGATGTCTCTTGTGACATTAATTACTACTAAATTTTATTATTTATATAATTTATTATGTTATATGTTATATTTACTAATATGATGCAGAAAAGTATTTAATAGCATAGTGAAATAATGTACTTTGTTTCATAGAAAATACTTGAATTTGATTCCTATAAATTTCTTTTATGTTAAAAATTTTGAATTAACTTTAACTTTTTAATAATGCCAAAATACTTCTATTTTTAATTAATTTAAGTTTTTTAATAAAGCTAAAATACAAATGGTATTTTAATAATTTTGCATTCAAAATGAAGGGGCCACCGCTCCCTGCCTCTATATGGCTGTTGATGCTTACAACCATCCATTATCTACCATTGACCACCACCAACTACTGGCTGTTCCCACCTTCTAATTGTCACCACTAACTACCACCTCTAAATACATTTTTAAGTTTTTATTTTTATTTTTTTTATAAAAAGATGAAAATAAAAAAATTAAACATAAAAATTAAAAATTAAACACAATAATTAAAAAGTGACAATTTTGCCAGGTAAACCCTTATTTTTTTCAAAACAAATTTGAATACTTAGGCTCCGTTTGGTAACGTTGCCGTTTTCTATTTTTCTGTTTATGTTTTTAAAATTTTGTAAACTCGCAACAGAAACACATATAATAAATCTGTTTATGTTTTTTTGTTTCCAAAAAAAATGAAAATATAAACAGAAAAACGTAAATAGAAAAAAGGTGTTTTCATTCTGTTTATATTTACACACACAACTTAAAATTTATTACACTTGTCTTTTATGGCCCCGTTTGGAGTAACAAAAAATAAGATAAATTAAGATAAAATGTAGTTTGGAGTTAATTTTGATTTTTTTTCTGAAAAGTCACAAACCGTAGGAATGATTTTCCAAATCCGTTCCCACAGATTTAAAAAAGTTCACAAAAAATAGCAACAATGGTACTCATTTGAAAGCTCTCGACACGAAGAATACGATTGTATAAAAAATTTACACATTCGGTTAATTTATTTCTAAATTTTTTATTTTTTTAACGAAATATTAGAATTTTTTGAAATTAGTGATGGCGGAAAAATTAGATGAAAAAAGATTATTAGAGATTTATTAAAATTTTTAGTATTTTATCTTGATGCCAAACGGGATAATATAACACTTATTTCATGTTCAATCACTAGGAATGAAGTCGAAAAATTTTGTGTAGAATAAATAATCCAATCGCTCTAGTTAACAAAAATGCTCCCAAAATTTAATAATATTTATAGAAAAGATGGACGTTTTACTGTTTCAGCAAAAGCTCACATTTCTTTGTTTAACATCAAATGACCTTTCTTCTTTTAATTTTTCTTAGTCAATTAAAATTTTTTCAGTTTTTTTAATATTAATTATTCAATATTGGGTTCATAACGAATTTTAAATTTTCCTTTTAAATATTAAACTAAAATCTGCCATATATTCGTAAAAAATTTAGACAGTATTTTAAAATTATAAAAATTAATATAAATTTATAAAAATTACAAGTCGTAAATCGTATAGTAAATAAAATATTTAAAGCACAACCTCAGAAAAACCAAACCATAACATAAAACTTTAATAACTCAAAAATTTACGTACATAAATGTAATTTTATTTTTCCCTGAATTCGAAAAGAGTAGCCACCGACCCTGACTGCTAACGTCACTGCGGGTCACCACTTGAGGGACCCAAGTTACTACATTAGGCTTACGCCAAACTTTACCTAATTTTATTACAAGTAGCAGCCGACGGCTTGACCATTTCTAAGATACGGCATTACATAATTATATGTAATATATATATATATATATATATGATCAAAGAGATGTTTGGAATATCAAAAATTAGTAAAAATTGATAAAAGTTATAAAATTTTAATTTGTCAAGTAAAATAAAAATAAATAATTTTTAAAAATTTTAAATTTTTTTTTATATAAATTTCAAAATTTTAAATGGAGCTTTAAACTGACAAATGATAAATTTACTCCCTTCTCTCAATATCCCAGGTTATTTTTTTTCTTCATTAGAATTATTGTGAAGTTGGTAAAACTAATGGAGGAGGGTAAACCATAGAAGTTGGGTGTTCTTTTTCTCTCTCTCTATATATTTATATATAAATATATACCAAACAGGTCCGCAAAGCCTTCGTTATGAAGATCACTCTGAGACCTTTCGAGCTCTCGGACGTGGATCACTTCCTCAGCTGGGCTGGGGATGAAACCGTCACTCGATACTGCAGGTGGGACACCTTCACGTCCAGGGACCAAGCTCTGGACTTCCTCACTCAAGTCATACGTTTCCACCCTTGGTACAGAGCCATATGCGTCGGCGGTGGCTGCGACCGTCCGATCGGATCGATCTACGTGATGCCCGGCGATCAGGGGAAGGATCAACGGCGGGGAGAGATTGGGTACGCTCTGAGTGCTGAGTACTGGGGAAAAGGCATAGCAACGGAGGCCGTGAAGATGGCAGTTTCCAGAGCGTTCAAGGAGTTGAAGTGTTTCGAGAGGGTTGAAGGTTTGGTTTTTGCTGAGAACGTAGCTTCCCAGAGGGTGCTGGAGAAGGCTGGGTTTGTGAGAGAAGGGCTTCTTAGGAAATATTTCTTTGTGAAGGGGATGAGTAGGGATATTGTTGTGTTTAGCTTTGTGAACATGGATTTGTTCCATGCGCATGATTTTAATATTGATTGTTGATGTTATGAAACATCTTTGCATCTCTATGCTTTCGTTAATTTTTTTTTTTTTTGTTACACTTTTATTACATCCTGTTATATTCCTTATTTTTCATTACAGTTACACTGACCATTACGTTATCAAACTCGATTGTTTTTACCGATAATACGGCATGTTTTCTAATCTAACTAACACAATATATATAAATAGTTGAATGATAAGATAAATGATTTTTAAATAATTAAAATAATGATGAACAATTTTGATTTTCGTATAAAAAATTATAATATGAGTCTACAAGTTAAATTTTTTGTCAACCAATAAATGTGATTGAATTTATTAGTGAATATGTTATATGACAATAAATACCGAATAGCATAACACAATTTATCAACTTATGGAATCACTTAATTTACCATTCAATATGATTTTTTTTTTTTAATTCCAATTGTGACCCAATTTACATATTTTTTTGTCTACGTATACTTTTCTGAATCTCACCCAAAGCCAATAATTCATTACCATAAAATTCCCCACCCAACATATACAGGGATGTCACCTTGTTAATTAAGTGGAATTTTTGGAAGTCGGTCACTTTTTATAGACTTATAAATATTGTAGTCATACCAAAAAAAACTTGTTTATGAATAATTCACACTTGCAACAAAAAGACAAAAAATGATATCATGCGTTTTCAATACATTTTGAAACTGTCAGTTTTATCCGAACGTTCGTAACTTCCGCGACTTTCCATCTTCATCACAAACAGATTCAAAACCGATTTTTGAAACATAATCAAAACAGATTTAAATGTATATTCGATACTATTTTTAGAAGAGCATACATTTATACGAAACAGTACCATTAGAAACATTACTGGTACTCTCAGCCACGCGGTATTGTCAGCCACGCGATACTGTCCGCCATACGTTGGATATGTGACTTCTTTTTGTGTTTCATAGTACTGTTTGCATATTAGACACATTCAATACTGTTTTTGTAAGAGCATGCATCTTACACAAAACAGTACCGCATGCATGTAGTACTCTCATCCACGTGGTACTGTGTTTATATGAGCATGCAATTTATTCAATACTATTTTTACAAAACCATACATTTATACGAATATTTTTTAGCCGACCCCACCTAGTGGGAAAAGGCTTGGTTTGGTTTATACATTTATACGAAACAGTACCGGTACACAGATTTGTATATATTATTTCTTCGACCGACGTTAATATCAGTCGGTGCTCGTTCAAATTAATGACATACCATATCTTCACGTGATTTATAAGGAAAACAAAAATGAAAGAAACGTGATTTTCAGTTAGTGAGATTTCTGCTAACTCTCGTCTAATTTAATTATAGAAATAAAGGGTATTCTTGGTATATTAGAAATTATATTTAAAACAAACTCGTGGGACCCACTCAAAAGTGTGACCTATTCACAAAACTTTATACACAAATATGACTTAAAAGTAATACTTTTTTTTTAGTGACTAATAAGCTTAAAAAACTACAAAGTATGACTTAAACACAATTTTCTATAATTAATTCCTTCCAGTTTGAGGCTTTCGTAGCCCAATACATATAGTCAACATTAGGGATATGAAACGGGCAAAGTCGATCCGGCCCAAAATTAGGCCCGCCCTGCTTCGCCCATCCATCCATATAACCCAACCCAGACAGCCCTCACCTTCCGGGTCCGAGCTAGGGCCGGCCAGGTGTTTTGCTTTTTACTTGGCCAAGGGGAAAAAAACAAAAAAACAAAAAAAAAAATGTGTTTTGCTTTTTCATTTTTTTTATTTCCTTGTGGTTTGTGGGTCCCACAACACACCAACCCACTTGCCACCTTCCCCCCTACCCATCCCTCCCTCCCTCCCTCCCTCCCTCCATCCAAATGAGGAATTATTAATTATTTATTTATTTATCAATAATTAATTAATTTAAATTTAATTACTTATTTATTAATAAAACTTATTCGTTAAAAAATTTTAATTTTGTTTGTAAATTGTGATGCTTTTCTATTTTTAAATGTTATTTTTATAAATAAAAATTATTTATCACAATTTACAAAATTAAATGTGTTTGAAATTAAATTGATTTTTTTAAAATTAGTTGAATAATTATATTACTTTGATTTTTGAATTTTTTCTAATTTGTGTAAAAGTATACTTAAAAAAATACAACGGATCAAGATTAAATTTTTGTAACTCTGATCCAATTCGATCTGACCTAATTTTATGAGGTCATATCAAGTCGGATCAAAATCGAGTTGCCCATTATTTATTATAATGAGGTGGTATTTGGTTTACCTTTCTACTTTTTGGTTTCTATTTGATGTGTTTTATGTTTTAAAAATTCTAAAACAAGGAAATAAAAATGTTTTGTTTTTCTTATTTTTCAATTTTCTTTGTTTTAGGTTGAAAATGCTCAAAATGATTTTTTGTCATTTTTATTTCATATGTAAACTCATTTTCTAATTTCTAAAATAAATTTTAAAAATACAAATATTTTTATACACACATCTTCCGATTGACCGATACCATATTATATTCTCGTAAGATGATACATACTAGCTAATAGGCCACCAGGTGCTACATCATAGACACATTGGGAACGTAGATAGTTGTAATTATATACATATAAAATAACAGCAATGGAATACCAATCTTCGACTTTATTTGCAAAGTCTCTATTCCTTAGTAATCAAAGTCTAAAGATTTATGAATTATCCCATGCTTGACTAGCCAAGCAAACAAATGACCCTACATCTTTTTTATCTCTCCCGCATTTTTTATGTCAACAACAGAAGCTCAAGTTTGTGGAATTGTTGATCTTGTAGCAGCTAAATGAAAATAGAATGGATTTTCATGAAATTTGTGATTGGAGATTTTATCTTCTTACCGAGTTTAATATTCTATTAAATAGAAATAATTTATAATCATCCGGTTAGTGACCAAACGTGTTTTAATTTTTTTTTTAAAATTATAAAATAAAAAATAAACTCAAAACAAAAAAAAAAAAATAAAAATAGAAAAAAAAAAAGTAACAAAACAAACCAAATGATCGTAAATAGAAAAGTTCGGCCATATATTTGACAGGTCTAAACATAATTTCACACGTGGGAAGGCTAGGATGCACGAAAAGTGTATATAACAGAAAGGTGAAAACATTTGATGTTAGCGCGCTCTCTCTCTCTCTCTCAATATATATATATATATATATATAACCCATCACTGAATCTTCACCCACGCACCAGAACTCGGTACACCAGCATGCACAACAAAGAGCAGATAGAACCCCGGCGGTGCAATCTCAGGCTTAGAAGGCCCAACAGCAGTTACCCTCCACAGTTCCGAACTCAAACCATCAACCCCCGTCTTCTTCAGCACCACCATTCTTTGATTCATTCCCAGCGAATGCGTTGTAAACGACGGCGCAATAATCCTAACCGAAACAACACTCGGTCTTCGAAACTTCCTCACCGCAAAAGAAACCGAAAACGATTCTCTATACCCCAAAATCTCACTGACATTGGTAATCCTAGGGCGCATTGGATCGTACTCAGCTGCTAAGTACGGGGGCGACAAAGCCTCCAAGCTGAGATCCGTTGGGTATTTCACCCCACTGAAGTTGTAATAAACATGGGGGTTGCTTCCTCCGACCAAAACGCGACCGTCGGTCAACAACACAGCCGTGGAATGGTACAATCTCGGCTTTTCCGACCCGCGCATAGCTCTAAACCGCCGCCTGCCCTCCGCCGCACGCGGGTTGTAAATCACCGGCCGGGTAACCGGGTTATTCCCGTATTCCCAACCGGCGGTTCCAGCTCCGGCGCCGTTGATGATGATCACCTTCCCGGTGGGAAGAAGCACCATGTCACTCATCACGCGAGCCATGGGCATTTCCTCCATGGCCCAACTAGGGTTTTCATCGCTGACCTTCATGCGTCCGCACGTGCTACTCGCGCGCACGAAGATCCTCTTCTTGGCCCTCGAGAATGCGCCGCGCGGTGCGCCGCCGCATATCATCACCTCGGCCTCGATGGAGTGGTGGTTTAAGTTTTCGTCTATGGGTAGCAACACCGACGAGCCGGAGCTCGGGTAGTTCCGGGGATCTCCACCGGGTATAGGAGGAAATTCTCGAACGACGCGGTTTCTCTTGTAATCTAGAGAGATAGCTCTTGTGTTGGCAAAAAGAAATAAGTTACCGTCTGGCAATAGGTGCACAAATGGGTATAAGTTATTCTCATCAGCATCTCTAGTTTCTCTCAGAAAATTGAGCTGGAAAACGTTGGAAGCGGAAGAAGAAGCTTGTGAGTTCTTGGGGTAGAATTCGTAGTTAAATTGACTCCTTCCGCCGATGATGATAATTCTGCCATCCGGTAGTATTTGATTCGTCGCGTACCATCTCCGCCTCGATAGATTCGGATGTCGCTCAACCCAGTCGCATGATTTATCACGGCACGGAGTGAACGTGCGAACGACGAGATCGCCGTCGTTGAACCCGCCCGTTTGGACTAGGGTTCCGTTGGGCAAGACGGAGCCGGAGGAGCACCACGTGTCGGTCTGTATCATCAGTGGCCGGAAAGTGTTTGAGTCGACGTCGTATAGTACGGAATGAGCAGTACAATCGTGGACGAGTGCGGCGTCTTTGGAGTCGTGTCGGCAGAGGCCGCCGGCGAGAGAGATGTTCGAACGGCCGAAGTCGGTTCTGTCGAAGATGACGACCTTGTTGTTGTGCAGGAGCTGCATGTGCATGGCGGAGATGCCGATGCTTGCTTGCAAGAGACGCCACTCTCCGTAGTGGCCGGACTGCGATGACCACGCTTGACACCTTGCCGGAGAAGTAGAGATGATGAATAATAATCCTAGTAGAAGGCGGGTGATCATATTGGTGATCAGCACCGTGCATGGGCAGAGTGGGATTTGGAGGAAGGGGCTTTGATGTGCTTGTGTATAGATATATATGTATATATAACAAGGGATTATTATTATTAATTAGTGAACTAATATAACTGTAACAGTTAGAGGTCTTCATGTAAAGAGATGCTCCCTGTGGATGTGCTTCAGAAAAGGAAACGCAAGAAATGAGCCCCGAATTAAGGCTCACTTTTGCCGGAGAGCAGAAACTATAGGGAATGAAAAAGAACAGAGTCTGCACTCGCCAATTCTCTTATTATCCCATCTAACCCGTACAAATGCTTAAATGTTATATTCAGCATTGCACGCGTCTCAATTTCATACAAAATTTATTTAATTCTATTACATTTACTCTTCGAAGTAACTTGATGATACATCATATAATATTAAGTGCTTATTTGCAGTAGCAAATTTTAGCCAATAAATAAATAATAAAAAGTTGATAAATTTTGAATTAGTAGATGTTTAACATATTTCTTAAAAACCCTGAAAATTTTTGTAAACTTTAGAAAAAGTTGATAAAGATTGAAAAAAATTTGGAAAAATTTTGAAAAAACATTGATAAAAGTTAAAAAAAATTGTTATGAATTCGAAAAAATTAAAAAGTTTTTAACCAAAATTTACACTCCAAATGCACACTAAAATGAGTAATCGCATTCCACATTACTTTTTTCCATTAAATGAAATTAACAATTACCCTCTTCATTCTCATTAAATGTTTTTCATAATTCTTTATCTAATAAATGAAAAAAAAAAAAAGAATAGAGAACGAGAGAGAGAGAGAGTAAATGTGTAATTTTATTTAATAAAAAGATAAAATGCAAGAATCTGATTGATTGTTGAGCGCAAATGAACTCTCACTAGTAAAATATCCTTAACATCTTTGTTGCATTAGTAAAAACAATTCACACATAAGTGTAAAATAGACCTATTAACAGGGGACACATTCAAAAAAAAAAAAAAAACTGAACAATTATGAAGTTACGTGTAATAACAAAATTATGCAATATAATTAGAGTTCCAAATGATATAATTTCACCGAAACTTTCCAAGCAACTCTTTTCTAATAAAAAATGCCACACCCTTTTACCGGGCGAATACCATTCACCAACAATATATATACAAATGTATTTTATTTCCAGTCTATATCTTAATTTTGTATTTTATTATAAATTTTTATATTTACATGATTTTTCTTAAAAATTATATTGACATGACATTTAACCCACGAAGCTCGACTCAACCTAATTAACCCAGAGGTAATGGATTTGACATTGGGGAATTCAGATTGTCATTAGACACTTAACGCATTATGGGACAAATTTTTCCTACTAGGATAGGCATAAATTATGGACTTTGAACCCCAAATAGTTGAAACCCATATCAGAGAAAATTTTACAACACCCATCAAATCGTACCATTAAAGGCCATGATCTGTATCTAGCATTCTCTAAACTCCCTTTCATACTTCTATAAATATATTTCAATACACATCTACACAACACATAAAATAGGTGGAGGGTTGTAATAAAACGATGACCATATGACCATTTTTAGTTTCTGCATTCTGATATGAATTTGTGTATCTAGATGTGAAAATTCAAACCGTAAGAACATTTGAATATGAATAAGATGCATTCGAATATAAATAAGGTGCAGCCAGATGTAAACAAGATGCATCCGAATATGAGGCATTCGAATGAGAACAGCATGAATCTGAATACTCACATACAGATGCATCAGCCATTTTATGACAACTTCAGCGACTGAAGTTGGGGGCTAACTTCACCCCCCCCCCCGGGGGGCCGGGGGGGGGGGGGTGGGGGACGGGGGCTTCACATAAAATGGCTCCAACGATGTCATCTTTGTTCCCCTTATTTCAGACATTAAACCACTTCGAAGAAAATAATCACAACACACAATCCCCAAAAAACATTATCATCCTCAAGTCATGTAATTTTTTGTACTTTCAAGTCACCAAGTCCACCCAACAAAATTATTCGTGGTGAAAAATGGAAACAACAAATTAGAATTTATCAAAATACACTATCGCATTACCTGCAACAAGAGGCATAGCACCATCACTTCACTTCACCAAAAACAAAAGCAACATTCATCGCAAAAGCATCAACGCCAATGTGAAATCCAGGGCACAAAACTCCCACCTATGTGGTCGTCTAAGGAGAGAATATATGTAATCTTATCTCCAATAATTTGAGACTCACTGAACCAACAACTTCTAGGTCACAGAAGAGTAACCTTACTGTTTTATTTAGACTCACCTGAACCCCCCACCCCACCACCAAAAACATAAAATAAGATAAAATAAAATAAAAAATAAAATCTATGCCAATTGGAGGAGCTGATGCCCAGTAGTCAGCATAGATAATTGTTGGGAACCAAATCATATCAAGGTCAACTGAGGAACTCAAGAAGCTTTAAATGCCTAACATTAACATTTGACGGAAAAATTTTACCAAGCTATTATTTCAAATATGTATTCAAGCCAAAAACTGATACAACACAATCAAATTTTTTTCACCTATTATGCTTAAATACCTCTCTCTCTCTCTATATATATAAGGAAATGAATCTCCAGTCCAAAACCTCACCTTCCTTGGCATTGCAGAAGCAAGCAACAATCTTGCCACATGAAACCCCTAAAAAATATATACTAAGGAAAATAAAACTAAATAAAGTGCAAAAATTTTGAAGTGCAATTAAGCGAGGGACACAAATCTTTGACGGTAAGGCCTAGTTCCTTCTACCTCTGTTACGTCGTCTAGAGGAGACCACTGTCCATCCATCATTTGCTTCCACAGCCCCATTTTCCCTTTGTTCATCAACAGCCATATCCTTGTGATTTCCATTTGATTGGGACTCTGGAGGATCAATAACCATTTCTGATGAATCATTGTCCTCTACACTCCCATTGTCATCGTCGTCACTGGCGGCCTGATGCATAATAGGGAAGCGAACAGGAAAAGAATTAAATCTAAAAATTATAACACAAACAAAATTCAATATTCCGTCCAACAAGCACAAAGAACAAACTTCAACCAGTAAAGAGAAAAAAAAAATTATCATAGAGCTCTTGTAAGAAGAGCCACAAAAAAAATGATTCCAGCGATTAGAAATCTTTACGGTGAAATAGTTATCCCCATCCTGTCAAAGAGACATGGTATTACAGAGAGATAAAACATGGTGTTACAGTGAAATAGTACTGCCTCTTTATTAAAAAATGGAATTACAGAGCAATAATTATCCCATCCTGTCAAAGAGACAATTCACCACCAAGCTTAGCCACAAGCTTTTCACAAGCTTTTTAAATTTGACATGATTGATGTTATTTGAAATTTGACCAGTTTCTCCACATGTGCCAGTACATAATTATTAAACCATGACATAAAAGAAGCTAGCAACAAAAAATTCCCAGGAAAAAAATTAAATGAATATTATAGGCTACATACTGACATTTAAATGAAAAACTTTTAACTTTTTCATTCCAATTTATAAATCCTCCTATTCATACCATTGAAGAAAAAAAATTACACTTACAGTGAACAAAGTAGATTAAGCAGGTCTAACCAATCACCAGAGTATAAAGGAAAGATTTAGGTTGCATAGAGACCCAATAAAGCAAACATCCAGGATTCTGGAAACTTAGAAAATGTTATTGTATAAGGCTTTAAGAGACAAAAGGCTAAACTTTATCAAATCAGTTGAACTTTGATTTTATTTTCTTATAATACTATTGTTCACACTAACTTATTATTTTTTTTTTTTGGGGGGGGGGGGGACATACTATTGTTAGACATATTAAATTGTTTATTCAATCGATAATAGTTTTTATAATATCAACTTCCAGGTTTTAAACAAGATATAGTATGGCCCCAAAAAAAAAAAAAATCAAAATAGTTTTAGGATCACAGGTAATTTTTCTTGAATTTGCATAAAAATTTTCCTTCAGAATCTCTAATGAACTAGTAGCCTCAACAGAAGCACAAAAGTAACCAATCTTAGGATTACCCCAAAAAAAATAAAATAGAATTGCCATAGTGGCAAACTATTTTTTCTTGAAGCATCAGCTGACAGTAGCATGAGTGCAAGCTCTGTTTCCAAAACTAGAGTACTATAACTTATACTTTTTATTTTCTTTTTATTTTTATTTTATTTTATTATTATTATTATTTTTTTTTTGGGGGATGTGTGTCACTGATATGTAGCAAGCACTAGAATGCATCTCACGGTGACAGAAGATGATAGCCCGAATTTACATCATAGAGAAGATGGGCTAAAAGTGTACAAGGGATTCCACAAAGTAGAGAAGCAGACCAAATATTATAGGCTTATTTAAGTATATAATTATTGTTTCCCTGTGATTATTTGGAGCTATTTCATCAATCCATTATCCAAATACACCATAACCAAAACAAACATGTGATACAAACACAGCAGAAGTGGGAATTATTCTCATTTCTGAAGCATAAAAAATTTCAATCACAGGAACCTAGTAATTACCTGTCTGATGTGAGGAACAGCACCTCTTGGGGGAATGGTTTCCTTCAGTGTTTGAATTGACTTATAGTTGCCTTCCAAACACTCTTCATGCATAATCATTAATTTCTCTGCAATCTGGATAGAGTTATTTAGAAATAACACCACAAAACAAAAAATTAGCAAAGATTCAAATTTGAAATCAGAGATTTAAATATCTTTGCAACTTAACAGTGACGAACTTCTACAGAGGTAAGTCTTCGTAACATCTCTTTTTTATTTCTTTAACAAAATAATGAACATTATATAATTTCTTTGTTTTTCTTATATTCCCCGTAGACTAGCAAAGACACATCTTTTTTCCTTCTCAATATGGCAATTAACGTCAGTACTGAGAGAGAGAGAAAAAGAAAGACAATCCGAGTTTAACATTTCAGAATGATGGAAGATGGATCAAATAAGGGCCCTTTGAAAAGACAGATACATGAATAACAAGAGAGGAGAGGGCAGGGTGAGCAACAGAGAAAGATGATGAAATGTGTGAAGGTCAATTTATTTTGTTCATTATTTGTAAAGAGACGAGAATTTTTTTTCCATTTTCAATTATATGATTCGATTAGTAAAAGGTATCAAGGATGGCACTCAGCTACAAAAATGACCTCAACTAACCCACTAATTACAAAACCATATTCTCAAACTTTATTACATGAATTCTTCTAAATGTATGGTGCACCCGTGTCGGACACCTGACACTCCAACGAGGACTCTTAGGTAAGATTATGATATGTGCAGCCCATATGTAATTGGATATCCATAAAAATATATTTACCAATTCCATTTTAGCACATAATAATACCTAAAACTTCCATTTTATGCATGATATACTCTAATTGAACTTTGTAAATACCATATTTTAAAATAACATGATTGAATTAAATATATACACATTTTTCCATGTCTCAATACCTTGAATAAGATAAATCAATCCACCTCTTAGACATGTATTGTACCCAACACCCATACCTAAGTCCTTGTAATATAGTTCTCATCAAAAGTCGTAAAAAAAAATTGCAAGTCTAGACTCGTCCCCCTAAAAAACCACCTATAAAAAATAGGTAAAAACATACTCTTCAATCTATATAATGGAAATTTAATGTTCTCGAAAGGTTATCTATTCCTTTCATCTCACATCAACCATACTAACTATTAAGGAATTGTAAATTTGGCATACATGCTTTCCTTCTCCTTTTATTGACCCGATATCCCTAGGAATCTTCAATAGCCCTTTTGGCTTCCATAGAAAAAACCCATTTTATTCAAATACCATTAAGAGACAAATCCCATCTAAATAATAAAACACATCATTTGATTTGAAATTTGTCCTACTCATCACTAAGCTTTCACCACGTCATCACTTATATATCTATATAATAAAACATATTATTTGAATTTGAAATTTGAAATTCAAATATATATTATATTTTGTAAAATTATACATACAAATATTATATATGTATTATATTTTGTAAAATTATATAAATTATATCTTACTTATATTATCTATTATTATTAAATAATGTGTGGATGCCTATTAGACAAAGTCAACTAAATTTTTTATTTAAAAAAATATATTTAAATTTTAAATTTTTAAAAATTTTATTAAAAATAAACATTTAGATTAAAATTTCAATTGTAATGTGCTTAAAACATAAATTTTAAATATAAATACTTTTACACTATGTGTCATTTATACAATAAGGAAGTTTAAAATTTTGAATTTGAGATATTTTCAACTGTTAAATTTGCTAAATAATCAGGATTATTTTTCTTTTTCTCTCACTCTTCCCATGTTTTTTAATATTTTTTATATAAAAGATGTCATTTATATAATAAAGAAGTTTAAAATTTTGAATTCAACATATTTTCAACTGTTGAATTTACAAAATGGGCAGGATCATTTTTTTTTTTCTCTTACTCTTCCCATATTTTTTTTGTTTTGAATACTTTTATATAAAAGATTTTAAATTAATATTTTAAAAAATGTGATAATATTTACAATAAGTAATAAATTTTTATACTTTAATCTCTTTTGATTAATGATTTTTATTTTTATAGGTTATTTTTACACTTTTTATGTAAGTTTGCTTTATAAATTTAAATTTGAGTTATTTACATGCCAAATTATATTTCTGTGCCTTCAAGCACAAGTAATTGCTAGTAATTCTATAGCCCACGAATAATGCAAACAAAGATGATTAATAGATTCTCCATCCATTTTATAAAGACAAGAAGTTGCTTTACATGGAATAGGTGCTTGCCACTGTCTTACTCCTTGTATTTCCCATCCGGGTCTTTGTATGAACAAAACTATGTAAAATGGAAAAGCAAGCAGACAACCCAGCAATTGGCACTGATTTCATCAGATTTTTTGACATATTTGTTAAAAAATGGTACATCTGGATCATGCTTATGCATTTTGATCTATGTTACATGGACTTTTCTGAATTAATGTACTCATATCAAATACTCGACACTTGGACAAGGACACTAAGATAAGGATATGGTACATGTGTCTCACATATAATTCGATATCTATACAAACATATTTATAAGGATATGGTATATAGGTCTCATATATAATTTGATATCCATACAAATATTTAGCACTTCAATTGTAGCACATAATTATGCATATAACTAATATTTTTATGCACGAAATACTCTAATAACACCTTGTCATTTCCATAGTACCCTATAATTATATTAGATAAATAAATATTCTCCCATGCCCCCATATCTTTGAATAAAAAATTAATGTATTTGACTCTTAGACACATATCCATACCCAACACACGTGCCCAATTTTGCAACATAGATTTTGATTGTGTTCTCATGGATTTAGTAAGTAATGGTTACTAAGGTGACAACAGCATGACAAGAATAACATTTTCTTTCCATATTTTGATACGTGAAGGGTAGCGGAAAAGCTACCAAAAGGTATGCCACCATTGTACATCAAACTGTATACAAAAGAAAAGAAAGAACAGAACCTATACATCATCTCAAGTCAATAAAGTCTTAATCCCGAACGAGTTAGGGTACGTTAAATGAATTCTTTTCCTCTACTCATTTCTATCATGGATTATTATTATTTTTATTTGAATATCATGGAGTATATTTATGTGAGAATATATGAATTTAGGTCTTTATTCACAATTTCAATCCATCATCTCAATCAAAAAAAAATTCTCAAAGGTCTTATTAACTTGTGCAGAGAAACAACTACGTAAACAATCTAAAGTTTGCTCTTCACTTTAAAGGAAGATTTCTACTCCTGTTCTCTTCTTCTGCCATAGACCACATTAAGCAAGCAGAAGTAGCGTTTTGTGTCTTCCTTCTACTCTCACTAACTTACCAACGAGGAAAGAACCAAATGACAGCTAACATAGCTATTAGCAACATAAAGATCTCCCATGCTACCTCATATTGGATAAGGGGATTATCACCAACTATTCAGTCCCCATGTACAATGAACATTGATGCCTAAAAAATATGAGAGAGATAAAAATTTGGTTTGATTTAGTCATTCAGTAAATTTAGAAATGAAGATCTTCTGAAGAGATTCAACAAACTGATTATATCTTAAGGAGTGATTTGTTAAATTGAATTGCCACTAGGCCATAATTATGTACCAACATGATCATTTAAATTCTATTCCTAAATTGAAGGTTTAGAAGCAGCAGCTTTCTAGGATGAAAAAAGTTAGGCCACCAAGAACTGTATGCTGCAATAAAAAAAAGTATTTATTAGAAGAAAAAAGGGGGAATCACTTGCTAGCCTCTTTTTTCAACAATGTCATTACTTGCTAGTATTATCATCTAATACTTTCTAGGGTCCAACGTATAAAGTAGTCAATATAAATATATAACTCGTTTCCAATAATTAGTGCTCTAGCCTCTGGGATTTACTTATCAAAAAAAAAAAAAAAAAAGTTAAAACAAACAACTAGGGGTTTAGGGTGCTTGGTGGAGCTAATAGTTTTGTCGATTAAATAAGCAAGCTCTTGTCAATTCCCTAGATTAAATTCACCAGCTCATAACTAAACCTTAATGTGCACTTTGAAATAACTTTAAGCAGAGAGAGGGGGGTAAAAATTTTACTTTCTTAAGTTATTTAAATTGGAAAAGTTTACAGTAACGATGGCATTGGTGAGAAAATTGGTGCATTAAAAAAAAAGGATCAAAAGAGTTAGCAGAAGCTACAACCAAAAAAAAAAAAAAAAAGTACAAACCAAAACAAAGAGGGAGGGGTGTTCAAGCACAAAGGCAAGCTACCTAAGACTCTTACCACAAAAAATAAATAAATAAATAAATAAATAATACAAAAAAGAAATGACCCTAAAGAAACTCTAGCATAAGATCATATGTGTGAAGCTCATGTGAAATGATTCTAATTGGAAACTATAGACAATGACAATTCAGGGCTTCCAGTGAAGTTCGGAAAACGTACCTCCTCAATGCTGCCATCTGCAATCTCAGTATTGAGAGAGAGCATGAATTCATCAAGCATATTTTCCAAGTCATCTATATATAGTGGCTCTGACAGCACCCAAAATATATATATATATATATATATATATATAATTAGACAAAATAGCTTCTTAGTTTATATCATTCATCAAGCATAATTCTAGATTTAACTTAAATCATTCATTTCAACTATATTTTCTTAAGTATCAATATATAGTGGATCAGGCAACAAAAAGAATAATCCCAATATTTGGACAACAGTGGTTAAATTAATATCAAATGATAAATTGACTCCTCACGTGGATAGGTTGGAGGGGAGACAGACGTATTAATTTGAACCATCCAATCAAGAATCAATTCACGCCACAAAAGATGATCACTTAAAAATAAATAACAGATCTAAAAAACACTAGTCTTTTTTCAAAATCTGTTCAAAAAATTTAAACTTTAAGGATTCCCAGACTATCTGATCAACAAAACATAACAAGACTTACAGCTCATATTGTAACTAAAGAAGGTAAACTAGACAGTTCCCATTAAGATTGGTCAGTTTTCCAGCACAATAATTGACATAGATGAAAATTTTTATCAAGCTGCACAAAGCAGAAACTATTCAGAAAGAAAATGTTTCCCCAAAAAAATAAAATAAAATAAGCCTAAAAAAGCATGCTTTTTAACTTTTTTTGTAATATTACCGTAATTCACCCATATTTGGCTTCTCCGAAGCATGAAAAGCAAATATGCATTAAAAACAAAAAAAAAAAAAAAAGCAAGGCTCAAGCCGAAGGGAAAAAAATCCTGCTTTTTAGCTTCTTGCTTAAAATAAGCTTGCTTATTTCTTCCCAAACTAGACTAATTGAATTACCATCAACACCGCGATTTGAAACAATCAAAATACACAAATTTACGCTGGTGTGTGTGATAACAATCTACCTTTAGATAGGGTGAACCAAGATAAAATATCGGTGGCGAGTTGTTGGGATTTGAGAAGCGAGTCACGGCCACCCCACTCGTTCTCGACCGCCATCTGAAGGGCGCTCCATCGTGACAGAAGCAAACTGATGCCTTCTTGAAGCTGAGCCGCGTTCTCTGTTGAAAGCTGAGCCATTTTACCCGAATCCATCGGAAACTCCCTCCGTAAAATCCTAGCCCTCGAATTTAGGCCGGTGCTCCGTCAGTAAAACCCTAGCCCTCGACGCTCGAACATTGGCAGGTGCCCTGTAGGTTTTGTTCTTCGTTTTTTCTCATTCTCTGGAAAATAGCTATTTTGTCCCTCTAACTTTGTTTTAATTTCTGTTTAGACCCTTATATATATATACATATATATTTTGGGTAAGTCCCTCATCTTTGTTTGTTTGTTTGTTTTTTTTTTTTTTTTTTCTAGTTTAGTCCTATTTCCATTCATTTTGTTATAATTACAATTAACGTATCATACAAACATTCCCAAAGTCAATAGTGTCTTTGTTAGATAGGTACAAAATCTACCTGCAATAGACATAAAAGAAAAAAATAAATTTGAAGCATCTACGTAAATCCGTTTTAAACTCAAAGAAAATGAATAATTTTATGCAAAATTAGCAATTAAATCCGTACAAGAATTGTTTAAAATTGTATTTTTAAACTAAGTACTATAATATGCTAACATAAATTAGTTGTATTCGACAATTATTGAAATTATAAAAATATTATCATTTAAGAATGACGAATAATATCTTTTAGGTAAAAATGAATTTAAAATAACAAATTTTATTTTAAATAAATAAAATTTGTCTTCTGGGGTCGGGGAGAAACTCGCAGCCGCTACCCATAGATGCACACTGGGTGAAACTCGCCCCGTGACCTAGCCGGCATAGAACTACGAGGAGGTAAACCAGTCTAGACAAGTTCTGGCTGACCGGCTCAACCGAGAAGGCTGTTAGATGATCCTCCACAATTAGAGGAAGGACTGCCTCCAAAAGGAGTCGAACCCGAGACCTATTAGTCCCAGGCCATTCAACCCGCCATCCGAACCAACTCAACTACCCCTTTCAGTGCATAAATTAATAATAAATAAAATTTGTCTTGTTATTATTAGTAGTTGTTTTCGTTATTATATAACTTGATCGCATATTTAAAATCATTATATTACAATTTATTTAGGGCTTGTTTGGCCACACCAAATTTCACAAAAACTCACCAATTTTAACTAATTCGCATATTTAAAATTATTATATTACAATTTATTTAGGGCCTGTTTGGCCACACCAAATTTCACAAAAATTCACAAATTTTAACTAATTTTTGTACTTTCCTCCAATCAAAATTTTTCACCTATCACCTTTTATGTCACATCTTTCTACTTTTATTGTACTTTTTCCTTCACTTTTGGTCTATCAAACACCCCCTTAATTTAATTATTAAATATATAATGATAGTTTGAATATTTGAATGAAACAAAATATCAAAGAATAATAGAATAAAAATCAAATATAATCACATTAAAAGAATATAGAATAAATTATAAAAAATCATACCTAGTGTTCAGATGGTAACAAAGTTATGGTGAGAATATGATACATCAAAAACAATCAGAGCAGTTAAAAATATTATATAATAATCATAACAATTAAAACTGTCTTGCATAAATGCACATGTGTCTGTTGCATAAATTTACAGAAGATATATAATATACAAATTTTAGGTATTAGTCGCTAAGTGTATTTAGGATTCTACATGATTACTATTATTTTAATTATTCATTATTAATTATCAATTAAAATAAATAATTTTATTAATTGAGTATCGGTAGCAGCCTATACAATTAAAATGTAGTAACTAATTAATTATTAATTCTCAAAACTATTTTAAATATTTAACAAATTATTAATAATTGTATTCAAAAATATATATATAATAACAAATTATATAAATATTGATTTTGTATGGATTGAGAAGACAACTGAAAAATAAATTATGCAAAAAAATGCATTTCACCCCAATTATATACAAATTTTAACTAAGAACTCTCTCGTTTTATGTTTCGCATATAGACAAAATAAACATTGACCAGATCTTGCTTTTCAAAAGATCAAGAAAGAAGATAGATGCTCTAATTTTTTATGTTTTCATAGCAAAATAGTAAATATATTTAAAAAATTTACATATTTAATCTAATAAAAAATAAAAACCCCACCTCGTAAAGCATATAATTATAACACTAATCACATATACATTTATATCAATCATATATAAAAATTTTAAAACTCAAGGTTTATCTACAGACTAAGTAATTCACAGAGATTTCGAAAAAAATATTGTAACAATAAAATGTACCAAAAAATGAAAAAAGAAAAGACTTGAAATCTGTTTATAGATATCAGTAGTAATTTTCCTTATCTCAAATCATAAATAATAATAATAATAATAATTATTATTATTATTATTATTATTATTATTATTATAACACCGGGGGAGTTCTATCCCACTTAGATTAGTTAAAATACTATGAATAATTATAAATTAAATAATATAAATAAATATAAAATATAATTATATAACAAAAATAAGTTGTTTTGACGTACATGATACATTTGATTATTAATATAATTTTTATATTAAAGACTTGTATAAAAAATAAATTTAATCAAAGGTTCACAGAATAAATAAAATTATTAGATTATTCTGAATAAAAAATAAAATAGATTTTCTTACATCAAACACTTATAAAGTAAATAGAATTCTTTGATTAATTAAAATAGTAGACATATATAATAAATACAGGGAGACTTCTATCCCACTTAAATTAGAACACCGTGAATAATTATTAATTGAATAATATAAATAAATATAAAATATAATTATATAAAAAATAGCTTTGACATACATGACATATATATTTAATTATTAATATAATTCTTATATTAAAACTTATATGATGAATAAATTGTTTGGAATTGATCAGAATAGAAATAACATAAAATTATTAAATGAAATAGTCATATAATATAAGACTATTCTGAATGAAAAATAAAACAAACTTTCTTATATGAAAAACTTATAAAATAAATAAAAATTTTTAGTTAATTAAAATAGTAGACTTATATAATAAATAAAATTCTTTAAGATAATTATAATTAGATATCACATGTCATAATCATGATATCAAAATAGGTGCCACGTGCTGCAAAAACATTTTTTAAACTCTATTTTGGTGCAAAAACTTTTTTCAAACTTTATTTTAACGCAAAAGTGTTTTTCAAACTCTGTTTTATATATATGTAACCTAATATGATATCATTGCATAAAAAATCACATTTCAATTAACAACTTATAGTTATACAAACAATAAAAATAAATGCATAATGTTTGCTAAAAATTGCAAAATAGAAGTTCCTCTGCTTTTGAAACACAAAATGTGATCGTTCATATGACTTGCTACAATTAGGACTATCGCGATCAAACCTGCAACAGGCGCAAATTAGGAGCTTTCTAGTTGCGACTTGGGCATCCTTGATAGGCCAACTTTTCGTGGGATGTATTTTAAGGAGTGAATTTTTAATAAGGCTATGATGGACACTTGGAGTCGTCACCTAAAAATTTTCAAAAAAAAAAAAAAAAAAGAAAAATGTCTCTAGAAACTTGAATTTTACTCTTTGAAGCATTTTTATTGTACTTTTAAAATTATGATAAATGACTATTATCCGCGACTCCTAACTAATATATACAAATAGAGATAAGATATTTAGAGTTCAATTGTATACAGGAACTATTGTGTCTTTATAACTAGGGATATTAATGAATTGCCAATAAGTGCTTAAATTTGATGAGTAATGAGATTTTGAAACTCAATTGAGACAATCAAACCTATGCTTAAACATACAAAATCTAAATTCGTTAAGCGTGGCGTTAGTTCAGTTAGCTGATATCATCACCGCCCGCTCACCCAGCCTAGCTTCGAGCCTCCCCCTCCCCTGCTTAACTAACAAAAAAAAAAAAAATCTGAACTCATTGTTTTATTCACAAATTTATTCACTTATAAAACCTAAACCTAATAAATAGGTTTTGGACAAGCCATAATATTACTTGCAACAAAATATTGATATGCATTTTATATGATCTTAATTAGTTAGTTAATCCAAATATAGTGTTTAGATCTTAAATTGTAAAAGAAAAATAAAAAGAACTAAAAATAGTTAAACATGTTCTTCTAATAATAATAAAAAAAGTCAATTTTTGTATATATTTATACATTTACTTTCTTTATAATAATTATTTTTTCGATTTTCTTATACTCCCTTATTTTCTTATCTTTCTCATGCAAAACAAAAACTCAAACATATTGAGTTATCCAAGTTACACTGGGACTAGAGGTTCATATACTGAGGTAAAAGAGCCAACATTTTTTTTTAACTAATTATTAGGGAGTTAATTTTATTTTTTTTATTATTTGGAAAAGTAAAAAAATTAACTTTTTTAGTAAACAACTTTTTAACTTTTATTCATTTAACTTTTTAACTTTCATCGCATAAAAGAAGTTTAACTATAAAAAAAGTAATTTTGGCCATTTAAAAAAATAAAAAATTTGAATAGTCAGAAGTTAAATTTGTAACCATTCATCCCAAATGGAACCCAACAGTTATTTTTTTTTCCTTTTTTTGAAGAAATGATTTTATTGGGGGAGTATCCTTTGTAATGCATTGGATTGTGAAGTAATGTAAAACCAAAACACAAGGCAAGAGTGGAAGCACTTGAATGTCGCTCTCATTTGCCATTTTAGGGAAGCACAAGCCCTGCATCATGAGTCACAAACTCACAATGTCACTGAAAATATGTGAAGAATTTTTAGCCACAAAACACCTTTGTGACACCCAACAAATTAGCTCCTGCAAACCCACCAAATGTCACCACACTCAGCTAATGTCGCTAGGTGTTGGGTTTCAGACAAACCTTTGAAAAAGGTTAGTTAACTTCTTTTTTTGGAAGGTAAGGCTAGTTAACTTCAACCACGCATGATAAGTCTAATTCCAACACTTCATATTTTGTTTGTATCTGTTAATAATTAGCTCCTATCGGAATCTGATCCACATTTTTACTGGGATCTGAGTCTGACCCACCATATTTCCCAGAAAACAAAAAAAAAGAAAAAAAATTTACAAGGAAAAGAAAAGAAAAGAAAAAAGAAAATATGAGCCAGGAACAGGCAAAGGGGGCACAATCGGAGCGAGAGCCGATTAAATATGGAGATGTGTTTGATGTCAGTGGGAAGCTTGCGGGCCAGGCGGTGGCGCCGCGCGACGCCGCCATGATGCAGGCGGCGGAGAACGCGATGCTCGGACAGACGGAGAAAGGCGGAGCGGCTTCGGTGATGCAGTCGGCCGCCGCCCAGAATGAGAAAGCCGGCGTCGTCGGCCACAACGATCTCAGTAAGATTTCCGGCGATGGCTGCATTGGGATTACTGAGACTGATCTTCCCGGGAAACGACTCATTGCTGAATTTGTGGGTGGACAGGTTAATTCGATGCATTATTGAGCATTAAGAAAAACCATTTATATTCATTTTTAAGATTATGAGGTCAAATTGTTAATTTTAGTTGGTCGATTTTAATGCGTGTAATGTTACTTCTTAGGCACTGTTCGTTTTAACATAAAATATTTTTTAAAAAATACTTCTACATAGAATTAGAGTTAGAGGTGTTTGGTGCACAAACTTAAAAAAAAAAAAAAAAAAGTATTTTATCAATTTTTTTAATTTTTTTCTAACAAATATAGAAATCAACTTTCATTAATTTTTTTTAATTTTTATAAATTTTTAATAAATATTCAACTAACTATTAGTGCCTCATATGTCAATTTGCAATGCAAAAGTATACTTTTCTTTTTTTTAAAGAGATTTCTAATAATGCCAAACAACCTTAGTTGTGGAACTAAGTTGAACTTTGCACACGATAATTTAAATGAAACCTAAAATTAATGTAACCTAATATAATAATATTAATCATACTATTAAAAGCTTATGACAAATGATAAATGTACTCATTTGTTAACTTTTTATCATTTCACATACTCTTTTTTATTAAAACTGAAGGAAACTAATAAAGGAGTGCAAATATCATTACTTGAGATTATATAAAAAATATATGTATAAAGAAGCATATGGGGGCCACTTCTTCATTGATGCACAAATTTTAATCATTAAAAAAAAGAAAAAATTTATCAAATCTTTTTTAACTTTCTTCAATTTTTCATCAAAGACAAAATTAAATTGCTCTAACTTTTCCTAACTTTCTTCAACTTTTACCAACGTTTACCAAATTTACTAACTTTAACCAAGTTTTATAAATTTTTACCAAATATTCAACACCTAATGTTGTATGACACATGTTCACTTTGTATGCCAAACGGCACTTTTATATTATTTTTGAAAAGAGAAAACAATAAGTATACATGTATATATGCAAATAAAACATAGATATGCATATACAGTGACGGAATTTTGGATAAGAGGATTAATGTAAAAATTTTGTATTAAGTAGAGAGTAAAGTAAAAATTTTATAAATTTTTTGAGAGACAAACACCACATTATATAAAAATATTTTAAAATGTACAAGAATATTAAAAAATTTTTAAAATTTAGGAGGAATAAACAACATATTATATAAAAAAAAATCTAAATATATGAAGAATGCCATTGCCAATGAACCATGCGCAAATCAACCCTTTCCGTTTGTTTTTATTTTTTTATATTTATATATATATTTGTTTTGTTTTTGAGGAGATATGCATATATATACACCAATGTTTGTAATAGTGCCATTGCCAATGCATGCACACCAATGTATGAACAGATGGTTCGCCAACACGTTCAGCCAGTGCAGTTAACTCCGTCTCCAACTTTTGAACATCGAAACATCACCATTGGGGAGGCACTTGAAGCCACTGCTCTCACGTCAGGAAAAAGGCCAGTGGATTACAGCGATGCCGCCGCCATTCAGGCCGCCGAAGTGAGAGCAACTGGCAGGACAAACATTGTCCCCGGCGGTGTTGCCGCTGCGGCTCAGTCCGCCGCCACTCGCAATGCTCGCGCCACAAGGGACGAGGAGAAGACCACATTATATGAAATTCTAGCGGTAAGTATTTATTGTAAAATTTAATTTCAATACATTGTTAGTGTATATATATATATATATATATATTTTTTTTTTTCTTTATGCAAACATGCTTTAAAATATAACACATCTACGTAATTATTAATTTTCATGTTTTATTAAATAATGGCGTCTCATATTGTCACTGTAAAAACTATAATATGCTGTTCATGTAAATAAAAAAAAAATTACGAAAGTGAATATGTTAAACTATATCTATATAATTATTAGTCAATCCATAATGCTTCTCGTTTTGGATTGAAATGTAAAATTGACTGAATCTGTTAAATTTAATTTTATGTCAATGAGTAAAAAATAATTAAGAAAAAAATATTTTTACAAAATAAATGTATGAAAATATATTTTTACACAATTTTATGTTAAAATGAAATTTTATTTTATTTTTTGAATAGACTTATTTTTATTTTTCTAAACAACTTCTTTTAGACAACTATGTTTGAGTTTATATAACACGGGTAACATAAATCTAATTGAGTTTAATATTTTCTATCAAATTTTCACTTTAATATGAGAAAATTATGTACTAACTTTTAAATTAAAAGGAATTAAGTGTTTTTTTATCCAAACTATAAGTGGATAATCTATAATTACCCCTAAAGTAAATCTCTATTTGAAAAAAATAATAATTGATTCAAGTCATGTCACATTTTTAACTTTACTTCCAAGAATTATAAAATGTAAATTTTTAGTATGTTATTTACATTTTTTTAAAAAAATAAAAAATAAATTAATGTACTGATAAAAAGTTAATTTTTTTCAAATAAACCAATTCTTTTATCAATTTTTTTATTTTTAATCAATTTTTTTAAATGTGAATCACAAACCTAATAATTATTAAAATGAAAACATTATAATTTAATAAAAGAAAATCATATAAAATGATAAATTAATAAAAAATAAAATAAGCTTATTCTTTGTTGCGAGAATGAAAATAAGCCTAATGGAAAGTAACCCAATTCAGATCATTTTGATTAGTAATTTTAATGAAAATTTTAAGGCATTATATCATTACCCATAATTATATAAGTGATTATTATTAATTTGGCATATATAATTAAATTAATTTTTTTAATTAATTTATTTTCAGAATGCAACTGCAAAGTTACCATCAGATAAGCCGGTGACGCGCAGAGACGCGGAGGGGGTGATAGGTGCGGAGGTGAGGAACGACCCGAACCTGAGCACACACCCGGGAGGCGTGGCTGCCTCTCTGGCTGCAGCTGCAAGGCTTAACCAGAAGAAATAAAGAAAGTGTACATTTACTTAAATACCCTCCGTCGATCCTTTGAAGCCGCTGCTTTATTTTATTTTATTCTATTTTGTTTATTTGTTTTCTGTTAATTTTATTAAAATAAATAAATAGGTGGTTTCTGTATTATTCGTAATCGAGTACTCGGAAATGTACCCAGAGACGATGCCTGGCTGCTGCCAAAGAATTTGATAGTTCTGTTTCAGTCGCCGTTACGGAGTTTTTGGCTTCACTTTTCTTTTACATGTGCAAAGGTTTATGCATACTTGTAGAGTGCCTCGATTCCATGAGTGAGCAAAATTGGGTTCATATTATTTATACAGTAAATATTAATTATTGACGGAACTCATGTGCTAGTATAGGGTTAATGTTATCATTTTAAGAAAGTTTATAACTTTTGTTTGTATCAAACTTTTTAAGAAAGTTTATAACTTTTGTTTGTATTAAATTTTACAGGTAAATTTTTATTTTGATACAGCAAATAAGTTAAGAAAAATTCTTACGTAATTTAATATGTCAATTAAATTAAATTATTAATAATTTAATTTAATTTAATTTAAGTCCTAGATAACTATAATTTTAACATGGAAAGATATAACTTGCATTTGGACACTAAAAAGTATTTTATTGTTTTTTTATAACTTTTTTTTGTTTTATATGATTTTTCATAAAAATTTAATTTTTTTTTAAAAAATTATAATTTTAGATGTGTTAATCGCATTCGCATAAAAAAATTTTTCATATCTGTTTAAATAAAAGTTAAAAAAACACTAAATTAAATTTCTAGTTACTTTTTTTTTAACAGATAATTTTTATTGAAATGAACATAATTTTTTATTTTTTTTTACAAATACAATTAACACTATTAAATGCCCTATGAGCAGCGCCGTAAAAAAGCACAAATGTATAAATATACATTTAAATTTATTATTATAAAAAAAAACACTTTGGAGTAGTTGGTCAAGATATAAAAATTAATAAAATCAACTATTTAGTAAAATTTTTATTTTTATCATTATTATCTCCTAATTACCCACAATTTGAAAGAAGTACATAAGTAATCTTTTAATTTTAGTAATTTATTTAAATAATTTTATTTTTTATTTTTCATAAATGCTATTTAACTGTCGAATACTTTTACAATTTTCTTTTGTTTTATTTAAATACTGCTTAATTACTTATCTCCTACTTAAATATATATAACTAACAATTACTCATTACTCAATATGCAAGACAAATTTTTCTAATTTTATTTTAAATAAAATAAAAAATTAATTAAAACTACACATAAAATGTATTCCCCATTTCTATTATGCAAATAAGAGGGCAGTTGGCGCAATAAAAAAATTATAAAATTTGATATAAAAATAAATAATTTTTAAAAATTTTTAATAATTTTCAAAACTTGAAGCACTTTGTTTGGGTGCCAGCAAAAGTAGAAGTGTAGAACCTCGTTAATAAAGAAGGGCATTTTTAAGTCCCACATCGAACAAACACGAGAGAAAGAGGCAGGCACGAGTGCATAGATTGAATGTTACAGCAACATTAAAGATTACTTACCTGGACGGGGTCAATGGGCGATCAAGAAGACCCATGGCCTTGGTGAGTGGCCTCCATTGCACCATGGGATGGGCGCTCGCCTAAGGTCCGCCCAACCGGTGGAGCCTACGTCATAATTTGTTCTAGCTGGGGCCTGCGTTCGCGCGGCCCCTGACCAATTCTAGTTCTAATTATATTCTAATTATTAAATAATAAGAGGGTGTTTGATGTGATAAAAATTATTAAAAAAAATTAATATGATTAATGTCCTATTCGGTAAAATTTTTATTAATTCATATATATTTACTTATTTTAATATTTTTTTAACAAATTTTAGTAAATTTTTAACAAATCTAATAAATAGTAGTTTAGCCATCGGTTATTAATTTTTTTATTTTTTTAAAATGATCAAATTTATTTTTTTACTTTTTAATTTTTTTTAAACTCACGAAAATAAAAATATCTAATTAATAGAAAAATTAAAAAGTTAACTTTTACCTTCCTAAACATTAAAAAGTTAACTTTTTTACTCCCTACACTAAGCCTCAATAATATTTCACAAACTCTAATAATTTTTTTACAAATTACAATAAAATTTTCAAACAATTTTTAGTAAATTTTGACATAAAATACACAACATTTTAATAAAATATTTATTAAAATTGAACGCAAAAAATTTCCAAATTCATCTAAAAAAAATTAAAAATAAACTTAAGCCCATAAATACATTATGAATTTAGGCCAGTCCCAGAGGCTCCTGCAGCGGCAACCATCCTTAAGTAAGATTTGTAGCCATTTATTTTGTTTGAATTATTTTTAAGAAGAAAAGAAATAAAAGAAAAAAGATGAATAATTTAAACACTTTATTTCTTCATAATGAGAAAGCAAAGGAGGAGAAACGAAATTGGGTGTGTTTTTCTTTTAATTGATTTTAATTAACGCCAAATGTCCATATTAAGACAAGTAAAAATTGTATGTGAATCTTTAACATTTTTTTACTTATTTACGAGTTGATTTCCCCCCCCTCCTTCGATATTCTTTATATCCTCAGGTGAAATTAACTTATCATTTATCATCTTCAAAGACTTTAGGGGGGGGGGGGAGTTCAACTATTTTTGTAGGAAATTCTCTTCTTTTTTTTAAATACTGGAAATTTTTCAAAAATTAAAAAAAAAATTAACTTTTGGAACTAAAAATTCCTTTTTAATAAATTAAAAATTTTAAATTCCAAACACTCAAAAACATTTTAATCCAGGTGCAATTGATTTCCGCACCAAAGTGCAACTCAGGTGCTGTAAAAGTTCCGAGTACTTAAAATTTCAAAATTTTCAGAGCATTAATATAAAATTTTCAGTTCAAAATCTCCCCTTTTGTCCTTTCCCTTTTTTTTAAAACAAAATTTCCCAAAAGTTTTCCACTGTTGCTGTAGCAAATTATGAGCCAAGCCTTTTTTTTTTTTTTTGGTAATTAAAATTATGTTTTTTTTTTTTGGTAAGTGGTAATTAAAATTATGAGCCAAGCCTTGATCGAACAAATCAATTTTTTTTTTTTTTTTGATAGAAGATAAATCTAAACCCAACAAACCAACTCAAAAGTTGATTTGCCAAGTAAATGATATAACACAAATAACACACCCAACTCCTATCAATGTGAGAGCCTGTCCACCTCATGAATCGTAACCCAAGCCGCACCCCAAAAGTGCTAAGCCCACAGAAAGGACAACACGGGACACACATAGATCGGTTTTTTTTTTTTTTTTTTTTTGACAGAAGATAAATCCAGACCGAACAAATTAACTCAAAAGTTGATTTACCAGGTAAGGGATATAACATACTCAACTCTCACCGATCGAATTGACAATAAAAATAAGCACATATTTCTCTCCCTCCTCTCTCTCTCTCTCTCTCTACATGGATTAAGTTTCAGACCCTTTATTCAGCTTCCAGAACATAAAAAGACCATATTCCTACACCGCAATTCAAGAGCCTATCAATGAAAATCGTGTGGACTGGGGGTTCAAAAATAATAATAAAACAAACAAACAAACAAACACATTCTGAGCCAATTTCTCATCAAACTGCTTTGTTTCACAATACAAAGCTGAGTACCAAGTCCAGTCAACATAAAATCTTTTGCAAAAACACAAACATCAGCAACAACTATTATTATTCGAAATTTTATTCAGAAACCACTGAGAGAAGCAAAAGCCCCAATCTGTTTCAACTACACCTCCAGAACCATAATAATCTCAGCTTTGAAAATTTCAGATTGAAGCATCGTATAAGACATTAGAACTTTTCAGGAAGGAAGGAGACACCTCAGGGCTCAAATACCATATTCTCAGCCTCCTTCTTCAAGGAATCAAAAAGCACCGACGACAGATAACGCTCGCCAAAGCTCGGGAACACCGCCTGTCAAAACGAACAGCAGAATATTTATTTACTCGTGGGAACATCAAGATTTGCATCAACTTGGTTTCTAAAAAATATCCAGCGATTGAGATTTATATAAGACTTCTTCCACTGCGTAATTTCGTGGAAATTGAAGTGACTGTTTGCAGCATTCCTATCTACTAGAGTAATGCTATACAACTAGGACGGCGTAATATGATTGTGTTGCCTATACAGACATTTCAGCCATGGCCAGAAAATAAATACCCCAAAAAAAAGAAAGTAGCGAACACAGAAATTTGGGTCAGTATAGGCTCAAATCACAAGTAAAATTTTAAATTCAAACATGTGCATAAAATACAATAAAATACAAAATATTATACATTGATAATGTTTCTCACACAAAATAACCTTCAAATTAACAAAACAAGGTACAATAATCCTTTTTGTTCTTTCATATTCTAAAAACATTGCAAATTTTCTTTTTTTTTTTTTAAATAAAAATGGAATGATTATTTTTATTCCTTTATTTGATTATCAATTTAAGTAATGTTAGAATAAAATAATATTAATTTAAACTTACTTAAAATAAAATCAAATAAAAAAATTTTAATTCAAATATGATGTAATATAAATACGTGAACCCAAAATTGACCCAAACCAAAAACCAAACCAAACCAAGTATTTTGTCACTAAGTGGGGTCAGCTATATGGATTTGACGACACCAATCAAATCTATTTAGGGCCATATCCTCAGTTAAATCCAGGTAGGCAAGATCATGTTTAATAGTTTCTTTCCAACTTCTCTTAGGTTTTCCTCTTCCTTTCCTACTCTTGGCAATCTCCATACTTTCACACCTTCTAACAGGTGTCTCCGTCGAACGCCTTATACTAACATGACCGAACCATCTTAATCGATTTTCTTTTATTTTATCTTCAATCGGTGATATTCCTACTTTGTCCCTAATTTTCTCGTTCCTAATCCTATCTCTCCTTGTAATTCCACACATCTATCTTAGCATTCTCATCTCTGCAATTGTCATCTTCTGAATATGATTATGCTTTACTACCAAAAACTCTGATCCATATAACAACGCTGGTCTTAGAGCCATCTTATAATACTTTTCTTTCACCTTGAGGGGGATTTTTCAATCACACAAGACCCTCAAAACACTCCTCTATTTAGTCCACTCGGCCTAAATCGTGTGACTTACATCAATATCAATCCCTCTATCTTGTTGCACCATATATCCAAGGTACCTAAAGTTTTCTTTCTCTACAATCTTTTGTGTGCCTAAACTTATTTCTATGCTACCAGTTACTCTACTTTGCCTAAACTTGCATTCCATGTATTCCGTTTTGCATCAACTTAGCCTAAACCCTTTTGTTTCTAACGTTTCCAGCCACAATTCTAACTTAGCATTCATTCATTCTCTCGTCTCATCTGCTAAAACAATATCATCTGCAAATAGTATACACCACGGCATATCATCCTGAATATGTCTTGTAATCTCATCCATAACTAGAGCAAATAAGTACGGGCTTAATGCTGAGACTTGGTGTAGACCCATCGTGATAGGAAACTATCCGTATAGATGTCATGGCTCTATCATACATGTCCTTTATCGCCTTAATATATGCGACACATGCTCCTTTCTTTTCCAATACTCTCCATATAATCTCCTTAGGAACCCGGTCACAGGCTTTCTCTAAATCAATGAACAACATATGTAAATCTTTTTGACCTTCTCCATATTGTTCCATTAACCTCCTCAGAAGAAAGATAGCCTCCATGGTTGATCTCCCAAGCATGAAACCAAATTGAATCTTTGAAACGTTTGTTGTCCTTCTTAGCCTTCTCTCAATAACTCTCTCCCATAATTTCATCGTATGGCTCATCAATTTAATCCCGCAGTAGTTCACACAATTCTAGATATCTCCTTTGTTCTTGTATATGGGTATAAGAATATTTTTCCTCCATGCATCAGGCATCTTCTTGCTCTTTAGCACTATATTAAAAAGTTTTGTCAACCAACTTGTAACACACTCCCCTAGACACCCCCAAACCTCAATAAGGATACCATCTGACCCAACCGCTTTCCCATTCTTCATCTTTTTCAGTATTTCTTTTACTTCTTTCTTACTGACTCTCCTATAAAACATATGATTTAATTCTTCCCTAAAGGTGGCAAACTGCCCCAATTGTATGTCACTACTACTGCTTTCGTTAAATAACTTGTAGAAGTAGCTCTTCCAATACTCCTTTATCTCCTCTTCCTTTACTAATACCTTTTCATTCTCATCCTTAATGCATTTAACTTGGTTTAAATCCTTGATCCGCCTATCTCTGGATTTAGCAAGCTTGAATATCTCTCTTTCGCTCTCCTTAGTATCAAGTCACCTATGTAAATCCTCAAATGCTTTTGCCTTAGCCTCACTACTGTCTTTTTGGTTTTTCTTTTTGCTTGTTTATACCTCTCCAAGTTCGCTACATTTCGATCATTTTGATACGTGAACCCAAAATTCAAATATAATGCAATATAAATGCGTGAACCTAAAATTGACTCAATTTAATACAATTTGACCTGATTATAAAATAAATTAATTATTAAATATACTAATTAAAATTTAAAATATTTGAGCATTTACATACAAACATGAATCACCACCATTAGCGTATAAGTGGAAGTCATGATAATAGTGATACAGTATTTGGAGTTGTAAAAATTTATAGAGATTTGTAAAGTTTTTATCTCATAATTTGTGCAGTGAGAGTAAAATTTTGAATTTTGTATAAATTCATTGAAATTTGTAGAATTATATTAAGTTTTATTTATTTATTTATTTTCTTTTTAGCACCAAACACAGACAAATTAATATTATTTTTCATCGTAGGTAGTGGCCCACGCTGGACAGAGCATGGGTCCGCCATTGACAACATTTATAAACAATGTCACAACATAATAGCAAATCCAAGCTCAGAAGAGTAGAACACAACCTAAAGTAGCCATGAATCAAATAGTACAGAAAATCAAACTTACAACAATGAGTTTTCCAGCATTTTCTGGCCTCTTAGCTATCTTAATTGCTGCAGCGGCAGCAGCACCAGATGATATTCCTGCCTGCAATATATATATATATGCAACCATAAGCAACATCAAAGTTTTGAACTGAATAAAAACCGATGCTTGAACTTACAAAATCAGTATGTAATGGAGAAAAAGTGAGGTAAATATGTGCCTATAAGAGCAACAGCTGAATTAAATGGAAAATTATGTTTTTACCAGCAATCCTTCTTTCAATGCAAGAAGTTTAGCGGTTTCAATAGCTTCCTCACTCGATATCTGCAGAGTCATTGAAACATACCAGTCAGCAACAACTATCAGAGCACTCAAATCAAATCACAGTGCAAGTCATTTTCATGGGAGTATGTGACAGTTCTGTGAGAAAATATCCCCCTGTACAGGTAGGCATGCCCTGTTATAAGATGTGTATGTGTATCAGTGTATCTATCAAAATTACAGACGAATAACTACTACAAAAAATCATGGCACATGTCAAAATGTAAACTGATCAATTTTATCATGAGTCGCAGACTTCTCATTTACTCTAGTCGATATTCAAATGAAATCCAAACAATACACACCCCCAAAAAAAAAATTGTAAAATAAAAATTCCAGAATTCACTTTCTTTCATGCACTTTGACTAAATAAACAAGGATTTTGATCTTATAATCCCCTTATTTTCTTTTAATGAGTAAACCCATTTCAAGAATCCTGAAACTTCCTTTAGGCTATAACGTCCATGGTACACTGAACCAACCCTAGATGTGTGCATACAGCCATTGTATAGCAAGCAAAAATGACACCGTCATGTGTGCTGAAAATAAAATGAACCAAATAACCAGAAATCAATAATCTTCACTTAATTTCTTATTTGCGTTGTTTGCTTTTTATATTTTCAAGATAAGAAAAAGCATGACAAAATAAGGAGATTTGTGATAACTGAAACTAGATGGGATGCTTACTTGAATAACTTCATCAACTAAATTGACCTCCAACACCCCAGGGATAAAACCGGCACCAATTCCTTGAATTTTATGAGGGCCTAAAACATTAGAACATGAAATATATCAAGTTAGAATAAACAACGAAATTGCTCTTACAGAAAGTTCGAAGATGCACGAAATATAGAAATTCAAATTATTAGATAAAGCTACCAGCAACACATGACCGTTGGAAATGGAATAAGTATGTCACACTTCCACACAAATAGTTTCAAATGCTTCAAAGAAATAGACAACTTAAACTATGGAAATGTCTACAGATGCATCAAGAGTAATTCGATGATGCTAGCCACGTATTTATTTATTTTCTTGCTGAAAAAATGTAAAAGTACTTCCAAAATCACAACCAAGTACGGGAATATCACAGTAACAAGATAGCTTATTATGTCCATATTGAATTCCAAACAAAGCATTTCAAAACTCATGCAGAAAAAGAATGAATGAAAAGGACTATACATTCCAATTTCCTATTCCTATTAAAAACAAACAATATATGGCAAGTGAAATCATAATTGTTTGTAAACTCAAATACAATATCATAATTAGAAAGTAAACTCTCTGAAATATCAGATTCTGCTGCTTTTGACATAAATATTGTCATGGCCAAATCACCTTAGGCACTATCTATACCACTGCTAGTCAAACTGAATAGTTTGACTGGCACTGCCATGGGTACATAGCATGTAGAGAGCAATAAAAAAAAGCCATTATGCATTGCGAGTGGCTGGCACTTTGCATATAGGCTGCATTTGTTTTGAAGATTAGAGGTGAGGGATTAGATATATAATCCCACCGGGCCCCATTAATCCCATGTTTGACGGAGAGAAGTATCAATCCACTTTGGATTACTAACGCCCAAAGTGGGGGACATATCACACCCCCCCCCCCAAAAAAAAAGGTGGTTGTTATACCCTTTTCGGATTTGCTTCTTGCTAAAATTCAAAGGTCCAAAATTATCTCCTACTAAATCACATCACTTATCCCACTTTATATTCTACCAATCAAACACCGAAATAATCCCACATGAAAAATTAATCCCATGGTATTATTTATCCCCCACCATCCAAACCCCCCAATAAAATGTAGCCATAGGGTATAGGAAGGGGTGGACCTCGAACGGACCCAACACTAAATTCCAATAAAGTGGCTTGCAAAGTGCAAGCCAAAAAAAAAAACAAATTAAATATAATAACAGAAAAAATAGTAGCTATTTTTTCTCTTCTCCTACAAATGAGGATACTCAACTTTTACAGACCATGTTGAAGAAAAACAAAATCTTAACACAAACATTTGGTATCAGAAATCAAAAATGGTCATAGGACCATGTTCAATTTAGAATTCAACGAGGAACCTGTCATAAATTAGAATTTAACAAGAGAGCCTAAAGATTGTATCATGAGCTCAGGATCGGTACCAAACAAGCAATACCAAGCAGAGATGATTATCTGCAAACAGATGGTCAAAACTGATAGACCAACAAAACCAACCACTAGGCACCTTGAACTTTAAAGGAAGATTGACGTGGTCCAACAACTTTGGAAAAATTTTTAAAGCAGTAGTGATCCTTAACACAAGAAAATGAAATGTCTGAATTACATAGGAGCATCGTGACAAAAATCAAACATAAGCATATCCTCAAAATAAGAAAGCCTAATACTGAAAGTTGCAGTTGCTAATGGACATTAAGATAACACAACAGCTCTGTCCAAAAAGTCCACAGATGAAAAACGAAAATCCCCCCGCAGGTGCGATGCCAGGGGGGGTGTTCACAAAACTTGTAAGCAATTTAGACCATGTTCCAAAGATGACTGGAATGTATGTTGCATTGAATTCTTGACAGCATAGTGCCGAAGCCCACAAGAATTAAACACCAATATTCCAAACAAACACATACTAAGAGTTTGTCACGTCCTCTCGTGTAGTAATTTCATTTCCTTCATTCTTCCATGTGCACGCATAAACATACAAGTATATCGTAGTAAATCCATAGCTAATACCAAGTTTATTCTGTGTTCGGATCTTAGAATTTGCCAAGTGAAAATCCTAGCCTATTCACCAAAATCATAGTTAAAAGCATCCCTGATGATGATTATCCAAACCATACATTACAACTTGCCAAAGCCAAAAAATAAAAATAAAAAATAATCCATAATAGTAATGAAAGCACAAGAAATATAAGAATGTTGCTGCCAAAAAATAAAATGGTAAGATATCATAGACAGCATAACTCACCAGGTGTTCCTCCAGATAAAACTGCACTTTCAGCTGGTTCTATACCATAGAGCTGAAGATGAATAAGGGGCAAAACCAGAAAGAAGGGATATAAGAACAATGATTTAAATTGAGAGAGAGAGAGAGAGAGGTGTTATTGAACTTTATGATTTTTTTCCTGCCAAATCAAAGAATGAAAAAGAGCTAACCTTAATATCAGGGTTTTGCTCTTTAAGGTACTTCCCTGCACCTGTAACTGTACCTCCTGTGCCTATTCCAGAAACAAAGGCATCAATTTTCCCTCCCGAGTCTTTCCAGACCTCTGGTCCAGTGGTCTCATAATGGATCTAAAGAAATGGTAGCAAGCAAATAATTAGTCTAGCCAGTCAGCTAGAATACCAATATATGCAGATGATGTAGAAACTCAAAACTGTTGGGAAAATAATACCTTTGGGTTGGCAGGGTTTTCAAATTGCTGAAGAATATAGGAGTTGGGGGTCTTTGCCTGTATCTCTTCTGCCTTTTGAACAGCACCTTTCATGCCCCTAGCAGGATCCGTAAGAACCAGCTCAGCTCCAAAAGCTCGGAGAATAATTCTCCTTTCCATACTCATAGAAGCAGGCATGGTAATGATTAGCCTGTAACCCTTAGCTGCCGCCATAAATGCCAAGCCAATACCAGTATTACCACTGGTAGGCTCAATGAGGACACTCTTCAGCATTCATCATTCAGGCAGACATTAACAACAGAACTTTTGTCAGGTTTAGAAAAACAATGTACAAGGAACATGTAAGGTGTAGAGGCACATGTGCAGTAAATTGGTAATCTCCTTTGTGTAGATATTTCACGAGATGCTTATAAAGTTAATGATACTAAAATATATGCAACAAATTTAGTCAATATGCAGTGCTTATAAAGTTAAGGGCAAATTACACTTACACCCCTTCAACTATGACTCAGTGTCACTTAAACCCCCCGTCTAAGAAATGTAACACTTACACCCCTTCAACTATGAAAAGGATTGACAAGGTTGACACCATTAGTCAAGATGATAAAAAGATATTTTTAGCCTCACTTAATTAGCATAAAATAAAGATATTTCTTGTTAGTATATATATTTCTTGTTAGTGTGTATATATATACATATATTTAATTTTTAACTGACATTTCAATGCAAAATATTTTAATTTTTTGACACATAAGGTGACATTAGTAAAATTATTTTTGTAATTCTAAACCTAATTAGAGCAGATCAAACAATTTTCCCTACCCTCACTTCAGTCCCAAATATTTTAAGGTTTTAATTTTTGACCCTACTCTCATTTAATTAGGGTAAGATTGTCTCTTTATCCATCCCATTGTCATTCTTAAAGCAAGATGAGCCCTCAACGAGATACCAGTCACAGAGTAGTACAGGAGTAAAAGAAGAAAATTACTTAACGAAGAAGAGATGGAGAAGGGCCCCAACCCGTTGCCATTCCTATTTTGAACCAAGAAATACTGTATGCTCCTCTATGTCCATTTCTCTTTACTCTATTATTTTTTAAGTTCAAAATTCGTGAATTTGTTTATTAATTTTGTTTTGTATCGTGTTTTTGAATTTTAAATGAACATGGATAGATAATTTTACAAATTCCTTTTTTTTGGGGGGGGGTAAATTATATGTACCTCATTTGAACATACATCTAAGTCCAAGTAAGCTAAACATCATTTAAATATAGCAATGACACCCCTAATTTTACTTTATTTTATGCTAAATAAGTGAGGCTAAAAATGCTTTTTTATCATCTTGACTAACGGTGTTAACCTTGTCAATCCTTTTCATAGTTGAGAGGGTGTAAATGTTACATTTTTTAGATGAGAGTGGTTAAGTGATACTGAGTCATAGTTGAAGGGGTGTAAGTGTAAATTGCCCTAAAGTTAATGATACCAACATAACAGAAGAAGATTAATCCTCTACTTTCAGAGAAAACACTTGATGTAAAAACACATCAAATCCAGTTCAAAAATGCATGTACATGACAGATCTGGATTCCCCAGCAGAAAATAAAAGGACAGATTTGGTCTAACCTCGCCAGGCTTAATGAGGCCCTTGTCCTCTGCATCTTGTATCATACTGTACCCAATCCTGCAAACCAGGGATGATTTCTCATATTAAAATCTATAAGAAAATTCCCGCAACATACAGAATTCCAAAAAGTACGATAAATATTCAAGGTACCATGAAATAGCCCACAAATCATCCAGCTCAAAAACAAAAGGTACCCAATCAATACCTGTCTTTGACACTAGAGCAGGGCTCCATCATCTCTAGCTTGGCAGCGATACGAGCAACACAACCATCCACAATGTTGTTGAGATACACCAATGGTGTTTTACCAATCAACTGTACAAGTCAAACGCAATATGATGAGGAAGATAAGCAGTATCTCTTAATCGTAGGTTCAAGAAAAAAGATAAGTGGGATGAACACTGCTTACTTCAGTAACATCTTTTGCAATTGCACACTTATCCTCAGCCATTTTGATCAGACTATTTTGCAAACCTAAAAGAGATAAAAAAAAATAGATCAAAAATAAATCAGAATAATGTCCCAAAAACACAGATAAGAACTGAAGCTTTGAATTCTCAGTATGTTTCCCGGCAAGCCAAGAACACAAAAGCTTTCTCTAGCCAATAGACCAATCAGCATAGGCTAGGAAGCACCGTTGACCAGCTAGGAAATAAAACCACATATCAACCAAATCTAAGACTAAAAATCAAAACTATTTCCAAAGAAAACCACGGACTAGGCAGATCAGAAGGAATACGTTTCCAGCTGAACATATAAGCAAATACCAAAAGACAGGAGTTTATTTCCAGAATATTGAGTTAGCCTAAAAACCTAAGTCCAAAGATTGACATATTCAGATCAATAATTCTAAGCAAATCTACAATAAAAGGGGAAGGCTAAAAAAACCCAGAAACAAAAGGGGAAAATAATAGAAATTGAAGAAAAGAAAAACTGAAATCAGACCCAATAAAACTAATCAAACCATAAGATAAATACAACCAAAATCATGGCGAATTCAACCGTTCTGCTCTTTAGCTGATAAAACCCACGGATAATGAATTAAACCCCCCCCCCCAAAAAAAGAAAAAAAAAGACACCTTTAAAGAGCCACAAAAAGGAACTTTTCCGTTTCCTTCTGGTGTCGATCGATTTTCACAGACCAACAAAAAACCAAGCACGTCACACCACTGTTCCTTTTTTAACAAAGCCGAGAATGAATGGAACAACCCAAATCTATTTATTCATTTTCCCGGGAGCCAAAGAGAGCCACAAGAGGTAACTTACCAAGTAACAAGCTCACCTCTAAAAGCAATGCAGATTTTTCCGAGAAAAGTCGAAGAGGCCGGCTGATCTTTATACCTGCCACCAGCCTATTATGGAGAAAACGGTATATCTCTGCCAGCGACCAAACAATCCCAGAGATAGCGACGCCTTCAATGCGAGTGCCATTTGTTTACATAGGGAGATAATTGGGTGGATTCGCAAACCAATGAATGATTTGGATTAAAATAACAGTAATGATAAATACACTCAATTTTGAGCTTCTTCCACTCCAATTCCCTTCAAAATAATAATTATTTTTTAAAATATAAGAAATAAAAAATAAGATGTATTTATTATTTTTTTAAATAAAAATAAACTAAAATTGTTGGAACTCCGACCAACAAAATGGATAAGTTTTTTGTGGTATCTTTAGTATCCACGATAGTGTGAATATATAAATATTTTAATTTTAATAAATATATTAAATAATCAATTTTCATTATAATTAAATTAATTATAAATTTACGATAAGATATTTTAATTTTAAATTCACATATTTATACCATATTATGTCAAAAAACTATCTTTTTATAAATAAATATGCATATATATACATATAAAAAAAAGCAGAGATATTTATACTCTTCTATTAACTTCTTCCACTCTACAATATCTTTAAGGGGCTGCTCTATAACACATTTTGCTTTCCTTATATTTTGTAAAATTTTTATAAATTTTTATGTATATCTACACATCCCAATAAATTTGTACAAAATCTAATAAATTTTTTACGAATTCTAATAACACTTCTATCAACTATCATAACTTTATTATAAATCTCAAAAACTTTTAAACAACTTTTAAAAAGTTGTGATATAAAATCATTCGGATGTATTCGAAAAAAAAAACGTTTGAATAGATTATTTCTCCAAAAAAATTAACGTAAAAATAAAAAAAAAAAAGTTATTATTCATCTCTAAAAAACTTTGTTTTGTAACTACATCAAATGCTGAAAAATTATCTTAATAACACTTTTTGTTATATTTTTATTATTTTTTTATGCTCTAAATGCCCCCTTAAATCAATTATGGAGTAAAAGATACTTAAAAAAAGGAATATATTTTTCATTTTTCATATACAAGATCTCCCCTTGCTAATATGGAGCCACGTCACACAATTGCCATACTTGAAGGACTGGCAATAATTTTTAAAAGGAAAAATCATTAGTATTAATAAAAATTTAAATTCTCAAATTACGTGCAAGGATCTCGGTAAGTCATCAGTTAATTGGTGCTGTACACGTAATTCTCAAATTACTTATTCATGGGCCTAGTTAAGAGTAAGAAAAAATAAAATACATTGAGATAAAATGTAATTTTCAGTTAATTTTGATGTATTTTTTTGAAAAATAATAAATCGTGTGAATAATTTTTTAAATTTATTTTCACAGATTAAAAAAATTTACAAAAATAGTAACAATGGTACTTGTTTGAAAGTTTTTAACGCAAAAAATATGATTGTATAAAAAATTTACATATTCGATTAACTTACTTTTAGATTTTTTATTTTTTTAACGAAATATCAAAATTTTTTAAAATTAGTGATAGTAAAAAAAATTAAAAAAATTATTAAAAATTTATAGTGATTTTTAAAGATTTGAAGGGAAGCCAAACCGGGGCGTGGTATGTTATGTGCGTAAATGAAATTGTAAACAAGTCTCGAAGGAATACAATATTTTGCCTACCACCTGTCATATGTGGTGACTTGTCCCGTTCTGATGTTAAAATAATCTTCATTTCATGTTGCAACGAGAAAGCTGTGTGCCTCGTAATTATAAATTTTAAAATAATGCTATCATTGTAAGATGTTATCATTACGAGACCTCCTTTCCATATATGAGCTCTTTATTTTTTGATAATTTTGGTAAATAATTATTAAAAATTATCAGAAAAAATTCTAAAAATTATCAAAATTTGTCAAAATCCAAACATGCCTTTTATTAAAATATTAACAATGGATAACTAATTTTTTTTTACTGTAAAAATTCCTTACACTTCTGAACTTTAAAATTTTACCTCTACATTCCTTATACTTTGAATCAGAGTTAAAATATTAAAAAATATGTTAAAAATAATAATTTTAACTCTAAATAAATTTAAAAATTACATTTATAGATAACAGTTTTGACTATAAATAAATTTAAAAATTACATTTATATCTTTTATAATTTATATTACTTATATTTATATCTCTTGATTCTATTTGATTTTTAATAAATACTTTTGTCTTTTTACTTAAAAATTTAATGTTGTTCATAACTTATTTTAATTTAAAATATTAGGGGTATAAAGATAAACTTTTAAAATTTAAAAGTATAAATAATTTTTAACTTAAATATAATGAATAAAAAGACAGCTACCCATATTAATAATTTATGACAAAATGCATGATTGGTTCTCATAGTTAAGTGAAATTTCACTTTATCCATGTAACAATTTTTTTTTTACCAACCAAGCATTCGATAAATTACTTACAAATCTTATTGGTTCTTGAATTCCAGATTTAAAATTGCGGACTAAATTGTGAGAGTACTCCTGCTGTGGTTGAATCAGCTTAAAATTTAATAAGAGGGGTGTACTGTGAGTGTCTAGTAAGTAAATATTTAAATCTATCAATTAATAATTTAATGCAAAAAACTTGTATTATCTTAGGGAATATTCTTGTAACATTTAATTTATAGTTAATTTTTTAAGTCTGATTCACGTTCATAATTTGGGATTTTTATCTTTTGTAAAAGGAGTTTCCCTACTTTTGTGTCTCCATGTGAATTGTTTGTTGGGCTTTCTTTTAAGGGTTTGTTTGGAGTAAGAAAAAATGAGATAAATTGAGATAAATTGTGGTTTGGGGGAGTTCGTAATGCGTGCAGTGAGAGAAAAAAGTTGATGTGATATAAAATTAACAGAGATTTATAGAGATTTTTGGAGATTTTCAGCAAAAATTTGCAAACCAAACGGGCCCTAAATTTACAAACCCTTGGACCTATTATGTAAGTTGATTTTGTAGATTTAATTATTTTAAACTTGATTGTGACTTATTTTTATCTTTGGAGTTTTTACATGTTGGGTATTTGCACAAATGTGCATTTTAATTTTCTTAATATCTCCAAACAGGAAAGTTAATTTTTTTTTTTTTCACCTACTCTTGGATAACTAATGGGTGTCTTCGAATTCGATCCATAATTGGAAAGAGAAAATAAAAGTAAAATACAAAAATTTGAAGGAAAAAAATATAAAAAATATAAAATTTTTAAATTCATATTATTTGAATGAATAAGAAAATATAAAAAATAAAAAGTATTAATCAATATTATTTTATTTAATTATTTTTATTGATTGCATCTTATACTTTTTTCCTTTAATTTTTTACTCCGAACAAACAAGAAAAATAATTTTAAATCTATTCTATTGCCTTTGGCTGTAGGGCAAGTTTGCCGTGAGGGTAAATGGAGTAAAAAAATTATAAGAATAGTTGTTAACTTTCTTTTTTTTTTTTTTACGTAAATTTGGAATTAAAGGATAAATGTTATCCTTGGGGTAATGTGAGGGGTTACAACGAAAAAAAATTAATATTTTTTGAACCTATCTTTATGCACTCTATATACCCATTTGAAAATTTAATTAATATTTTTTATAAAATGTTAATTTAATTTCATTTAATTAATTTATTAGATTGCATGAAATTTATAATAATAATAATATATTATTAAGATGATTTAGTTTATTAGATTAAAATTATTTTTAATAATAATAATAATTTATACTCAAAATGATTTATTTCATTAAATTAATAATTATATCTAATAAAAATTAAAATTACTTTAATAATGTTAGTCAATAACAGCTTTATGATATTATAATTTAATATTAAATTTAATATTTTTAATAAATTAGATTATTCACTATTAAAATAATAATTTACTATAAATGTAAACGATAAGCATTAAATTTATTTAGTATTAGATAACAATAAATACTTTTTAATATTAAAAAATAATTATTTTGAAAATAATGACTTATTATTCAAGTGAATACTAATTTATTATCAAAATTATTTATTAATAAAATATTTAATTAAATATAAATTAATTAATTTAAAATTAAATAATAATTTATTATTAAAATAATAATTAAATATTTATTAAAATTAATAATATTTATTATTTCAAATTTTTATCAGTGATTATCTTTATACAGATCAATTGTTACTCTCAAGCCAAACAAATTTAAATTACATAAATTAATTGTTACACTTGCACGTAATGATTGTATGTTTAAATGTTACAATTTTTATCTAAACATAATAAAAAATAATACATTATCCCGTAACTATTACAAGTATAAAGTTTACTCTTGTAATCTGTTATATCAATTTTATTTACCCCAAATCTAAACTCGCCTTTAGGATGTGTTTGGAATGAGAATTTAGTGACCAAAAAGGCAAAAAAATATAAAATTTTAAATACATATTATTGCCTGAATGAATTAAAAATATATAATAAAACAAAGATGTTCATTAATACATTATTTTTAATTATTAGAAGTTTTATGACCTTTTTATTCCATCTTTCATCAAGATCTAAAAAAAAATCTCTATTTTTTCTAACAATTTATTGATTAAACATAACCTTGCCAAATCATTGATTTCAATTAAAGAAAATCCATTGAAATGTCTTAATTTAGGGGGCATTTAGAGTCCCAAAAAAAACTAAAATGTGGGATTGATGTGATGTAAAAATGATAGGTAGTAAAATTTGATTAAAAAAATTTGAAAATTTTTGAAATTTTTTAAAGTATTTTGATTTTTTTTGGGGTTCCAAATGAACTCATAGTTTTCACGCTCCACTTATATAATCCAAAAAAAAATTTTAACTATGAGATATTCACTTTCTAAACTAAATTAGTGAATTTTTTCTAATTTCTGTTGCAGACACTGACCCCTTAATATATGTTGAAAATTAGGTACAATTTATTTAGTTAAATAAGCCCACCTTATCAATTTTATTACCCTCTGCGTCCGGAGAGCTCACCCCAAAAGTAAAAATTGTTACGTAGGAGAGAAATTAAACATGAGCTGGGGTGATACCTAATCCAACTCACGTAATCCATTAGAGTTTCCACACATATAGGCCATCTAATTGGTGCTCTTACATTTTACATTTGAAAAAATTATATAGGGGCACAACGAATACAGAAAGAGAGAGAGAGAGATCTACAGCACCCATTCTCAAAGCAGCATCTCTTTTGGATTTTACTTTCTTCGAAAACTCTAGAAGCACGGAGGTAATAACGTTCACGAGGGAGGAGAATATATATACATATATATTTATATATATACTCTTTTTAACCTAGAAAATAACGTAACCCTCTCATGATTTTGAATAAAAGCACAAGATTGAGGGAAAAATCCAAACTTGGTGAAGTCAAGGCTGAGCTAGCTAGCTAGCTTGTTCGGTGCGCTTGCGTCAAGTGAAGAATAAAAGAATCTAAAAAGTTAGCAACCCAGCAGCTGCTGCTGCTGCCCATTCTGCAGTGTCAGAGTAAGTATATTAATAGGTAGTCAAATTATTTAATAAATAGTATACATTTTAAGTTTAGTTAGTAGTTTATTTTTTTTCAAACTATACCAATACTAGGTATTTTACCAATTATCTATTAAAAAATTAATTTTTCAAGTCACCCAACAGCATTTGGCCTGTACCTCGGCAGAAAAAATAATAAATAATTAAATTACTTGTGAACAGTAACTTTCCAGGAAAAACGAGTTACTGTAGCAGCCTGTAAAATAATTGTCGGTTTGGAGAGTCTGATGCAGAGAGTTTTTTTCATATTTGCTAGGTAAAATACCTAAAATGGTTCTTTTATCTCTTCTGCTGCACATGCTCTTGGGCTACCATTCCTTACCTCGGGAGTAAATAATACAACGTCGCGAAGGAACGCTACCTTTCAAGAAAATAAAAATAAAAATAAAGTTGTAAAAATATTGTGCGTTTAAATACTTTTATAAAATTATTTACATTATGTTTTCAGGTACGGTAAAAGAATATATTAAAATTCAATAATTAGATTCTGTTTGGTGGCATAAAAATGTACGAAAATCTATCAAAACTTATAAAGTAGATGTTTGGTAAAATTTCAAAATTTATCACTTTTTATTCTATGACAGTAATTTAATCTACTCAAAAGTTACTAAAAGTTATACCAAACATACAAAAGTTGCTAAAAATGGCTAAAAATTTTACTAAATACTTAAAAATTGTTAAAAATTATTAAATATTACCAAAAATTTTAACAAATACCCAAAAGTTGTAAAATTTTGCTAAAAATTATAATTTGTTTCACTAAACACATCAAAAATTACTATTAACAAATTTTAACTAAAATTATGTCTCCAAACACCGACTTAGTTGAGCAAGAAATTTAATCCCAACCATTTACATCCATATATTCGAGGGATTCTTTCAAAAAAATTTTTTATTTATTTTCTAACATTAAATTTCTTGTACTCACAGACTGTAAATTCAATCTCCACCTTGATGCCAAAATTCACCTAAGCTTAGTTATTTTAAGGAAACGTTTAAGTAGGAAGTAAAAATTTTGAGAATGAAAGATTACAAGAGTATTTGTTACTCCAATATAATTAATAAAGTACCAAGTGCAGTGTACTTATTTTTTGATTGAGAGACTAAATATTATTTATTAATAATTATATTATGTTTAAAATATTAAAAATTTTGAAGGGATAAAAATTAATTAAAAGATAATATTTTACGAAATAATGAGAAAATGATATAATTTTTTTAATTATTCTCTGTTATTCACCTCCCTCACAAGTAACAATTTACTTTTATAAAGTGATAATTCTTAATCCAATGTAATTATTATTCCCTTTTTTTTTCAACTAATGTAATGAAACACAAAAATTACGTTAATAAAATTTATTTTTCATTACTCCCGAAACAAACATCGCCTTGAATGGAGTTCACAAGCTTTTCAATCCCCTGTGTGCCCATGATTGGGCCATTTGGTAATGTTATAATTTTTCTATTTATATTTTTTTATCATTTTTTGAAATAAAAATAGAAACAAAATTTGAAAATATAACTGAATTAATTTAATTTAATTTAATAAATGTAAAATATATTGAATTATAATTTAATTATATTATTTATTAAAAATAGTTGAATTAAATATAATTATGATATTATTTAATCTAGTAAAAATAAAATATATTAATTATATTATTTACTAAAAATAATTGAATAAAATATATATCATAATAAATTAAATAATTTAATTATGATATTTATATAAAATAATTTAATAATAAATAAATTAAATTTTTAAATTTGATTTATTACTTATTAAAATAATTTAATAAAATATATTTCATATTAAGTAAACTAATGAAATTAACTATTAAATTAAATTATGATATTTGCTAAAATAATTTAAAATTTAATTAAATATATTTATATTTAATATTTAATTAAAATAAACTATTGAATTATTTTTAATAAATAATGAAATAAAATGAAATTAATAAAATTAATTTAATTATGTATTAAAAATAAAATTAGTAAAATATATTACATATCAATTTAGATAATTATTATATTATATTATCTATTAAAAATAATTTTAGTTTAATAAAATATTTGAATAAGATAATTTATTTTAACATGATATAATAAAAATAGACAAAATATTTATAACAGAAAAAAGAGTGAAGATATTTTTTTTACGTTTTTTTATTTAAATTTTTATTTAATTATTAAAAAACATAAACAAATTTTAATAAATATATTTTTATTATTAATTTATAAAATTTTAAAAATATAAATAAAAAAATAAAAAATAAAAATATTACCAAGCGGAGGCAAAGAAGCTACCTTTCAAAGAAAGAAAGAAAAAAAAGGTGGTTTAGAAGAAACGTATAACTTAAGGAATTGACTTGCAAGATATCGATAAAAGCTTTTTACGACCCAACCAAAAATGACCGTCGTTGTCGTTGCCGAATTGTCGAAAACGACTGAGTACCTGACGGCCTCTTCAGTCAGCGCTTTTGGTGAGCAATAATAAAAGGAGGAAAACATGAGTGGTTACAATTAAGGCTATGAGTCGTAAAAAAAGGGAAATATACTGAGAAATTGAAAAAACAAGGCCCAATTATTTAAATGTTTGTAGAAAATTATGAATCTTGTCAAAATTTTATACTTACAGTCCAAATCAGTCCAAATCACGGGGGTGAATGTCAGAAGCCATATGATGGGTTTTGGTCAGGGTCGGAGCGTGGCAAGGGCCAAGCCGCCTCGTACCTTGGAAAATTTTTTTTTTTATCTGTTAATTTTTTTTTTAACATTATTGTCTTAACAGTGCCGGCTCAAGAAAAAAAATTTTAATGAAATTTTTTAACTTAATATTAATTATGCCTAGTAAAAAAATAATTTTTTTAATCTATTACTAATTGTGTTCGGTCCATAAAAAAATAAATTTTAATTCAATATACACAATTGCAATCAAGTCACTCGGTATTCCCTTTCTCTCTCCACCTCTCTCTCTCTCTCTCTCTCTTTCTCAGCTACACCTAGTTTTTTCTTGGATAAATTACATTTAGACTCCTTAGACATTTAGATAATTACATAGGTACCCCTCAACTTTTGAAAATTACAAAAATCTCCCTTATTTTGAAATATTACTAATCTAGACTCCCTTCCGTTACTATTACGCCCGACGCTGTTAAATTTTGAACAAAAATGACGAAACTACCCCTACCAGCCCAAGGGGTCTAGCATGCCTCGTCACCTGCACGGAAATCATTTAGTGGGTCCTACAGTAAAATAAAATTAAAAATAAAAACAAAAACAAAAAATAAAATAAAAACACATAAAATAAAAATAAAAACAAATGTTTTTAGCTCTTTAATTTTTGGATTTTTTTAAATAATTAAATTTACTTTTTTAAGTTTTAATTTTTTAAATCATAAAGAATAAAAATGTTAATTTAATAAAAGTTAAAATGTTAGGTATCATTTGATTTATTTTTTCATTTTTTTGTTTTCTATTTTTTATTTTAAACTCATTTTTTTATTTTGTACTTTTGAAAATACTTAGCTACTTGGGTTTTCAAATTTATTATGGAAAAAATAAAATACATTTACACATGAAATAAAAAATGACAAAAAGTTATTTTTAACAAATTTTTTTTATTATTATTTTTTTTACTTTTCATCATTTTTTTATTTCATGTGTAAGCTTATTTTCTATTTTTTATAACAAATTTGAAAACCCAAGTAGCTAAGTATTTTCAAAAGTACAAAATAAAAAATGAGTTTAATAATATTAAATAATAGAAAACAAAAAATTATTTTTGTACTTCTCAAACACCAAAAAAGACAAAAAAATGTGTCACCAAAAAAGTTTAAAAAATAAAAACAAAAAATAGAAAAGTAAATTAAAAAATCAATTTTTTTACTTCTCAAACACCAAAAAAAGATATCTCAAATTTAAATTTTGTAATTTTTTTATCTCAAATTCTGATACAAAGAGTGTAAAAATGTTTATATTTTAATTTTTTTACTTCTCAAACACCAAAAAAAGATATCTCAAATATAAATTTTGTGACTCTTTTATTTCAAATTCTGACACAAATAGTGTAAAAATGTGTATATTTAAAATTTTAAGTTTTAAGTACATTAAAATTGAATTTTTTCGTCAAAAAATTAAAATTTTAATTTAAATATTTATTCTTTAAAATTAAAATTTTAAATAATACTATTTTTAATTTTTAATTTAAATATATTAAAACTAAATTCTAAATATTATTAAACTCATTTTTTATTTTGTACTTTTGAAAATACTTAGCTACGTGGGTTTTCAAATTTGTTATAAAAAATAGAAAATAAGTTTACACATTAAATAAAAAATGACAAAAAGTAAAAATAAAATAAAAGTAATAATAAAAAAATTTGTTAAAAATAACTTTTTGTCTTTTTTCATTTCATGTGTAAACTTATTTTCTATTTTCTGTAACAAATTTGAAAAACCAAGTAGCTAAGTATTTTCAAAAGTACAAAATAAAAAATGAGTTTAAAATAAAAAATGGAAAACAACAAAATAAAAAATAAACCAAATGATACCTAACATTTTAACTTTTATTAAATTAACATTTTTATTCTTTATGATTTAAAAGATTAAAACTTAAAAGAGTAAATTTAATTATTTAAAAAAATCCAAAAAAATAAAGAGCTAAAAACATTTGTTTTTTTTTTATTTTATGTGTTTTTATTTTATTTGTATTTGTATTTTTTGTATTTGTTTTTATTTTACTGTGGGTCCCACCGAATTTATTAAATTAATATTTTATTCTTTATGATTTAAAAAATTAAAACTTAAAAGAGTAAATTTAATTATTTAAAAAAATCAAAAAATTAAAGAGCTAAAAACATTTATTTTTATTTTTATATCATGTGTTTTTATTTTATTTTTATTTTTTGTTTTTATTTTTATTTTACTGTGAGACCCACCGAATTTATTACCGTGCATGTGGTGCGCGCGTACCAGACCCCTGCTGTTGGCAGGGGTAGTTTTGTCATTTTAACCAAATGAGGAATCTCATTCGTGCAAACCCCCTTCTGTTGGTAAGGGTAGTTTTGACATTTTAATTCAAAATTTAACAGCGTCATAACAGAAGGGGATCTGGGTTAGTAACATTTCAAAATAAGGGAGGTTTTTGTAATTTTCAAAAGTTTATGGGGTGTATGTGTATTTATCCAAATATCTGGGGAGTGTAAGTATAATTTACCCTTTTTTCTTTGACTAGGCTAGCACCTATCCATTTTAACTTTTTTTTTCTTTTTCATTTTTGTTGGGTTCCTTTCCTTACCCCATCCACAGCCCATAAATCCACTAGCCCCCCCTCTCTCTCGTGTTCAATAAGGCAATTTTGCCGCCAATGAGCTATAGATTATATTTGTTTAACTTACCAAAAAAATAAAAGATTATATTTGTTTGTTTATTCCTCCCGAGCCTTTATGAAACGGTCAAAACCCCACTAGACAGTAACAATTTGGATTAGACCATTTTTCAAGTTATTAAACATCATAGAAGGTAATAAGTATCCCCCCTCTCTCTCACACACAACACAATGTTACAATACACACACTATTGTCACTACATTCCATAACTTATATAAATTATGTTGATTGGGTGGGTAATTTGTTGACACAGTATGTATTGTTAATTTTTTTTATTTTTTCTCCATTTAAAATTTTATCCTAATTAATTTTTTGTGCATTTTACTCTTATAATTTTTTTGGCATTTTAGCTCTAATTATTATTCTAATTTGTGATGATTGGCATTTGCAATGTGATGCAATTGGAATAATGCAATAATTATTATTCTAATTTGTGATAATTAACATTTGCAATGTGATACAAATAGACTTATGAGTTGCACTTGTGAAATATTAAGGATTATGCAATTGGGATAATGCTTTGTTTTTTTTCAAAATTGCTTGGTTCTTTTGTTAGTTGTGTACTTATATTTGTTGTATACTACAATATCTATTACCTCCTTCAATTTATTAGCTATAAAATAGGAAAATAATTTGTCGTATTAATTACAATGTAGGCATATAAACCCTTTCTCTTTGCTAAATTTTCTTAAACAGTTATGGAAAATACTTGAAGACAATGTCTAAGTCAAAACTATTACCTCCTATCAAAGGAAATGATGATTCTTTACAAAAAAATCATGTAAATAGTAATTTGGCAAATCTTCTATCGGATCCTAGAAAATGATAAAGGATTATGGATTATAATCCTAATGTCAAAGACCAAGTTTGCAGAGCTTATCTACAAAGAGTTCCTTGTCAACTTCTTAACCACAATTTTCCACAAAAACAATTTGGTGTTAAACTACGACGGTTTAACGAAGCTTGCTATTCTTAGTTTGGAAACTGGCTTGAGTATAATGTATCAAAAGATGCAGTATTTTGCCTTTATTATTATCTTTTCAAACCAAATGTAAAAGAGTAAGTGGGTGGTGAAATATTTGTTAGTGAGGGGTTTTCAAATTGGAAGAGAATTGATAAGTTTCAAACACATGTTGGACACGTAAATAGTTCCACAACCAAGCTTGGAGGAAATGTCAAGATTTATTAAATCCAAAGCAAAGTATTGAAGCCATATTCTTCAAACAATTAGACCAAGCTCGGAGTGAGTATAGAGTCCGGTTGAATGCATCCCTCGATTTTATTCGATTTCTTCTAAGGCAAAGGCTTACATTTTCAATGTCACAATGAATTTGAGAATTCAAGTAATCAAGGAAATTTCCTTGAACTTCTTAGATTTCTTGTTTATCACAATAAGGATATTAAAACTGATGTGTTGAAAAATACTCCTAAGAATCTTAAGTTGACAGTACCTGAAATTCCAAAAGATATTGTAGATGTAATTGCTATTGAAACATGCAATGCTATTACCACTTGTTATGGTGATGTATTTTTATTTTTTTTGTTTTTATTGACGAATCACGTGATGTGTCAACGAATGAGCAAATGGCTGTTGTGTTGCGATTTGTGGATAAGAAGGCATATGTAGTTGAACACCTTTTATGTTTTGAACATGTTACTAATACTAATGCTTTTTCACGTAAGACATTTATAGAAGATTTATTTGTTAAGTATGGTTTAAGCTTGTCAATATTGCGTGGATAAAGTTATGATGGGGCTAGTAATATGCGAAGTGAATTTAATGGTCTCAAAGCGTTTATAACAACAAAGAATGCATATACATATTATATCCATTATTTTTCTCTTCAATTGCAATTAGCTCTTGTGGTTGTTGCAAAAATTATATCCAAATTACTACTCTCTTCAACTTGTTTGCTAATATTGTGAATGTTGTGAAAACCTCATGTAAACGATGAGATATTGTTAGGGAGAAAGAAGTAGCTCGACTTCTTGAATTACTTGATAATAAGGAATTTACAAGTGGGCGAGGTCCAAATCAAGAAAATAATCTTAAACGTGCTTGTGATACACTTTGGGGTTCACATTATAATTCTCTAATTAACTTTATTGATATGTTCTTATCGGTGATTGATATACTTGATGTAGTTTCAGATGATGATATAAATGCAAAACAAAGAGGGAAGACGGGTGTTCTTTTGGATTTGCTACAATCTTTTGAGTTTGTATTCAGCCTTCATTTAAGGAAAAGCATATTAGGGATCACAAATGAGTTATTTCAGGCATTATAGAGAAAAGCAAGATATTATGAATGTCAGGAAATTAGTTCAAGTATCCAAGCAATGACTTCAAATGATAAGGGAAAATGGTTGGAGTGCTTTTCTTGATGATGTCTCGTCTTTTTGTGAAAAATGTGAGATAGTTATTTCAGATATGAATATGATCTTTAAAGCTTGGGGGAGATTAAGATACACTCAAGAAAAGATAAATTTATAATATTTTTGAGTTGAGTTATTTTATACTGTTTTAGATATGCAACTTCAAGAGCTAAATACCTGTTTTACTGAGTCAAACACTAAGCTACTTCTTTGAATGGCATGTTTGAGTCCTTCTGATTTCTTCTCAACTTTTAACAAAGAGAAGTTAGTTTGTTTTGCCCAATTTTATTCGAAAGAATTTTCTTCTCTAGAGCTTTGATACCTTATGATCAGTTGGATAGTTAAGTCATAAATATGCAATCTAGTATTGAGTTTTCAAATCTGTTAGGATTGGAAATCTTGCTAAAAAAATGGTTGAGACAAAAAGAAATGTGGTATATCCATTGGTCTACTTGTGACATTGGCTTTGATCTTGCTAGTTACAGCTGCCACAATAGAGAGAGCATTTTCGGCTATGAAAATTGTGAAGAATCAATTGCGTAATTGAATGGACGATTAATGGATGACTAATAACTTAATTGTATATATAGAACAATATATTTTTGATTTCGTTGATAATGAAGTTATCATGCAAATCTTTCCAAATATGAAAATCTAACAAGGCCAATTATAAATAGCCACGCTTGGTCTCTTTTTTGTAAAAGGGTCTAATTCGATCTTTTTTATAGAATTTTATTTATTTCTATTCCCAATGTATATCGACTCTTAGATCCTATTTTGTCATTGAAAATTTTATATAATTTATACGACTTAAACTATTTATGTGTCTTTTAATTAATGTCCACCCACATATCAAATCTTGATTTCGCCCTTGGGTTTGGTCAAATCGTGGAAAAAAAAATATATACTTTTATATATATCAAGTAGAGTCTGACAATGCCATTGTGTCACGTAAGACCTAACTTGCTCTACGGTTATGACATGTAATACCTAATTATAATTATTTTACACCATATAGGATCTAACTTGTATTACAATTATAATACGTGCATTGTTATAACACGTGATATCTAATTATAATTATCTTAATTATCCTATAAAAAAATTAATATTTTGCATAACTCTACTTATTCAAAATTTTTAATTTTATTCTAATCAGAATGTTCATAAATATCACTTGATATTTTTATTTAATCTATACTTCTATTCATCATTCAACCTATTATTTTTTAATTTTTATTTAAAGCATTTCTAATTTTTAAAATTTTTTCATATTTTAATAAATTATTATTTCAAAAAATAAATATTATTATTATCATTATTAAACAAAATAATGCAAAAAAAAACATAATAAATATTATCGTTAAGTAAAATGATGCAAAAAAATAATTATCCAGTTAAATAAAGATTTTAATTTATTAACATTAACTTATAATTATAATTATCTTAATTTATAATTTTATAATGTAAAAAAAATAGTATTGTACATAATTATCACTTATTCAGAATTTTATTCAAACTGTAATGTTAACGATTAATTTTAATACTAATTAAATTCTACTAATTAGGTAAATCCTAATAAAATTTTTTGAATTAAAAATAAAAATAAATACTATTCTTATTTTATGGATAAATTAAAAAGTAATGAATTTAATAAAAATTAAAAATAATTGGCATTCTCAATATCTAAATTATTTTTATAGAACTTCTTTCTTTTTTATATTTTAATAAATTATAAAAATTTTATTTTATTTTATTAGATAAAAATAAATATTTTAATTTATTAACAAATAACATGTATATTTTTTTTTATATCTTAATAAATTATTATTTAAATGATAATAATAATAATAACAATAACAATTATTATTATCAAACAAAATACTTCAAAAAATAATTATTCTATTAGATAAATAATTCAATTTATTAAAATTAATTTATAATTATAATTATTTTAATTTATTAAAAATTAGTATTGTACATTGTTATTGCCCATAGTTCTATTCAAACTAGAACGTTCGTTGATACTACTTAATAGGTTTATTTAATCTATAATTCTATTTATCGTTTAACTTCTTATTTTTTATTTTTTATATTTCAATAAATAATTGGACAATTTTGATTAACTACCATCAAATGGTTTAGTTCGTTTGACATTTGTTAGATTAAGTAATATATTCTTATTAAAATAAAATACAAATTCACATGAAATTTTAATACAAATAACAAGTTAAAAAAAAGGTGTAAAATTACATTCACATCCAGAAAACGTTGTTAGAATTTTATTTTAACAGTTTTTATTTATTACTAACATGGTCGGGAGTGATTGTTTGTTAGTTTCTTTTGAATCATTAAAAATGATGATGAGTTTACTATATTTATTTTTATTACATGATATTCTTTTATATTGAAATTATTTTTTTGCTGATATATTTAATTTTTGTTTATGTATTTATTTTTTGACTTATCTTTTAATTGGCTTATTAAAATATTCTATTTTCTAATGTGATTGTTAAAATATATAAGGTTTGAGTTTTTTCAAAATTTTTTATTTTATTGTTAACATTAATTTTAAAAAATTTTATTATATTTATCATTATTGATAAAACATTATTATTATTTTTTTTTGTATTACAAGGAAAGCATACTCTTTACTATAGTTTTCAATTTGTTCATTCAAAAATATAAGATATAATTTTTTAATTTTTATTTTATTTTTTAATGTGATTGCTAACATATTTTTTAATATTATTATTTTTTTATTATTGTAAAAATTTAAACTTTTTGTATATTAAATTTTAAGAGAAACTTCTTTTTGTATTTATTTTCAATTTATTTGATGTTCTCCTGAGATTTATTACTAATTATAAAAAAAATAAAAATAACATAACAAATTAATTTTTTAATTTTTATTATTTTTCATATCTAATTTAACATAATATTTCAAATCATTTATATGCTCGATGAATATAATTAAAAGATAATAATAATTTATTTATTGTGTGATATTTTAATTAGCAAAAATAAATTAATTATACGTGTAACCTTTTTTATTAAATTAAATCATTATTTAATTTCTTAATGTTTTTATATAATTTAATAAAAATTATTTTTTAAGTGATTATTAATATAAAGTTTAATTAAAATTTAAAAATTGTGTGATATTTCAATTTATTTGGTGTTATTCTCAAATTTATTACTATATTTAGTTTTATTAGATGACATTCCTTTACATTAAAGTTATTTTTTGTTTATGTATTTTTTTGGTTATTTTTTAATCCATCCATTCAAATATATAATATCTAAATTTTTAATTTTTATTTTATTTTTAATGTAATTGTTAATTAAATTTATAATATATTTTTTATTATTAGTGAAATTTTAATTTTTTATGTATCATATTATAAGAAATAGTCTCTTATTTGACTTAGTTTTCAATTTATTCATTCAAATATAAAAAATATAATTTCTAAAGGTTATATATATATATATATATATATATATATATAATGGATACTATTTGAAAGACTAAATTTTACTAATTTTTGACCATTTTTTTGTCAAGAGTTACTAGTTATAATTTTTTTATACGTTTGGAAAAATAAGTATCAATTTTCGGTAATTTTTATAATTTTTGATAATTTTTAATAACTTTTGAATTGAGTAAATTATTATAACTGAATAAAAAAATAAAAAAATAATATTTTGTCAAGTACTCAAAAAGTAAAATTTAATAGTTTTCTGTTAAAAATTAAGTTGCCAAACGGTGCCTTAATCGAAAAATGGAAAATAATGGGATGACATGTCAATGACTGTGTCGCTGTATCTGTATAGATAATAATTAAAATATAATAATAGAAGAAATAATTTTTTCTTCAACTTTATATTAAAGAATATGATTGCGTAGTCTTTACTAACATAAAATAAACAAAATTATGATTAAAGTTTAATCTTAGTTCAATAAAACTTGACAAATACATTTTCTATGCTTTGTAAGGGGAAGTTACACTTATCTTTTCTATACATTTAGTTAATTATAAAAAATTATCCTTAATATTTAAAATTTATATTGATATATTTGTCACAATTAAATCTATTCTTTCATTCGACCATCAATGTTAAATGAAATATAGTGGATTAATATGAAAAGTATTATGTAAAATCTCTTCTTTACCCATTTAAATTGTATATAAGATATTCAAAATGCCACTCATTCGGGGGTGGTCGAGCGGAAGTTCGGGGGCGCCTAAGGGCCTAGGCCGCGTGCGGTCTCAGGTTCGACTCTCATTCGGGAGGGTGGGTTACTGCTTTGGCGGGCTTCTAACAGCTCCCCTCGATCGAGCCGATCAGCCAGGGCTTGCCTAGGCTAGTTTACCACCTCGTGGGCCATTGCTGGCTTGGTCTGCAGGGCGGGCTTCACCCAGTGCGCACCTTCGGGTAGCAGCTGCGGGCTTCTTTCCGACCCACAGAAGATATTCAAAATGCCATTGACATCTTCAAACATTAAACAAATAAGGGGGAAAAGGCTTTTATCTTCGAAGATTATATGCAAATCCATCTTTAAAATTGAAACCAATATTTAGAAATGAAAATAATGAAATAAAGCAAATATATTACAAATTATTCTCTTTACACATTGTTTTTTTTTCTAATTTTTAAATATCTCAGGTGTGTTTTCGATAGTTTAGTCTAAACGGATAAAAGAAACGTCTCACATAGTTTTTCTATATGACCATGCTACTTGTCATTTAACATTGAGAGTCAGATCGATATAAAAATTTTGTTGTGATAAATATTTTGAAATTAGAAGTGTGAGTGTAAATTTTATATTTAAATAGTTATGTAATTAACCAAATGTTGAGAGAAGATAAATATAATTAATTATTGATAGATTTTATTCTAGTTTTAGCAAATTTCTTGACTAAGATCTATTACTCACGGACTAAATAGGATTTGATTTGTAATTAGTTTCCTCTATTGAATTGTATTATTCGTTATAAAAAGTTTTTATACAACAAACTGTCATTTTATTGTCTTTATATGTGAAAATGTTAAAACTTTCTTATGAACTCTAAGGGTTAGGTTAATTTATTAAACTTTGAGTTTGTTTAGTAATTGTTACTAGTTCGAATCTCTTATGATCTATTAAAGGTTTACCCAATTATTAATTTCATAACTTTAAGCATTAATCTAGATGTACTTAAATTGAACCGAATCCTCTAAGTTAATAATTATAATTAAAATGTTAAATTAGAATGTGTACATTTGAGTTTTTGTGTAAATCTCATTTTGAGGATCGAAATTTTAATTACAGTAATTAAGTACCTAAAACTTTAATGTTATTCTTATTTTTATTTTTTTTCCTACAAGGAAATACAAAGCACCAAATATTATTATAAAACAAAAAGTCAACAATTGCCCGATACATATTTTGCCCTATTATGGGCTATCACAACCTTATTTCTAGGAACTTTATGAATAATACTAGGCTTGTCAATGGGGTAGATTTATTCCAGGTATGACTTGAATCAGATCCAATAATATTAGACCAGATCTGCTTAATTAAATACGTGACTCAATGGATCTAGATCAGTTGTATTCAGAAATTAATGGATCTGGATCTGAATGATCCGCCAAACCTATTATTTTTAAAAATAATGATTACTTTCCTTTGCTTACGAGTACTTTTTCTTCGTCGAATGCAACCGACCATCGATGCAACCTTCTGGCTTTGACACGTAAGCTCCGATACTTAAAAAAAAAAAGGAAAGAAACTTCCTTAAAACTCTACAAATCTCTTACTTTCTTAACTAGAAATCATAGTGTGACCATCTCCACTCTGCAATCATTATCTACAGAGAGAAAAATTCAGAAATAGATTCGTGCGCTAGGTGGAAGAGAACAAAACCACCACCGCCCCTGTTTGTTTCTCTCTTTGAGCATATATTTTTCTCTGTATATATATACATATATATGTGTGTATGTTTTGCTGTGAATTTTAAAGCTAATAAACTAAAAATGATTATCGCTATTTAAAAAGAGAGAAAAAGAGTAAAAGACTGTGTATATATACATATATGTGTGATATAGGGAGATCCTGTACTATCTATAACGGCTGAGTTTCTTGCTCAACCTATTCCTAATTAGGGGCATCCAAGCTCGACCCATACTCGACCAGGAGCACCCAACTTGGGGCATTTGTGTCATATCCCTATTTTATGATACATTTAATCCCTTAAATAGGGTGGACATTACTGAATTTTCTACCAAAATATAAAATAGCAATATTTACTCAACATATAAAGTTTAAAATAAAGAGACAAACAAAAATTACCCATAAAGCTCCAGCATACATAAACTTACAACCCATAAGACTCAATTAACCAAGTATTAGCCTAACACCATTCTAGCCTTAAACTGCTTATACAAACCTTAAACACAAAATTAAAAGATAAAATAAGCAACTCTGGTTCTCCTCTAATTACTCGCAGCCGCTTCTAAATTCAACCTGAAAGATGTAAATTTGAGTGTGAGTGTCACACACTCAATGGAAGTATTATACTTAGAATAAAAGATAATAAATATGCGCCAAAATTAATTCATAGTAATTATGTCAGTAACTATTTCACAGCCAATTCATTATTAATTTAATTGTGTCACATCTGTTAAAAATATCTCATTACACAATCCATCATTGCTAGGCCCAACTGAGCCTATCATGGCATATTTGCAAACTAAATGATTTAAATAATAATACAACACATATTCGGCACCATCTAGCCCATGAGTTGAGCACTCAACGATGGACAGTGACTTTAATTTAACTTATCCCATTAGTCCCATCTGGCTATATTATTTTTTTCGACCCCATCTGGCCGCATATTATTAATTTCTAGCCCCATCTGGCCTTTTTTTTTTCTTTGGCCCTGTTTAGCTTGGTCTCATCTAACCATAATGCAAGTGTAATATACACAACTCATGCTAATATGCAACAATGTATTATTATTAATATTATTTTTTCCACTAGAAAAATATTATTTCTCAAATTTATTATCTCACAAATAACCACGATTCTCCACTAACATACAATAATTTATAAGTAGCAAGCAGAATTTAACAACATGAATATTCGGCAATAAAATTTAGTTATTCATATTTAATAAATTTTATTTTTAAGTTTAATACACCTACCTGGACAGTAGATATCCTAGGAAAGTCAATTTACTAAGGTGATGGTTGCTAATTATTCTTGGGTCCTAATTTTTAGCCCAATAAAATATACAAATTAGGCATTAAATACTTAAAACTTATTCTAAATTAATAAAAAATAAATAAAACATAACCATCCTACGCTCCTCATATTTAATTTATCTAACCCAAAATAAAAAGTATATATAGAAAAAATTTTGATTTTAATTTAGCAAAATAACTTAGCTCAATTCTCCCACCAAAATTTCCTTCTTCTTTTTCCCTCACTTTTTTTTCTCCCTCTTTTTTTTTCCTCTTCCTCTGCGCGGGTCCTCTCGGCTCCTCCATTTGCACCCCAAATCCTATATATATATACATGACTGGGCGGCAAGCTTACTTGCCAAGCTAGATTTTCACTTTTTTTTTTCTTCACCAACTTAGGCACGTGGCCCTACTAACCCCCCATCATCATTTGTGTGAATGTAGCCATGTGGCTATTTAGTTAGGATTTATCCATTAGATTAGTTAAAATAATATTTTAATAATTTATATAATTAATCAACCAACTAATTAAAACTACATAAATTTTATAATAATATGGAATTAAAATTTCCAAGCATATAAATTAAATAAATTAATAATAAATAATAAAATTAATGCATAGAATAAAAATTCAAGATGTCACAATTTGCATAAGGACACTTTTGATCAGGCCTCAATCACCCAACCAATATGAATTATTCTCGCTAAAGCAGCTTACGTCATGAGTCATATGTACGGCCCTCTCTTAGAAGTTCCTATATATATGCCTAAAAAAGGGCCGTTGTAAACCGCATTTAACACGTTAGTTAACTAACTAGGGAATAAACATTGGGATTTACAATATAGGTGGCATCATCTCATTGGAGAATGACAAAGTACGATTGCGTGCAGTTACATGTAGTTCATGCATGTCATTCCACGTGAGGTTTCTTATATATATATATATATATATATATATATATATATATATATATATATATATATATATATATCACCGTTTCATAAAGATACAAGTACAACATATTTACCTTACTGAAACTCTGCCAAATTACTTTCTCAACTCTCTTGCTAACTTTAGCATCGGAGATTATTTGATAGGCGTCATTTGATAGGCTTCATATCGATAATCTAGACAGTTTCTGGACTTGGATTGGACTTACAGGAGGATACGTGTTCACTAATTTATCGGTTAACCCCTTCCACCCATTCAGCGGACCTGGTTAAGGTTAAGAGGCCCGTGTTTGTCTCTCGTTTCGTAGCCGAACTTAAAGCCCAAGCTGAGAACCTTTGGCCAATAGATATTAACTTAGGCTAACTAATAATCCTTTTATTATCTAGTTCTTAAAGTGTCTCAATGAATGAATCAAAAATCAGATCGAAAACTACCCTAATGAATCTAGGGTCACCTAAAAATCCTTCCAAAATGCAGGATTCAATGAGTTTTATGATAGCACCAAATACCACGATGAACAAATCAGTACATATAAAGAAGAAAAAAATAGAGAAGAGAAATCGTAAACAAAACAACTCACAAAGACGATGTTGTTGCTTGACGGATGGGAGGATCAAATGCTAAGGAAATCAATTGATGTAAAGCATCGAGAAAACTACAGTAAAAATGAAGGCAAAGGGTTTTAAGTGGGGGATATTAAGATACAAAATCCTGCTTCAAATTCAAGGGTTGAGATTGTTTCGTATGGAAGCCAGGACTAACTCCTATATTTTTTGAAATTTCTGACATATCCAAGTCACCATGTGGCAAGAGAGATAAAAGGTACATATTATCACTGCTGTAGTAACATTATCACTCCTGCGGCATATTAAATGTGCATGTGACATGGAAAAAAGTAAATGACCATCAGACTCCCCTAATCTTGCTCAAAAGATTAGGAGAACAAGGGCATTTGATATAAGGAAATCTCGTACCATGTGTAACGGCTGAGTTTCCCCCTCAACCCGTTCCCGACCCGGCCGGGGGCATCTGCCAAGCTCCCCCCTTGACCCACACCTGATCGGGGGCATTCGAGTAAGGACGCTCCTGATCAAGCCTCAATCACCCGACCGATCTCTAGTTAAACACTTCATATGAATTATTACCACCAAAGCAGCTTACATCATGAGTCACACGCACAACCCTCTCCTGACAGTTCTGACACACACACCTATAAAAGTGCTGTTATAAACCGTATTTCATATAACACGTTGATTAATAAACTAAGGAATCAATCTTAAAATTTACTATACAGGTGGCATCATCTCATTAGAAAATGAGAAAGCACGATCACATGCAGTTACATGTAATTCATGCATGTAATTTCACGTGAAGTTTCTTATATATATATATATATCACCACTTCACAAGGATATATGTATAATATATTTACCTTACTGAAACTCTGCCAAATTACTTTCACAAATCTTTTACTAAATTAAGTATTGAAAATTCTTTGGCAGGAACCACACTAGTTTTTTAGACAACTTTCGGACTTGGATTGGATTTCAGGAGGATACGAGTTTACTGATTTATCAATGTGTGCATATTTTATATTAAATTAATTTACTAAATTAGCTATTAAATTATTTAATTATATTATTTATTAAAAATAATTTAATAAAATATATTCCAAGTTAAATTAATTAACTAAATTCTTAATCTTACCAATTATGATTTATCAATTTTTTTCCAGCTTATACATGTATATATAATATATATTTTGAATGAAATATACTTATCTTTTTTTATTAAATGTTGATTTAAAAAAATTATTTTCAGAACGAGTCGGATCCGTTGGGTATATTGATCTGAATTAGATCTTACAAATCGAATCAAATTATTTTTGGATCTAGATCGGATCTATCATGATTGGATCTGGATCAAGGCCAGATCTAGTCCGGATTTGATAGATTTGGTTTAGATCTGGCCGTTAACAGGTCTAATAATACAAGATAAAATCCAACTGAAGCCGAAAATTGAATTGTAAATTTTGATTTTCAGTTTATTCGGTTCAGTTATTTAGTTTAGGTTTGATTTTAGTTATCTAAAATTCAGTTTGGTTATTTGATCTTTGGTTTAGTTTTAGTTATTTTTTAGATCCAAACTAAAATGGGATTCGATTCCAGTTCTTGAACATGAAGCAAAAATCGAATTAGAAATTAAATATAAATATATACAATAATGATAATTTTGTACAAAAATAAATCAGAAATTATATACTTATATATGTAATATGATTTTATATAATATAATAATGATAAATTATAAAAAATAAAATTAAGAATAGATATTTAAATATACTAATAAAATTTCGATTAATTTTGTTTTAACCGGAATCGAACTGAATTATTTCAATTAATTCGGTTCTGAATAATTTGATTCTCTGCTCGAGCTCGGATGTGGGTTCGATTATTTATTTTGAAGAATTTAAAAAATTCGAATAATTCGATTTTCGATTTTTGATTCCAATTTTACCCGAATAAACACCCCCTAGAATAAACCCCCCTAGCAGCTTTGGCATCTTGCCTTTCATTTTACTTCCAAGATCCATCCACTGAAATTAGGACGTCATAAGGCGGTAATGCTGTATCATCTTATCATTTGCACAAGTTATCATTTTGTAACCCACATATCCTTCCCAACACGTAGCGTTTTGCAGTAACAAAAAATAAGAAAAAAATGTAGTTTGGGATAGAGAAGAGCGTTTGTATTTCTTTTCAAATCGTATTTTTTGAAAATGAACAGTACTAAAACCGTTAAAACGATTTTTCAAATCTGTTCTAACGGATTCGAAAAAATACTGCTCAATGTTCTGCACAGTAGGTCTTTTTCTCTCTCTTTTACACTAAACCGTTAGAAACGATTTTTCAAATCCATTCTAATAGATTCAAAAAGTTTCTACACTTTTCCACGGCGCAAAAACCGTTAGAATAGTTTTTCAAATCCGTTCTAACGAATTCAAAAAAATTCATATAAAATAATGACAATGATGCTCATAATGTTTTCGACTTGAAGAATATGCTTGTCAAAAAAAAAAATATCGTACTTGGTTAACCTCATTTCGGATTTTTTGTTTTTTTAGTAAAATATTAATTTTTTTAAATTAGTAAAAGTAGAAAAATGTAAATATATAATAAAGAGTTTTAGTGATTTATAGAGGTTGTTAGAGATTTATTGTGTTTTTTTTTTTTTTTTTGGACAGCACTTCAAGCGGTATACGTACTCACCGAGGCCTCCAAAATTAACCGGAATTATTAGATATTTGAATTCCAAACATCCCTGAACACGGGATCAACGACCTCGTATTACAATTTATACTAGGATTAAAAGTGAATTATAGGGTAGAACAAGGACTTGATTTATACATATTTAACTCTCCTATTATAAACTCATATTCAACTCTCCTAGTATAATTTGCATTAGGATTAAAAGCTCTCTAGTCTAATAAAATGAGTACAAACCGATATTAGATAGGATTACAAACATTTACAAAGCTTACTCTCATGGCAGTTATTCTATAAATCAAATGTAACAGGATAGAGAATTCAAGCAAATTAATATTTCTAAGATCAGCGAGCCAGACGAAGCAGCCGCAGCGAAGAAATTGAAACAGAGCATTTGAAGAGGAAACTGATGCCGGGAGAGCCCCTCCCAGAAAGCTCCGTAACCGAGCGGGATCTCAACGGAGACAAAGCGCCGTTGATGAAGAAAGCCGGCGGCTGCGGCGGCGATCAAAAAGGCAAGCGAATGAGATGTTTCGCCCAAGAAGAGGGAGAAGACAATGACAACCACCCTCAGAGGAGGAGGAAGTATAAGATGGTCTTGGAAGCAGCCCCTCCTTCCACTAGTACTTCAAGTTCGAACGAACCCTTCAACGACAACAGTGCTACTACTTCTGAACCGGTTCTGAAAACGACTACGCCAGTTCAGTCGAACCCTCCCCCACTGCAGTTGGTGGAGGAGGAAAACGGGCTGTACAAAGAAGAACCAACGATGCCAGGATCGACTGACTTTGCGTTGGATGATTATTTTAGCGTTGACGAATTTATGGGTCCCGATTATTGGGAACTTGATCAGTTCATGCTGGAGGAGGAGAAAAAAAGTCTGGAGCAAGAACCGGTACAAGGCCAGCCTGCTGCTGCTGCAGATCATCAGTGCTCATCCACCAAATTATCCAATGATCAACAGTACTGAATTTTAGCAAATGGATCATTTGCCGCGGAACAAGTTCTCAACCCCCAGCAAGTTTTGCCCCTGAGGTTGATCATCGTAGGAGGGCTTAATCATTTCCAAATTCCAACCGTTTCCACCACCTCTTCTTTTGTTATTATTTTTTTATTTTTTCATTTTTTTTAGAACAGTGCATTTATAGGCTTGAAAGAGTAGGAATTTGAGTTTTGTAAGTTTTCTTCGTTTGTAGAAGATGGGTTGCTTAACCATCAAAAAAAAAAAAAAAAAAAGAAAGAGAGAGAGAGAGAGAGAGAAAGAAAACAAAAGAAAAGAAAAAGGAAAGAATGGTTGTTGATTTGCCCAATTTTTCTATTTTTGCATAATTACAAGGATTACGTCTAGTGTCATTCGATTGCAGCTGTGTTAATGTGCGTGTTTGATTCCTAGGATTTGTTTGTTTTAATACAAAATGTTTTTACTTATATTTTAAGAAAATAATTTTTAAAAAATATGAAGTATAGTAGATTAAAGCACAAGACTAATAAATATTAAAATACGATGACGGGCATGAATTATCTCACACTAGTGTTAGGCACTACAAATATGTTGTGTTTTGAAAAATTTTTAGGTGATGTTTGAAATTGTATAAACTTAATATAAATTTATAAAAATTACAATATTGATATTTGTGTAGTGAATATAAAATTTAAAATTTTAAAAATTTTTCAAACTTCAATAGGCCATTAGTTCAAAAAATAAAGCGAAAAAGTTTAAAATTTTAAAAATATTTCCTATCACAATTAGGCTTATGTTACATTTTTTATCTTACTTTTTATTTATATTACCATATAGTTCTCAAATCAAACGTAGACAAGAGTCCATCATGGATGAGCCGTTACACGAGGTTCCATAGACCTACCTCAAGGCCCCTCGGTGATGGGCAATCAAACGTACGAAACTACCTAATAACCTAAAAAATGTCTTAAGATAGCGTTTGGTGGGCCAATTTTTAAGCATAAAACAATTAATTTTTGTTTTTGAATGTTTAGCAAATACTAATTTTCATAACTTTTTACTTTGGTATAATAACTTATTTAACTAAAAAATTACTTAAATTTTTACAAAACGGCAGAACGTTGTCAAAAATTTATAGAAGTTATCAAAAATTTTATCAAATATCAAAAAATTAATAAAAATTACTCAAAATTACTTAAAATTGCTACTTATTTCGCCAAATACATGAAAAAAAATTTAACTATTAACTTTTGACAAAAAATACTAAAAGTTGCTAAAATTAAACTTTCAAACAACCCTAAAATAATTAAGATTATTGACTTTGGTGTTGTTTGGCAATTCCAAAATTTATCAGAACTTACAAAAAGTTATAAATTTTCTTCCAAGTTTCTCTAATCAAATCTCAACGTGCATTTTTACACCAACTTTTTAAAATTTTAGCAAATTGTTGCCAAAATTTTGAGAAAGAAAAACGATAATGCACTTCTTTACTAATTTTCATTTTATATTACTCTTTTTTATTAAAATTATTATGGAATTAGAGAAAGTTAATGGAGGAATACAAATATCCTTATCATTTGAAAAAACACCAAACATTTACCTAGGAAATAGAATTAGATGGAACAATGGTTGTCAACCAGAGAGATGGTATTATAGGAAGATATATAATTAGTATTAGATTTAAATTCAAAATTAGATGGAACATATTGGCAAATAAAAAGAAAAAAGTTACAATGTTTGCATGCTTGTCCTCTTGCTATGTGTGTTTAGAGTGATAAAAAATGAGAAAATTTGAGATAATTCATGAGTTCATAATTCGTACAGTAAAATAAAAAGTGAATAACTTTTAAAAATTTTTAACGTTTTACATCATGCTAAATCGACCCTTAATAGCTCAAACATCCCCAAAAGGTGTAACCATTACCAAGAATTACAATAAAGTTTAATGGCTTTACTCGAAGGGATCCCAGTACGCGGTATAGTAGGTTTTGGAGATTATTGAACCAAACACATTTATGTATTTTTTTAATTAAAAAATATAAATACATCTGAATTATTAAATTTTAATCTAATAGTTTTCAATTTTAATGTTATCAAGTTGATATCAAAGTTAATGTCAGGCTCCCTTTTTTGGAATTGGCAACTACATTTTAAAAATAGAATTATAAATTTAAATGGCCTTTTTTCAATAATGATAGTGTGGCATAAGCTTACAAAAATTAAAAAATAATTAAATCTTTTTTGAAACTAAAAAAAAACTTTAATTGAAAATAAAATCTTAAAAAACGCATTTATATAATTTATACTAAGGTAGCGTTTGATTTGCTAAAAATCAGCAAAACTTTCTCAGAATCTCTAAAACTCTTTAACACATTTTTGTCATCTCGTATTTCATAAAATATCTATACATTTTTATATATATCTACAAATTCAACAAAATTTTCAAACCCCAACACTTTTTTTACAAATTCTAATAACTTTTTTCACAAACCTTAATAATTTTTTTAAAAATTTTAACAAATCTAAAATAAATCCCTGGGAAGGACCAAAAAAATCATTCTTACGGTTCTCTCTCCAAAATTTTCAAACAAAAGTCAAAAAGTTCAATAATTTTTAAAAATATTATGACATAAATCCGTGAGAACGGACTTAAAAAAACGTTCTCATGGTTTCTTTATCAAATTTTTTATCGCAAAAGTTTAAAAGTTATACTATTCATTTCTAAAAAATGTGGTTTGGATTAGAAATATCAAATGCCAAAAGTTATCTTAAATTACATTTTTTTTATTTTTTCTTTCTTTATTATTTTTTTTTACTACTCCAAACGCTACCTAACATATAAATGAGAGAACCAATTTTGATGTATCCTAAATTTGAAGCTTTTCTAAATTTAAAATAATGGTAAAGTAATCTAAAATTTTAGGTATTTTTATAATTTTATCTCTTTCTCTCTAATATTTTTTTTAGTTTTTTTAAAAAAAATATAAAAAACAAGTAAAATAAGTAAAAAAACTAAAATTTTGAATACTTTGATATTTCAATTAAGTTTTAATGATTAATTTAATAAGAAGAGTAAATTTTAACAATATTTTAAAATAAAAAAATATATGTAATTACTTAAATGTTAACCGGATTAATTATAAATTACCCTAAATAAATTGGTGCTCGTTTATTTTCATTTGGCGGTGGATGTCAATCGTTCTCCATGTCCGGCTGCACTAGTATCAGACGATTAGGACCCTAATCTCTCTCCGTGGAGCTTTCTCCCTCTTGAAGGCTTAGCCTTCGTCTCGGCTGCTGCCATCGTCTTCGTCGCTCGTCGCCGCCGCTTCCGCCGCCGCTTCCGCCGCCGTCCAACCCTCAATCCCGTCTCGGCCTCGCTCTCTCCTCTGTTGCTCGTCAGGCGAGAGACACTGAAGCTGACTTCTGCAGATCCGGCAAAAGGTTTTAGTACCCAAACCTCTCTACCTCTTGAAGTAGTTGATGCCTCGGTGTTGTGGGTTGTTTTTGTTCTGTTTTGGCAGTTTGGCTAGTAGTTGGAGGCTAATTTGTTGTTTTTCTGCCTATTTTTGCTCTGGTATTGGCTTTGTTTCACTTTTTGTTAATTTACCTCGGAAAATCCTGAGGCCTCATTATACTAAGCCCTTGCTTGGAGGGTACAAGGGAGGGCAAGGCAGGCTAATTAATTTTTCTTGTTTGGGAGAGACGGGAATGGAAATGGAGGTGAATGGTTATTTCATTTTTTGGGAAAATGAAGGAAATGGAAGGGAATGCAAAGAATATGGTTAAAAATATCATTATATCTATTATCAAAATATTTACAAATAATATACATGGTCAAATAATATTCAATTCAATGTCCAATGCTCCTTTTTTTTTTTTTTTTAATAGGGCACTTCAATCTTTTGATCAAACAGCCCACCCTACTCGAGAATTACAATTTCGAACCTGTTGAATAATAATAATAATTTTGGCTAGCCGAATATTCATAGCAATAATGGTACGAAAGTTTGTAATTGATACATAATTTTGTAATAATCCAAAAGTAAAACATAAAGAAATCTTTAATGACTTGATGGTGTATAAGAGCCAACTAAATCCAATGGTAAGTCCTTTCGTTCTTCCAATGGGCATGCAACATGTCAGGATTCTTGATAAAATAGATGTAAACAATTCTTTGCGTAGGACCATAAATTTTCACATCCACAATCATATCTCAAATTTCTTTTGTTGACATTAGTAATTTTGGGTTAGGATTAGATTTGTGCATAGTTGCCTTTTGAACTGTCAATGCAATTTCTTTGAAACCTTCTTTCATTATCTCAACATCCTCATCGTCCAGAGATTTCTTACTTGCACCTTTTTCATTATTCTTGGATAATGTTCCATCTTGGAACTCTTAGGAGTAGATACTTCAGAGAAAAAAATATCAAGTTTGGGGTGAGAAAAAAATTACGCTTCCTCAGCAACCCCGCATTAATCAAGTTGTTCCTGCATAAATTAAATACAAAGAAAACCAACCAATAAAAAATTAAAAGTTTGAATAATAAATACAATAAGCAATTTAAAAATCTTAAGTCAACAGAAAGCACACGGCAATTTTATCGATGTGGCGAAGTCTCTACAGTTTTATGAAGTTGAATAGCTATTGCTAAAGTTGACACCCATGTATGTATATATTAAAAAAAGAGAAGCACAAAAGTTTGCAGTTTGATCTGGAGGCTCTGGAAAAATATTTTTTCTTATTATAGATTAATGAGTAATGGGATTAGTTAGTGTTATGACTTCTATGAACTTTCTTGATAACATCTCGTAGCTTGGATGTTTATACCCAGAGGATATATCCTAACCTTTGTGAGTTTTAGACTTTTAGCTACGCTTTATATATATATATATATATATATATATATATATATATATATATATATATATGTATGTATGTAGGTATGTGTGTATGTATAAAAGAGCAAAAAGGTTGTACACGTTGAAGTGAAGCATTGTGCATGCTTCTTCGGCTGAGTCTCTTGTTGTGTGTCATAGAAAAACATTGAAAGAAAGCATTAATATATTAGGGTTTATTTGTGAGGGACACTTTTAAAAATAAACAAAATATTAAGGATAAAATAGAAAGATTATATTGAATAAATTTAAATCAATTTTTTTTACACCTATACTCCCCAAATTGAAGGTGAAACAAGATTGGGTTAATGGAGGTGAATGTGGGTGAACTATTGTCCTCCATTCTCTTCCCTTTCCTTCCCCCACTCTTCTTCCAAACAGGGTTAATTATGTTACCTGCCTTCATTCTTTTCCATTCACTTCTTCCCAAATAAGGGCTAAATATATATACACTTATATGTCTTGTGAGTGTGCCTTGGTACTATTACTTAAAGGTGTGGCTTTTTTTTTTTTTTTTTTTTTTTTCAAGCTAAACAACTTTGTGCTTGATAATAGTTGTCTTGATCTATGTTACGGTTGGGTATTTGGGTTGTTATCTCACATAACCCATCCCATCGCACCTAATCTAGTGGGACGGATTGGATTTGAAAAATTGGGATGGATAAGTTTGGGATTCCAACTAAGAAAAATAAATGAGTTTGGGACAATAATGGGCAGAGAGAAAATAGTAACTTATGCAGGTACCATAGCCATCTACGTCTTAGGATCTAAGCGGAGAGATCCAAGGGGCAGTCACGTTATTACAGCTTCCGTAAATCTCAAAGCGTCATTTTATCTTCAATTTCTACTAGTTATGCTTGAACCAAGTTCCATTTTGTCGTCCCTCCCAAATTGAACTCTGTCACAAGCCCTTTTCCATTCGTCCTTGATTTTCAGTTTGGTTTCTGGATTTGAAGTTTTGCATAGAGGGGGAGGGAGAGCGATTTTCAGTTTGGTTTCTGGATTTGAAGTTTTACAGAGAGGGGGAAAGAGAACGCTGTGCAAGCGAACAAGAATGGTGTTTGGTCAAGTGGTAATTGGTCCACCTGGCTCAGGGAAGACCACTTATTGCAACGGCATGTCTCAGTTCCTCCAACTCATCGGAAGGTACTGCTTCTAATTTCAGATTTCTCTCTCTCTCTATATATATGTGTGTACACACACTTGCACATGCATATACCTAACCAGATGGATATTTGAACTTCCGTTTCATATCATAATAATCTAAGCCCATCATTACAGAACATTACCTAGGGTTTTGGTTATTGTGTTAGAATGTGTATATTCTGGTGAAAACATATGTGATTGTGACAGAATTCTAATACTTGCATTGCAGGAAGGTAGCTGTAATCAATTTGGATCCCGCAAATGATTTGTTGCCGTATCCACGTGATAAATAGATTGCTTTGACAATTTACATTTTTTTTATGAATATGTTCAGACAATTTACATTGAAACAAACAGAAAGTTTTTATTTTCTCTATTTTCTGTGTGTTTCTGTTTTGGTTGCTGCTGCTGCGTTCCTTGATTTGTAAATTATAGGTATGAATGCACCATTAACATTGAGGATCTTATTAAACTCGGTGATGTTATGAATGAGCATTCACTTGGTCCAAATGGAGGTAATTTCTGTTTGTTCACCTTTTCAATTGTGAAGCTGCAGTTGTGGTCAAATGATATTTCTGATTTATGTACGAGAGCTGTATTATAATTTATAGATCATCTTAAGCAGTTTATTAAGCAATATGCTGACTTGGCATATATTTTAGAAGAGCTAAGACAGAACAATGGCTACTACTATTTATCTTTTCATCATATTGTTTACTTCTCTTCTTCAAGAAATCTACGATGTGTTAAAATACACTGGTGACTGAAACCCGAAGGAGGTATTTTCTGGGAGATGTTCCCATAACAGCATTCTTTTATATTCTGTTCAACTAGGTCTTGTGTATTGCATGGATTACTTGGAGAAAAACATTGACTGGTTGGAGTCTAAATTGAAGCCTCTTCTAAAAGGTACATACATCTTGTAACTTTTTTATTGAAAGTAATAATTAGCGGTCCTGGTTCTTCTAGTGCTTATCTAATTATCTGGTCATGCATAAATAGTGTCATTTAAATTATCTTTTGCTTCTTCCTTCATTGCTGGTAATAATGGTTTCTATCTCTATGATGCACTGTAGTTTTTACTCTCATAGAATTTTGTTATGTCTATAGGGGCTGAACTATAAAATTTGTGATAATTGAAATTAAGTGTTCAGTATCAAGTGGTTTGAAAATTTTCATGACCCTGAATTTTCTGGTGCAGATCACTACCTTCTTTTTGATTTCCCTGGACAAGTAGAGTTATTTTTCCTCCACTCAAATGCCAAGAGGGTCATTGACCAACTTATAAAGAAGTTGGATCTTAGGGTATGTGATGGTTCTTTGTCAAAGGTGTATTTGCTAAAGTTCACTATTTTTTTTTTTTTTTTGGGTTTTTTTGGTAAGTGCTAAATTTCACTATAACATGTCTTGTCAACACTGTTATGTTGGCTATATTATTATTGGTATTTAACTGTACTTCATCTTTGTAGCTGACTGCAGTGCACTTAGTGGATGCACACCTTTGCAGTGATCCCGGAAAATATGTCAGTGCATTGCTTCTTTCTCTATCAACAATGTTACATCTGGAACTTCCCCACATCAATGTTTTGTCAAAAATTGATCTCATTGAGAGCTATGGAAAACTAGGTGCCAAGGAGTATTCTATTATATCAGTTCTATTATAGAGTTTACTCCATTCATCAATTTTTTTTTTCCCCTGTTTAATACACAACCGAGTTCTGCAAATTAATATCGCCAGTGCTAGATGCTTATTTTAATGTACTACATTTCACGGATCAACAAAGCCTTCTGTTTTGCAGCTTTTAATCTTGAGTTCTATACGGATGTTGAAGATTTATCTTACTTACAACATCATCTTGATCAAGATCCTCGCTCTACTAAGTACAGGTGGACTCAAAATCTTTCATTTGTTATTTTGTCATTATTTAGGTTGAGTGAAAGAAATCAAATTCTGAATGAAAAGCTTCCACTTGTGTATTTGCAGGAAACTAACAAAGGAACTGTGTGAAGTAATAGAAAATTATGGCCTTGTCAACTTCACTACCTTGGATATTCAGGCACGTGGGTTCCTTTGTTTTGTTTTTTTTTTGTTTTTTGTTTTTGGTTTTTTTTTTTGTGAATCCCTTAACTCCTTTTCAGGACAAAGAGAGTGTGGGGAATCTTGTGAAACTCATAGACAAGAGCAATGGATATATATTTGCTGGCATAGAAGGGAGTGTGGTTGAGTTCAGCAAAATTGCTGCAGCTTCTACCGATTGGGATTACTATAGATATCCTTATTTGAATTTGAGTTTCTTTGTTGCGCTTGCTCATCCCTTTAATCCACTTAGCCTTAATATATCATTTTGCATTGCAGGTTTTTATATCCAATGTAATCATAATCTCGCTTCATTTTCTGTTCCTACTGGCTCCATTTAGTTTATTGGTGAGGAAAGAATTCATAGATTTGAGATCCACTTAAGCTTGAGTAAATGCAGGGAGGTGGCACTCAGCATGAAGTAAGGGCGGACCCCATAATTTGGGATACGCCTGGGCTGAACAGAGTTTAATGACAGAATGGGCTAGGCTACAAAAATTTAGGCTGAATAAAGGGTTTGATACAAAAATTTTTGGGTGGGCTAAATTTTTGGGGCCAAGTTACCCAGGCTATAGCTCAGGGCAGCCTTAGGGTCAGTCCACCCCTGACAGTAAGGATGTTATTTAGATGATGCAAGTTGCATGCCGAAGGATATGAAATGGTTGGGATTAGATATAGCTGAATTAACATTGGTAGTAGATATAGCTGAATTAACATTGTAAATAGGGCTAGCTGAAGTGGCCTGCAGGTGGAATCCTGCTTCAGTGGTGGAAACACAACAATTAGAATTCCGAAGTATGCTACAACACTGCCTCATTCACCCTTAATATTCCAGTGCCACTTCTTTTCATTAAAAGTTGATCATGTCAAAGTTCACAATCAGTTCTCTAGTTTTGAACTTGGCCCCGCTACTTATATTAGCTGTTACCTCAATTTATAAGACTTCATACGGTTGCAAATCTAGAGCTTCATTAATTAACTGGCATGCGGTTGCTGCTACAAATTCAGGGTCTTTCCCTCTGATTGATAGTCAAGTGTCATTAAGAGATAGCAATGATACCAGGAAGCCTACTATATATATTTCATCCTCTTGAGTTTCATATTGCGTTGACTTTCAAATTGAGGAGTTGATTTGACTTAACGGAGCAGTTTCACAACAGCAGCAGTGCAAGAAAAGTACATGAAGGACGACGATATTGACTTTGATGGCTGATAATGGGAAGGCAGTGTTCACATTAGAGGGTGAGATCTTACCAAAGTTTGTATCATAATAATGATCATTTTGATTTGCCCCAGCTGTCTCAGGTCCTTTTTTTGTGGGTACGCCTTCATTCCTTTTTTCTGTTCTCTTGAATGCTGCTTTCCAAACAGAAATGGTCTCTTGATATATATGTGTAACTCCCCCCTGTTGTTTTTGCAATATTAGGTTGGTGGCTGCTGCTTGTCATCAATTGTACAGCATGGTGAAGGTCTAAAGTTGAGTTGTAAGAGTTGTGGAGAATGGACGGCTAAAAGCATAGACAGCGTTTTGGTGGCTATTGCTGAACCAAATGAGTTGGTTCTTGTATTTGTGTATTGGAACAGGAAGGGAGACTTCTGTCACATTGTAACTAGTTTTAATGGTGTTTATCCGTCTGAGATATTTTGCATGCAAATTTCTGATTCTTGAAAATTTCTTCTCGTTAATTATATGAAAGACGCTTGGTTTTTTTACGGAAGAGTTAGGTGCCATTTAGTTTGCATTTTTATTTTGTGGTTTCAATTTTCTGTTTTATGTATTTTATGTTTTGAAATTTTCAAAATACGGAAAATAGGAAACGTAATTTAGTTTGACATTTTTTATTTTTCATGTTTTATGATTCTCTCTCTCTCCTTTTTTTTTTTTTTGGGTCAAAAAAACTAAAAATGACTTTTAGTGGTTTTGTATTTTATGTTTAAAGTTTTTTTTTATTTTCTAAAACAAGTTTTCAAAATATGAGTGACCAAATATATTTTCAACTTAAAAAAAAAAAACATAAAATGGAAAACATATCTAAAATAGATATATCAAATAATACCTTAATTTTTTGTTTTGTAGCTTTTATATTTTGGTCTTATACGATTTTTTTCATTAAAATTTGATTTTTTTTAAGTTGTTTTTTTGAGCAGAAAATCACGTTTGCTTGTTTGAAAATTATTCGTTTTAGTGAAAAAGTAACAAAAAAAATTATTTTTAATTTCTTTATATCTTTATTCAAATGGATATAAATTTATTGTTATTATTATTAGTGAATGTGATGCCTAAAATTAAAGCTTTTAAAAAAAATTATATAAACAAGAGTTATCAAAAAAAAAAAAAGTTACAAAAATAAGCAGTTTACTTTTTTTTATGTAGCGAAGCAAATCTTGAATTCATTGTTTATCTTTGAGCCAACCTAAAAACTTTAAATTGTGATGTTGTCGCCGGGTTTGGTAATATTTTTATTTATTATTATTTTTTTAATTCATAAATTTTTTAAAATTAGTAACAAAAATTTGTTTGATCTCACAATTTTTATTTTTTTTCTTATCAAAAAAAAATAACTTACTAAACTTTTATGTTTAACACGGAAATAGAAAAATCATGCTTTCGTGTTCTTATTCTTGGGGGGTTTTGTAAAAACCCTGTCAATTTTAGGCTGTAAGTAAAAACATCTTATCAATTTTATTTCATTTTATTTAAATTTTTTTAATTGAATTAGTTTTTAATAAATAACGGCCCCGTTTGGAGTAAGAACAAATTAGATAAATTGAGATAAAATGTGATTTGGAGTTAATTTTGGCGCCGTTTTTTCTGAAAAGTCGCAAACCGTGGGAACGGTTTTCCAATTCCGTTCCCACTGATTCAAAAAAATTCACAAAAAATAACGACAATGGTTTTAGTTTAAAAGTTCTCAACACGAAAAATATGATTGTATAAAAAATTTACACATTCGGTTAATTTATTTCCAAATTTTTTATTATTTTAGTGAAATATTAAAATTTTTTTAAATTAGTGATAATGGAAAAATTAAATATAAAAGGATTGTTAGAGATTTATAGAGATTTTTAGTGTTTTATTTTGATGTCAAACGGGGCCAACATACAATGAGTTGTTTTATTAAATTACGATTAATTACTATTAAGATAATAATTGTGAATGACCGATTCATGGTGGTTGTTAAAAGCCACCAACAACCACAAAGTCAACAACCTCTTTAAAGCAGTCAGCAGGCAGTTGTTTATTGACATAAGTGACTGCTTCGACGCTTTAAATGATTGCTCGTGGCGGTAAGGAAAGCTTTCTTTCTTGTTGCTAAGGTAAACCCTAGAACTCAATTTTGTTGAGATTTCATGAGTTATCTGGGCCGTTTGTATGGCCAAAAGTGGTAAAAAAATAAGAAATGTGAGTTATTTTTTGGTGTTTGGTAAACTAATTAGAAGTGATCAAAATAATCCGTTGAAATAGTGCAAAACAAATCGTTTCAACAGTTTTGGTGAAAAATTAGTACAAAAAATGACAAATATTAAAAAAAGTGAAAAAAAGTAAGTAACTTTTTGTACAAGTTTGTAAAATTTAAATTTTGAAATAAATGCACGAAAAATAAAAATACTAAAAGTTAGTAAATATTTATAACTTTTTGTAACTTTCGGTAATTTTAAACCTAAGTAAACGGTGGGTTAAGTTTAAACCTAAAATTAGGGAGTTCCTAATATCTTTAATACTAGATTATGAGAAATAAATTATAAAAATATAAAAATAAAATCAACATAAGGCATTGGTGTAGTTTGAAAATAATATTAATTTTAGAAAGTTTGTCATTAATATTTAAAATTGTTGAATTTCAATGTTATAGGTAAAAATTTGAATGTATATAAAATAATAGTCTAATGTATGATTTTAACAAGAAAAGTAAATAAATCAACTCAATGAACTAAACCGTAAATATAAATCAACAAACATGAAGAAGCATACGATATTTAGAATAAAAATCTAAAATTGTATTTAGGCAAAAATTTCAAATCTCTTTCAAGTAATCATCCCACGAAAATCAATATATTAGTAAAATATTAAATATAGGGTGCGTTTGATTTAATAATAAACACTGAAAACTTCTTAAAATTATTCACTTTTTATCTTACTATACGAATTATTTCATTTTATTTCAATTTATCTCACTTTTTATTACTCTAAATACATCCTATAAGAATTTACTGACTAAATAGGCTGAGACACCAATTACTTATACTTCACTTTCTCTTGTTTAAGTCTACGTGATTAATCAACCACTAACAAGATTGATATCAAATCTTCGCCAATGCTCTCTGAAGATCCACCAAAGAGTTCACCTATTTGATAGCAGAAGAAACGTCATACATCTTTGTTCTTAACCACAATTTTACGAGACTTTTTGAAAATTAATGTTTTAATGCTTCTAGCTTCATCCGTTTCTCAATAATTTCCAAAATTTTATAAATTTTTTGTTGTATGTACATAATTTAAATCTATAATTTCAATATTCTACCTAATACACTAGATCTGTATAGTATTTTAGTTGGCTATTCTTGTGGAATTCCTGCGGACATCCAACAAATTTCCGAAATACAATTTAAGACTTGCATTAGGGAAAATCACACTTGTGGATTGGCAACATACATTCAACATAGTTTCCATAAACCACCCGATATTCATTGATGCGCTATAAAACTTTCAAAGATACTAAAAGTCTTTAAAAACTTTTAAAATTTTCTGACACATTTTGTATTCCTCATATTTCGTAAAATTTATATATATCTACGTATTCCAATAATTTTTTACAACCCTCAATAACTTTTGAATGTCTTTCAATAAATTCTGACATAAAACTGTTTCGACATACCCAAAAAATTATTTAGACAGTTTCTTTCTTCAAAATATTAACGTAAAAGTCAAAAGATTTCACTATTCATTCTTAAAAAATATGATTTAGTGGCTGCATGCCAAACGTAAAAAAAAAAAAAATTACCTGAATCATAATTTTTTATTATTTTACGTTATTTTTTGAAACTCCAAACACAACCAAAAACAAAATCCGCACTTGGGACTTCAAGCACGCTACTAGCGGATTTTTGAGAAATACTTTTTTACTCTAGTTTCTTCCAAATTTCAGTACTACACTGATAAAACTAGATAGTGTCGAGAGAACAAAGACCAAGAAACTCAAGTTTAATTCGAAATAAAACGAAATAAGTTATTGCAACGACTTTTCTATTGCAATTGTCACCCAACATAAAAATACCGATTCAATTTGTGCTTTTAAGTTTTAAGACTTGGACGTCTATAATGTATTTTATTTTCACGCTTTATTTGATTGGTAATATGTTTTAAGAAATGAAATTGTAAATTTTGGGTAAGTAAGAATTTTCTTATTTGTTAATTTTTAACTAAAAAATTAGAATGTTAATCTTATCAAATTTGCAGAATTTTTGAGTTCTAGTGTTTTATAAGTTATTTACCAATTATGCAAATGAAGAAACTTTTTATAAAATATGAATTGATAAAATCATTCTTATTTATTAAATGTTTTTTAAAGAAAAAAGATAATTTAGTTTATCGACTTATATTTTCTATTTTGTTCTCAAATGGATTCATATACACCAAATAATAGTAAAAGGAAAATTTTATTCTAATTTATTAACGTTATAATTTATTTACCATTTTTTTTTTGTAAGTAATTTATTTACCATTCTTATTCTCATTCTTTTTTGATTTCTAAATATATTTATGCAAACTAAACACCAAGGCCCATTTTGTAACTCCGTCGTTTTCTATTTATGTTAATTTATTTATGTTTTATATTTTTTATTTTTTGTTATCATTTTTTTCTAAAATAAAAATTGAAAGTGCATTTGGAAATGTAATTTTTTTACAAATTATTAATTTTATATTTTAACAAATTATTTAATTTTATTAGTTTTTAAAACATTAATTGAATTTAATAAAATAAATTATGTATTAATTTAATTTGATCGTAATTAAATTAAATTAAATGATTAAATTAAATAATTAAATTATTTATTATAAATCATTTAAGTCAATAAATATACAATATATTAAATTGTAATTTAATTATATTACTTATTAATAAATAATTTAATAAAATATAATTATTGTCACCTCCTAACTTAATTGTCCGGGACGAACAGTATGGGAACATGAAATCAAAATAAATAATAAAATCTAATCCAAATTTAATTCACATTGAATTAAAATTATCAAGATACCCAAAATTATAATTCATTCCCATATAAAATAATATTTAATTTTGTTACCGTCCATTTGTCGATAACATAACTCAACTCTCAGTTGAGAAAACTAAACACAAATGTTATCATCCATAGTTAAGACCGGACTCAAGTTACTCTAACTTAAGTTGCCTACGTATCTCACATTGAGAATTAGGTTACTATAGTTCATAATTTATATTTTTTATTTCATAACTAAACATAAGATCAACCAAAAAAACCATATCTCTCATCAACTAATGTCACGGTCACATTATATCAGCATCACAATATAACATAATATTAATGCAATATCATGTAATGGGATGTGATGGACCGCAACGTTAATGCATACTCTAGTTTCCATCTACCTCTAACTTTATGTTGGAACGGGTGATATTTAGTAAAGTATGCGGGATCACTAATTACACCGTTTACGCTCACAGCAAACGTATATCTCAAGATACATATATTCCAAATGAGGAACTGTGTTACACTCCAATTAGTGTAAGATTCAGGGGAACCGTGTTACACTTTCTGACCTTTCTGCTAAGGAGCCATGTTACACCCATTAATTAGGCATCTGCTTAACTCAAGTAAAGTAATTAATATAAATAGCAGTTGGGAAACTGTGTCACACCCCATGGCCCTTCTGCTAGGGAACTGTATTACACCCCTAGTCAGGCATTTACTTAACTCAAGTAAGGTATAACTGCAGTTCAGAGAAAATCTTATAATATCTTATCTCAATATTAACGTCCAAACTTCAACTGACTAAGTTCTATTCATATATATCGACTGAGGATTATTTAGTATTTCAAAATTTTATTTTATCATTTTTCTCAAATCAAGAATCATATCCATATATATAACTCATGCCTTAGCACATCAATAATACCAATATGGTACTCTCAGCCAATCAATGATCACAATATAGAACTGGACAATGCAACCCCTAGCCCCATGCACATAATATACTAAATCATGCAGAATATTTATCTTTAATAATTCACAACATTAACAAAGCATGCTACATTCAATCATCAATTATATCTCATGTAATTTAATAACATATAGTAATTTTTTCTACAATTATTAACATAAAACAAAGCATGCCTTAAAATATCAAAATTTACATTTTTTTAACATCTTTCAAATTTTGTAACATCAACTATAATTTTCCATAACTCTAGGAGTAATATTATTATTTCCCACAATTATTTAGGGGTAAAATTATAATTTTTCAAAACCTTGGGGGCTATTTTATAACTATCTAAAACTTTTGAGGTCACTCTATAATTATGAAAAACTTTGGGGCTGAATGGCAATATTTCAAAGTATTTTCCTTATATTTTTCCTTTTACTTTTGGTGAACCCAGCAACGCCTGACATTCTAATTCGGATTTGTTTTATGCTATCGGTCCAAATTTAATCAGTTTTATATAAAATAAACATATAAAAATTTATCCTAAAATTTTTACATATCATTTATGTAATTATCATAATTCAAAATATACAAGAACTAAACACATATATGCGTATATATACACACCCGTATATAAATACACATATACATACATCTCATGATATTTCACCAAATCAAGCATCTAAATATAGCCCTGTTTGGCGTAAGAAAAAATAAGATAAATTGAGATAAAATGTGGTTTGAGATTTATTTTGGCGCCACTTTTTTTCTAAAAATTCGCAAACCGTGGGAACGGTTTGTCAAATCCGTTCCCACGGATTCAAAAAAATTCACAAAAAAATAGCGACAATGGTACTCGCTTGAAAGTTATCGACACGAAGAATATGATTGTATAAAAAATTTATACATTCAGATAACTTACTTCCAGATTTTTTATTTTTTTAGCGAAATATTGAAATTTTTTGAAATTAGTGATGGCGGGAAAATTAAAGATAAAAGAGTTGTTAGAGATTTATAGAGATTTTAAGTGTTTTTTTATGCCAAATGCAGCCTATATTAAAATCATCCTCGCAATATTTACAACACAAATATAAGTTCTACTTACCTTAGATTTGAAGAGAAAAGAAGAAATTAGGATATTTTAGTTTTGGCATCTAACATTTCGGCATCGATTTCTTCCACTTCGAGCAAAATTACGCGAAACGGACACCACCACAACGTTCACGGCGTTAAAAATTACCCGGGTCCATCTTCCTTCCTTCTCGGATCAAACTTTCTCTTTTTAGTCTCTCTCCTCTCTATTTTTTCTCTCTCTTCACTTTCTCTTGCTCCCCCTCTTTTGGAAGATGTGGCCACCAAAAAGACAGAAAAAAAAGAAGAAAAAAGAGAAGGAAAAGGAAAAAAAGAAAGAAAAGAGGAAAAAAAAATTGGGATTAGTCCCGTTGTCTAACCAAATATCAATTCACATCACATTCGGCTCAGAGAAAAAAAAATAAATTACTCAATCTCATTTTAAATATTTTATGAAGTCAAAATAATACATAAATGTCCAAAATTAAATACCGAGCACTACAATTATTACATTATTTAATTAAGTAAATATAAAATATATTAATTATTTAATTTAATTATATCATTTATTAAAAATAATTGAATAAATTATATTTCATAATAATTTAAATAATTTAATCATGTTATTTATAAAAATAATTTAATAAAATATATTTCATATTAATTTAGATAATTAAATTAATTCAATTTAATCATATTATTTTTTAAAATAATTTTAATTTAATAAAATGTTTAAATAAAATAATTTAATTTAATATGATGCAACAAAAATAAATAAAGTGTTAAAATTAAGAAAATGTTATAGAAGAAAAAAAGATGATTTGTTTATGTTTTTCTATTTAATTTAAAAAAATAAAAAATAAATAAATTTAATAAATATATTTCTATTATTAATTTATAAAATTTTAAAAAAGTAAATAAAAAATAAAAAATAAAAACGTTACGTAGCGGGCTAATAAAGAAAACTTTATTTATATTAGAATTCTTTTACTGCTATTTCTCTTCCCGTCCTTTTCTCATTCCATGGGTGGTGGCCAAGCCAAGCATGGCATCAAGTTTCGTACAAGGCCAAAATCGTAATTCCACCTTTTCCACGTAAGGAGGGAGGGCTATCTAGTCAATTCGCCCGTAGACTATTTACTAGCTCCACCGAATCGCGGACGGCGGCGGCTCCGGAAATTTAAAAGAGGGAAAAAAAAAAAAAAAGAAAAAGAGAAAAAATACCTATTTCTCCTCCTCCCTCTCCAACAAATCCTTCGGTGTACTCAATTTCGAGCCGCCGATCGGGCATCCCCGAAAGCAGCCATGGGAGTTCCGGCGTTCTACAGGTGGCTCGCCGATCGCTACCCTCGGTCGATTGCCGACGTGGCGGAAGAGGAACCGAGGGAGGACGACAACGGCGTCTTCATACCCGTCGACGTCTCCAAACCAAACCCTAATGGCATGGAGTTCGATAACTTATACCTGGATATGAATGGGATAATCCACCCATGTTTTCACCCTGAAGGCAAGGTGAGGGTTTAACTATACTATATCTGAATCTGTATATACTTGTGTTTGTGTATATTAGCTAGAGGAGTATGTATTTCTATGTGTAAATGAGTGGCTATATACGTATATATCAGCCTTCTTGTATTTTTTGGGACCTACGTCTGAGTGAAACTTGGAGATGGAAGTCTTCTTCCGGAAAAAAGGTAAGCGGGCATGTGCTTAGGTTGTGACAATTAAGTGGATATAGGTGTTTCCCAAATCGTAGACTACAATTAAAACAAATTAACGTCGTTCACCTATTGTGCTGTCTCTGAAAGTCAAATATTCTCCTTGTATCTCTAAAAGGTGGTCTTCAAAGGAGACTCTGTTGGCTCTCCATGAAATAAGAATATGCCGGTTGAAGATGAAGATTGTTGGATTAGGAACATCGTTGAATGGTCATAAGATAGGTTATATTGGTACCCAGTTGAAGATGAAGATTGTTGAATTAGGAACATCGTCGGAGGGTCATAAGATAGGTTATTAGTACCAAAGTTCTAGAGAATGCAAGATGATCCAAACTTCATTCGCTCAATTTTCCAAATGAACCAACTTGAAATTTCACATCTGTGGCACATTATGACCAAATCTCACTTTATTTGAAAAGGTAGAATTGGTGGGAATTCCCACCAGTTTTCATGTTTGGAATCAAAATGTGACTTTTATGAGTTGGATTTGATTTTATTTCATGACCAAAGTCTTGGGATTTTTGTATTATTTAAATCAAACCCAAAACAAAAAAATTTGGTTCTCTTCTTCGACTGTCAGTAGGTAGACGAATTTACCCCTATTTCTTATAATACTTTATTTTCTAATTTCCACTCAACGGGGTTAAAATTGATAATTTTCTCAAATCAATTCTATTCTGCTTGAGTTTCACCCTTGAGAATCTCGATTCAGTTCTTGAATTCAAACGTGTGCTAAACATAGAATTTCATTTATCAAATTAAATCAAATCAAACCAAATCAATTCAACTCAGTTCTTTCCTTTAAAATCAAATCAGTTCCAAGAGTTAAATGTTTCCAAATTCAGCATGGGAAAAAGGAATGTTTCGTGAGATGCTCATTTGTTGCGTCTTATATTTAGCATTGGTAGCTATAAACTTCTTGAACGTTTTTCATTGCACCTCTTTAAAGTGAGGTTAAGGAATGCAGTCGAGGTAGGAAACGAAGGTGATTTATAGCACGTTAATTGAAATTAGACCTGCAAGCAAGTGACAATCCTACCCTTCCAAAGAGTCACATCTGTAGACTTCTTAACATCCATCTTGTATATTTGTCTTGGCTTGCCTCCCGTGCTTTGATATGCTTTATAATCTCATTGTTCTTAGCATTATGGTTACCATGGTAAGGAATATAAGAATGATCAAGAATACGGGAAATAGGATGGCCATAAATGATTTCAAAAAAAAGAGATTTTCCAGTTGACCTATTCAAGTAAGTATTGTAAGGAAATCCAGCTTGTGGAAAAGCCTAAGTCTTGTTGATGTGGAGGTTCACCTACTACATGCGTCAACAGATTACCTAGGCTTCGATTGACTCTCAGTTCATCCATATGTTTGGGGATGATATGTATTACTAAATTCAATGGTAACTTAAGGCCTAATTCATAAAGTTATCCGAAAAAAATGACTCAAAAATGTTGCACCCCTATCTAAATTAAATATCCCATGCACCACCTCTCTAAAGAACGAATTGGCTACTTGAGATGCATTGGAGGTCTTTTGACATGGAATTAAATAAGGTGGACTAGAAAAAACTATCAACGACCAGAGTCTGAGTTGACCTTCCTGGCAATCATGGGAAAGCTTAACATAAAATCCATGTTCACGTGCTTCCAATATCTACTAGGTTTTGAACAGAGCAGCGTATAAACCAATATTCTGAGTGACACTTTAATGAGTGATAAACTCAACACTCAACTCACATAGTGATTAAAATCTCTCATCAACTTAGGCATAAAATGTCCATTCTACTAGAGCAATGGTTTGTTTTGACAAGCAACCACCTATGCCATTGCTATCAGTTTCATGGATGAGTCAATCGCGAAGCAATCTTTCAAGAACACAAAGGTGGGTAGCGTGTCTCACCAAAACAGGATTCCATCATGAATCACATAAGCTGCAGAAGAATTGATACCTAGCTAAACACAGGATTCTCAAATAGGACCAAAGGATGGATCGCTAGACGCTTGTAGTTACAAGCAAAGCACGTGTGGTGAACTGGTACTTGAGTGTTCCTTTGACCCACCCCTCTAGTACAACTACTTAGGGACTAATATTGATCAAATGTATTTTTGTTTTTCAAATATTAGTAATTGTGAAGGTTTTTGTCGTTTGTTTGTTAATGAAACACTTGAGTTTTTATGTATATATATATGTATTTGCAAGTGTTTGGGTTTATTTTGAGTAAGGAATGAGTGTGCATTGTTACGAATTTTTAGTGTTTTTCGGAGTAAAAATAGTTCATGCTCTGTTAGGGTACAAATTCGCAATGTTGGAGCAAGATATAAGCACTAATAGCAAGACTTGGCCACGTGCTTGTGCAGGGTCCCTGGGTGCTTGACAGGTCTGTTGCATAGTTGGTTCAAATCAAGTGGGAGGCAACATTTTTGGTGATTTTATTTTGTTTAAAATTTAGATTTTGTAGTGGAAAAGGTTTCATATTTTTTGGAACTTTTATAAGTAAAGAAGGTAGACAACACCTGGTGTTAACCAGGAAGTAGTGAGAGATTCAGACTATAGATATACATCTCTGAAAGAGTTTATGCTTAGAGAGGGACAATAGTATACTTCATTAATGTTCTGTGAATAAGATTTTTAAATAAGATAACTTTGTGGTGGATTGTGTTAAGTTTGTTGGTGGAGTCGAGATCTTGCAGATTCAACACTCAATCATTAATTGCAAGTTTGGGGATTCCGTATATATGGCATGAGGTAATTTGGTTAGCTTTGGGTGATCAGTTGTCTATTCGAGGTTCTATTCTAAATGGATTACTTGATTGAACTACTCTCTTGTGGTTTTTGCCATTGGGTTTATAGATTCGACACTCGATCGTCTATTTCAAGTTTGGGGATTTGGTGTCTAAGGCATGAGAAGGAATTTGGCTAGCTCTAGGTTCTATGTTGTCTGCTTGAACTTTTGTTTTTATTGGGCCTGATTGAACTACAGTCACTTGGTTTCTCTCCGTTAGGGTTTACAATTAGTGATTAATAGATTAAATTGGCTAATAATGTTTTTACCATTGTAAATAATATAATTTGGTTGATTTGCGTGTTCATATTTGGATTTTCTGGTACCCATGCCATACACCCCATCCTTTTTATTATTCAATTGTGGGCTGTGAGGAGATTTTATGCATCTTGCTTGCAGAACTTTTAAACTCAATTTTGCTTTTGTGCTTCATAATGTAATTGAGAGATCTGTCTTGGTTTAATTGGTGCTCGGCTGATTATTTGGTTAAAACCTTTAGTTTGTCCTTCCATCTCTTTGTTATTCTGTCATGACTTTGATAGTTACTAGTGTGATCCTGAAGAGGCATTCTCTGCACATGCAGCCTGCTCCCGCCACTTATGATGATGTATTTAAATCTATATTTGATTACATTGACCATCTATTCTCGTTGGTTCGCCCAAGAAAGCTTCTTTATATGGCAATTGGTAAGATGTATTTTCCAAAAGTGCCTTGCTTTCTTTCTTGTTGCACTAGATTTGATTTATTTACAATATTCAATTTTGTAGATGGGGTTGCTCCGAGAGCTAAAATGAATCAGCAACGGACCCGGCGCTTCAGAGCTGCAAAAGATGCTGCTGCGGCTGTAAGTTTGTTTTACTCTTGTATCATCCTTAATAGTGGAGAAACTCACTAGACACGTATTTTTTTGTTTCTGATATGTAGGAAGCTGAGGAGGAAAGATTGAGGAAGGAGTTTGAAGCTGAGGGGATAAATCTGGCTGTCAAAGAGAAGACTGAAACATCTGACTCAAATGTCATAACTCCTGGCACTCAATTTATGGCAGTGCTCTCAGTAGCACTTCAATATTATATACAGTCTCGGTTGAACCACAAGCTTAGTTGGCAAAGTACAAAGGTGGTAGACTTATTCTTAGATATTTCTTGTTCCCTTGGTCCCCTTCAAGATTGGATAATTCCTTTCCTGTGGGGTAATCCCTTCTGGGTGTTTTTGCGATATTCCTTTGGCTTTCAGGATGCTTTCTGTGTTAGTTTATTTATGGGGCTGCATTGGGTGATTATTTGAAGGTTATTCTTTCTGATTCAAATGTTCCTGGCGAGGGTGAACATAAAATCATGTCTTACATTCGGCGACAACGCAATCTTCCAGGTTTCAATCCAAATACTCGGCATTGTCTTTATGGCTTGGTGAGTGTGATTTCTTGTCCTTGTTTTTGTTAATAAAAATTAATCTCATCCAGTATTATGTGGACCCAATCTATTTCCTCTAATGCACCCGTGTCTACCAGATTTGACAGTTTACACTTTTACGGGATATGTGTTTGATTCCTTCTCTCAAATTATACACTTGGATCCTCTAATTTTTGATGATGTTTGAAGAAGTAGTAACTCTTATTTGATTTCATATGGAAGATAAAGATATCATTTTCCCTCTAAGTTTCTTTTAATTTAAGTACATTTTTAGAAATAACAGTTTCTTATATCATTGTCTAATATTATAATATATTATATTTGATGGGTGAGCCTTTACCTAAGGGTAAGGTTGCTTCTTTATGACTTGGAGGTCTTGGGTTCAATACTTGGAAACAATCTCTCCAGTTATTGGTGGTAAGATTGTGTACTTTGCCACTCCCTAATCCCACATGCGCAGGAGTCTCATGCATTGAGCCACCTTTATTTAAATGTTCTTGACATTCCAAAGTATACATGTCTGGACTTTGAACACTTCACTAAATATCCTAACATTAAGAGTTTGCGGAGGTTGAATACTTAAGACATGCAGGTGCACTGATAAGCAGACCTAGGTGACTGGGTCCATGTAATGTAAATCTTATTACGTCTCTTCTTTTCGTGCTTTCACATGCTATGTTTTAGCCTAAATGACTTTAAATGTTTTTCACATCTTCACAATAAACTTGCAATTTGTTGAATTCTGAATGAATGATATGGTTTACTACAAGCAGGATGCAGACCTGATTATGCTATCTTTGGCAACCCATGAGGTTCACTTCTCAATATTAAGGGAGGTTGGTAGCTACTTGTTTACAGTAGTCTTTTATCTCCAACTTTTTGGTTTATCAAGATTGACTTCTCTGGCCTTTTTGCCATATTTACAGGTGATCACTCTGCCTGGACAGCAAGAGAAATGCTTCCTTTGTGGTGAAGTTGGTCATCTGGCTGCTGAGTGTCATGGTAAGTCGGGTGGCCAAGATGTGAATGGTAAGGTGGTGGATAGCACACCAATTCACAAGAAGAAATATCAGGTTGGATGATTCCCCTTCAAGTTAAAGTTGTTTTCTTTGATTTCACAATGCATCTTATGACCTTATTCATGGTTTGTGCAGTTTCTCAACATATGGGTATTGCGAGAATATTTGCAATATGATTTGGAGATTCCCAACCCTCCATTTGAGATTAACTTTGAGCGATTGGTGGATGACTTTGTGTTCTTATGTTTTTTCGTTGGCAATGACTTTCTTCCACATATGCCAACTCTGGAAATCCGTGAGGTATGTGGCTGTCAGGCTATTTGTACTTTGAATAATTTATGATTGAAACAATTGTTTGCTCTCTCTCTGTCTCTTGGAATGACTTGAACCCCTCACCTTAGTGTGGGATATCCTGATTGGAAGTTTGGGATGCATTGGGTCTTTACATGTAAAATCAAGAGTTTGTTAAGTGAATGGTTGGGGTACAACCCTCGCACATGCTTGAAGAATGCGTGGAAATTGGCGGCTTTCTGTGTGTGTTGGCTAGTGTGGAATGAGAGGAATGAAAGATTTTTCCAAGACTTGAGCGTTTTTTGTGGAGTCAAAAACATAATTATTGCCATGGTGGGTGGAGGGGGGTAAAGACCCAGATTTGAATTCTTTTTTGAATTTTGTAGAGAATTTGAGGGCATGGAAAGATAGATTGGGTGTCTAGGTTATCATGGTTGGCATTTCCTTAATGCCTTTTCATTAATAAATTTGTTCATTCATTAAAAAAAACATTTGCTCTTTTTAGATGTTAGCATAGTAGAAAATAGTTATTTCTTTTTATGGTGAAAATGATTGCAATATTGTTTGAGAGTAAAAATATGCTATTAGGTTGATGGTTTTCTTCCTCTAGGATTGAAAGCCCACTCTCCAGTCTGTATTATGATTAACATACACACTCTCTCTGTCTCTCTCTTACGCACAGGGTGCTATTAATCTACTGATGTATGTTTATAGAAAGGAATTTGCTGCTATGGGTGGTTATCTTACTGATGCTGGTGAGGTAACATTCTTCTTTATTCTAATCAACTCCTGTTCCATGAATAAATTGTATGTGATAGTTGCAAATGCATTTAGCATTTTGTTGGGTAAAAATACTTGGTCTTCCTTGAGGTATTGGATCGATACACCCCTCTATGAGATTTGAAATTTTATTGACTCTTCGGTTTGTACTTGTCTTTTAATGATTAAGTATTCTAGTCAACTCCTGTTCTGTGAGTAAATTGTATGTTATACTTGCTAAAGCATTCAGTATGAGATTTGAAATTTTATTGACTCTTCTCAGTACTTGTCCTTTAATGAAAGTATTCTGATCAACTCCTGTTCTGAGAGTAAATTTTATGTTATACTTGCTAAAGCATTCAGTATATCGTAGGGTAATTACTTGTATCTCCCTCAATGTACTGGATTAGTACACCCTCCCCATGAGTATTGGAAATTACATCGACTCTTTTGTCAAAGTTTGTTTTTTAATTATGTTCACTGAGAGCTATGAAGTGACAATAATACTCATTAACTGCTAAGGGACTAAAATATTTAAGGTGCGTTTGGTTCGCTAAAAACCGCTGAAAAACTCTGAAATCTTCTAAAAACTTCTAAAAATTATTTACTTTTTGTTTCATTGGACAAATTACGAACCCACAAATTATTTCACTTTATCTCACGATATCTCACTTTTTATCACTCCAAATGCACCCTTAACATAATATCCCATTCGACCCCACTCCTAATTCTACCTATCTACATTATGATTACCTTCTGCCACATGCACTTTCCTTCCTTGAATTCTAGCAATCTAGTTTTGTTTTCTCCCTTGTGACCCAAAGGGTTATTCATTCATTTATTTATTTTTTCTCTCTGTGCCTTTTTAATTGTTCATCCTTGGATTTTTTCTCGGAATTTCTAAGCATATTTGCTCTCGATTATGTTCAACACTTGTAGATCTCAAGGTTGCAAATCACTTAAGCTATAAATTTTGCTATATATATATATATATATATATATATGCACGTAGGTAGTTCTGATTTTTAGCTTTATAGAACTTTGACTACAGTATAATACGGGTCTTGCAATGATGTATTTTGTGATGCGCTGTGGTAGTCCAAAAACCGAACCAATATGGACTCCTGTTTTTGTATGTTCAATTCTTGGTTTTCCTTGAGCCTGATTGGGTAACTTTCTGTACCGTGGGAGTGTTTCAATATGATTTATCATATGCGAGTTGCAAGAAAGCATATGTGCTCTGTCTCTTAAAATCTTTCTTGTTTGAAAATTGAGGTTTGTTGAGATATCGATTCTAAACCTTTCTTTCTGATCAACGATCAAAATTCTTCATTGCATTTATCAATTCATGATCGTCATTTTGTAACTCGACTGTGCATTTATTTATCTCAAGACATATGGTTTTTTAGGTTGGAATATCTACCTTCTTAATAGCTTTTTCTGAAGTCTATAATTTACTTACTCAGGTTTTGCTGGACAGAGTGCACTTATTTATGTCCAGACATGTGGTTTTTTAGGTTGGAATATCTACCTTCTTAAGAGCTTGTTCTGAAGTCTATAATTTACTTACTCAGGTTTTGCTGGACAGAGTGGAACATTTTATACAGTCAGTTGCAGCCTTTGAGGACCAAATCTTTCAAAAGCGGGCTCGTATACAGCAGGTATTTCCATATCATATATTACTTACTCTCTCCCCCCACTCTGGGGTGAAAAAATGATATAATTAGTTAATTGTAAAAGGGAAGGACGTGTGCTGAAAACCTAGGATATGTGCAGAATGGTTAGAATGCAGAGCCTTGTTATTCAAATCTGTTATTCTGTATGTATCTTAGTATTGTTACTTGATCTACAATAATAGTACTCTGCACTATAATTCTTCCCTACATATCCTAGGTTTTGGCACATTCCCTTCCTGTACCAGAGCAACAGTTGCATTGCTTCAATTATGTCAATATTATTTCTTATTATTTATTTTCATTTTTTATATTAGAATTAATTTACACTTTACTTTCCCTTGAGATGATTGTACCATTTTGAGTCGCATGTAATTTTTCTTTTTTTTTTTCAACAAATGCCCTCAATATTAATTAAATATTATGACACCAACTTTGCTAATTCCTATATAGGCTATATTCTTACTCTGCAAATTAAAATTCATGTCGCCTGGCCGTGTTTTTGCACTTCTATGCTTTTGTACTCGTCCTTAATATTGATTGATATGGTGAAATTTAGAATTGCTTTACATGTTCACTGTTATGTTGTTCCAGTTGGACATTGGATTCATTATACAGTACTAATGAATTATTAGTCAGATTGTATGTGTTTGATCCCAAAGGCATCTGGCTGGATTGATGGTGGTTTCAGAAAATAAGTTTGTAATATGAGTAAAGGGACTATTCTAGCTTCTTTTTCTTACGTCCGACCCTATTAGTAGCGTCTTGGATGCTAGGCAATCCATAATTTGCCTGTACAACACTGATCTATATTGCTCAATATTTTTCGGATTGATTAGTTTATACCTGGCTATTTTATTTTATTTTTTGGTTGTTGTGATTCATGGGTTCTGTTCATGCTGGAAGCACATATGACTATTTAAAAATCGATTTATTATTCATGATAATTAACAGTTGCTAATTGCACTGGTTATTTTATATCAGGCTATGGAGAATGATGAAGAAATGAAACTTAGGGCAAGAAGAAATTTTTCTGAAGAACCACCAGTGCCAGTTGTGGACAAGGTATGCTTTTACCTTGGTTTTATTGAAAATTTGAAAGATTTAGAAGTAGTGAATGCCTCTTTCAACTTTTAACAGTAAAGAGAGATTCCACACAAGGATACTGATTTACTTGGATTGTAATTGAACCAGATTCACAATATTTACAAATCATTTTAATCATTACTGATTTGGTTCTTCATGGACTTTCATTTTCTCCATTAGTGATGCGAATTATATGTGTTATATAGGAAAGTTTTTTTTTTTTTTTTTGGTTTGTTTGGGAAATAGGATGTTGTCTCTGATTTGATAAAATAATATCCATGGCCTCAAAAGTATTCTGTTCGTAGATTTTTTTTTTGCCTCGTTAAAATTAAAAAAAAAAAAAGAAAATTTGATCTTTTTTTTTTTTGGTTTGATGAATAAGGAACTTGAGCAAATTTGTTGAACTACCATCTTAGATTATTGAATTAGTCCTCTATTTGTTCAGTTATCTAAAGATAAGCTAGAATTTTGAACATCTCTCTTGGTTCAATAAAATTGAAACGTCACTTCCAAAGTTGGATTTAAGGGTGGCAAATGGTATTCCAAAACTAGTGTTCATATGCTAATTGTTTTTATCCTTTGTTTTTGCCCCCGTTTTTTGGTTCTTGTGATGGTTCCTATTACTTTGGTTTTTAAATGCCATTTTTTTAAGTGGTCTACATACACTTGTGTAATATGCCCATTTGTATGAATCTGGTTTTCTCCTAAAGTTGCATTAATAAATTTTCTAATTTTCTCAGGTGAAATTAGGGGAGCCTGGATATAAACAGAGGTATTATGCCGAGAAATTTGGTGTATCAGACCCGGAAAAGAGAGATGAAATTATAAAAGATACAGTAAGTTCCTTCAATTTTGCAGTCTCGAAGAATAGGTTGGGAAAATATCCTGTCCCTTTTATGTGTTTCCAGGTTTAAAAAAGTGTTGAGAATGCCCAGCAGGATATTGTTTATTGATGTTTGCACCCTTTCTTCTAAAATTGATTTGTTGACTTGACTATGCATTCTGCTATATTAGTTTTTTTTTATGAATAAACTGAATTATATTAATATTGGCATTAAGAAAATGTCATCCACAAAGACAAAATTATGAAACCCAACCCCTTCTATTCTTAAGTTCTTAACAAGAATAGGAACTCGTGTAGGTCTGGCACTATCCCCGCCTCGTCTTAACCCGATTGTACAAACAAGAAAAGAAACCAAAGAACTCTTGATCCTATAAATGGGAGTTTCAATCGCTTCAAAATTCCTTCTGTTCTTCTCTCCAAATAAGCCAAAAAACGCAAAATGGAGCGACCTTCCTAGCCTCCCATTCTATCCAGACTCAACTTGCAACCCGACCATGACATTATCTATTTTACAAATGCTAGTTATCCACTGACTGAGAGGTGGCAAAGCCCCTCCCTTGCCTGTTCACCACTTGGGTTCGACTTGAGGCTCCCCCCTCCCCGCTCGCCTACCAAAAAAAAAAAAAAAAGTTATCCACTGACTGAGCTGGGATTCCTGGGAAGTATTGGTTTGTGCATGCTGCTTCTGTGGTGTTTTTGAATGAATAATTAGAGGAATGGAGTGAAACTTATAGAATAGAATAGGAATAGGAATAGTTTTTATTTGATTTTCCTTTTCCATTCTTGTACATGATTGTAATGCTTTCCCTTTACATATCTTATACGGGTATAAATATATGCTGAGACATCCCTGACGTGGAAAAGGACATTTCATGTGACAGAGAGAGCGGTTTGCCTGGCTGAGTTACCGTGAGGAGCCTGTACAGTTGAGCTTCAGACCTCCCTCAGTTGAGTTATTGCCATGCAATTGGACATATTGACTCCTTCGGCATTTGCTCTGCCAATTTGATTCAGTTATGCCCAAAGTGGTCCTTTTGAACTCCTTGTGCGCAATCACATTATATTCATTGAACCTCTTCTCTTCTCTAAACTAGATAGGGGAGTGAAAAATAGCCCATATCAGCATCTTGACGCACACTATTTTAGAGAATGGCCCATATCAGTGTCTTGACACACTATTTTAGAGAATCTTTATGGTGGCTTTTTAAATGTAGATGGTCACTGTAGTATTATCTACTTTAGATAATTATTTAGAGAAATTGATGGGCGTGGTGTTGAATAAATAACTTCTTAAATTGTTTTTTATTCTAAAATAGAGAATCTCTTAAGAGGAGCTGATGCGGATGCCTAATCCTAAGATGTTCAAAAGGAAATCTTACGCTAAATCATTTGTCCCCATTTGTTTTAAGGGATGCTAGGGATGGGTTTGGATTGCCAATCCTGTGGGCCACATGCCCCTCTTATTTGTAAAAAAAGTAGGTAGGATTACTAATCCATTTGAACTAGTAGTCCCACATGGACGAAACTGCCCTCATATGTTAATAATTTATTTTAAGAGTTAATTATAAAAATATCCCTTAAACTATCCCTCTTGTTTTATATCATCCTTAACTATCAAACGCATATATTTCATCCTCAAACTATCTAATTTTGTTCTATTTGATTCGAACACTAACTCCATCTGTTAACTTTAACGGATTCGGACCAATTAGAATAGAATTGGATAGTTCGAGAATGTAATAAGTGCGTTTGATAGTTTGAGGACGAAATGAAAAAAAAGAGAGACAGTTTGAGGGATATTTTCATAAAAAACTCCTTTTCTTTTATATATATATATATATATATTTTAATTTTAATACTTTATTCATTTTTTTGCATTATAACTTTTATAATAATTTATTATTAAAATAATTCATTTTATTAGATTATAATTATGTTTTAATAAAAATTAATTACATATGAAAATAACTTATTTTAGTAAAATTAAAATTAATGATAATTACATATTAGAATAATTTATTTAATAAATTAATATTACTATTAAAATAATATTTTATTAGTGAAATAATTTATTTTATTAAATTAAAATTTTTTAATAAGTAATAATTACCTCTAAAAATTATTTTTTTACTAAAATATTTTTATAACATTGAATTAATTTTAATAAATAAAATAATAATTTATTGTTAATTTTTGTTATTTATTAATCTACTTTATTAAAGTTAATTATTATTAAAAAATAATATATAATGTTAAATTAACTAGTTTAAATATATTTTATTAAATTTAGTTAAATTTATTAAAAAATTAAGAAAATTAAATATTTTATTAAAATAAAATTAGTTATCATAAACAAAATTATTCCACTAGACATGTTTTTATTTTTATTTTGGAGAAAAAATGATAAACAAAATTTTGATTGAAGATAAACGAAAAAATCATAAATGTTACGAAAATAAGCCTTAAATTTAACAAGAATTTCTTATAAAAGTATCCCTCTTTTTTCTATTTTATTCCCAAACTATCCAACGTACCTATTACATCTTTAAACTATGCAATTTCGTTCTATTTGGTCCAAATCCGTTAAAGTTAACGGATGGAGTTAGTATTCGGACCAAATAAAACGAAATTAGATAGTTTGAGGATGAAATAGATATGCTTGATAGTTTGAGGACGATATAAAAAAAAAAGGGGATAGTTTGAGGGATATTTTCATAATTAACTCTTATCTTAATAAACCAAATATACGAATGTCTATTTTCATTGTTATATTATATATATATATATATATATATATTAAAATATATAATATAGTATATTAACAAGTTGCATATATTTTATCCTCTTATATATTTCAATAATATTAAAATATAAATATTGAAGTTTGAATATTTACATATAATATCTATAAGTGTGACAATTATTCAATCTATCTAATAGATAGGAAACCCCCTTTTCTTTCATCTAATAGATAATGGCTGTGTTTGATTTACTAAAAAACTCTGAAAATCTCTTAAAACCTTTAAAAGTTATTTATTTTTTATCTTACTGCATGAATCACGAACCTACAACTTATTTCACTTTATCTCACTTTTTATTACTCCAAACACACCCAATATTGGAATTGAAAGAGTAAGAACTGAAATTTCTTTTACACCAAGCTTTAATTATTTATTTTTTTCATGAGATGAAGAAAAGATTTTTTATTTATTCCTTGATCTGCCTATCTGCTTTAAATCATTGATGATTCAATTCCAAGAGAAATAGAAATTTCTCTATTTTATGACAGTTTTTGCTATAAAACTTTGTTCAATTAACGATGTCGAAGCAAGAAACTTACTCTTAATTATATTATAAATTAAATATTTTAAGGTGAGGGAAAGCAAGCTGTAAAGAAGGAACTCTTCTCTCGTGCTTCATCAACACCCAATAAGGACCACAAAGTTCATTACTAATGGCCGCAGGAGAAGGTCCTTGACTCTGGTCCTTCAGCGGCTCTATCTACTATGATGGTTGAATCAATTGTTGGATTTGCTGCTAGCTTGAGCCCTGCGTTTACCTTCCCCCCTCCTATTTTATCCAAGGAAACCACATTTTGTTTTCTTGTCTTTTTTTCTTTCTTTCTTTCTTGAGAATGAATTCCAGAAGTTTGATAATGACACCTCAATATGATCAATGATTGAGCAATTCACCAGGCTTTTTGTGAAGAAGAGAAGATTGACGACCTTTTTTGTTGGTATGGCTAAGAACCAACCAAAGCAAAAATAACTTGTCTGCAAGCTTGCTGATTAGCTTTTCCACTCTTCAACATGTTCCTTCCACACATTGCCCATCTAATAGCCCTTTCCTTAGCTTTCAATATTCATACTGGTTTTCATCATAAGTACCGGTTATTGGTAGTTCATGAATGCTAATTTCTCATTGAACAACGAAAAGTTCAAATATCGGAACTTCCCAATCATGTCCTTTGGCTTATTTCTTTATCCAATACTCTTCTTGCTCCTATTTTACTACTTGATTGTTTCTTCTTTTTGCCTGCCTAAACTCACTACTTTGCTTGGATATTCTTTTGACGTATGTGAAATAGGCTCTTGCTTGATGGGTCGGCTGACCGGATAGCAATAGATCCATTCCATCTGTTAGGGGTCCTTACCAATGTTCTTGAATTCATTACAAAACCAGTCTTTTGGAATTTGTTAAAAATAGTATACCCCCTTGCTTCAAAATCTTAATTTTTATTAGGAAGCCCCTTTAATATATTAATATATTTTTATCGTAATATTATATTATTATATCTTTATATATTAACATAGTATAATAAGTATTTGTTTTTTTGGTTGGGTTAATGATGCTATTTCAACAAATTTACTCCCTTTCAATTTAATGCACGGGCATAAAGGCGCGGGTTATCCTGTTCGTTATCCCACCGAACCTTGTATAAATAATCCCATAAAAAATTATCTCATGTTATATACAATCCCCTCTATTATCAGATGATATTATGGATCCTTATAATTCCATGCCTTCTAATAAACATAGTTACGCAGCCTAGGCAATTATATTTTGGGATATGGTGTGAGACTTTAGCCACTCATCTTTATACTGGGGGGGGGGATTACATGTCTAATCCTATCTTACATGTCTAATCCTTTCTTATTGTGCTTATCTCACGTTTGATTATACAAGGGTGTTAATTGGGATAAGTTTGTGAATGGACCTTTATTTGTTTTTTTGGGAAGACTTATAATTATATGTTAATAATATTATATTAAAATATCATGTTAAAATTATTATTCATTATCTAATATTATAATCATATGTAACATTTAGTAAATGGGTGACATCCCTTGATGCTTTTTTTTTACTTTACCATTTTAAAAATTATGATATTGTGCAGTATAATAATCTTACATTTATATAATAATATAGCTCACAATTTGACATCTCTATATTTTCAACCATTGAATTTATTCAATGGTCAAAATTACTTCTTTTTCTTTTTACTTTGGTTGTCTTTTTGGTTACTTCACATAAAACTATAATCTCTTACTCTTATCATTTTTTTGAATACTTTTTATATGTAAAAGTTTTTAAATTAATATTTTAAAAAAATCTGATAATATTTGTAATAAATAATACAATTTTACACAATTATTGAATAATGTACCGATACCCATTGGACAAAATCAACTAATTTTTTTTATTTTAAAAAATAATATTGAAACTTTAATTTTTAACCGTTGGGTTTGCTTAGTGGTCAATATTATTTTTAATTTTTTTCCACTTTTGTTATCTTTTCTATCATTTCATATGAAAATATACTCTCTTACTCTTTGCATATCTTTTTTGAATACTTTTTATGTAAAAGTTTTTAAACTAATATTTTTAAAAATGTGATAAAAGTTTTCACATTTATTAGAACTGTATGGATAACTTAGTCTATTTTAATTAGTGATTTTTATTTTTACAGTTTTTCATGTAGGCTTACTTTATAAATGTAAGTTTGAACTATTTGCATGCCAAATTATATTTCTGTGCCTTTAGGCATGGGCAGTTACTAGTTACATTACATTATATGATATTGTATTACATTTATATAATCTAACTATATTTTTTTTGATGAGTATATACAATATAATTATGTTTACATAACATTATATATTACGAACCAAGAAGTTGGATCGTTGACATGAGAAGATTGAGAAGATATGGATGCTGACCGTTCAGTTTTCAAAATAATGCAAGACTAGATTGAGAAGATATGGATGTTGACTCTGCAATTTTCAAAAAATGCCCGACATGACATGGCGAGAATTAGGCAAATATATATAGTTTTCATGCATCTTAGATATTCGAACTTTATTCAAAATACAATAGAAATAATTCAATATGACACACTTAAATTAAGAATTATGTATTTCATGGCATGAGAGTAAACAAAGAAGTCACATAATGATTTCATTCGCTGTCCCAAAATGTTATTAAAAAAAAAAAAAGAAATGATTACATTCCATCTGAAATTATGATGATTATATTCTAGTGTAAAACTCAACAAAGAAGTCGCATAATAATTACGTTTTTTTATCCAAAATGATCACTAACAAATCACCTTGGGAACATCTCGTCCTACTGCTGCCCTAGTAATGGTGCACTTCGTTGACACTTTGGGAGTATGTACTAGTGAGAGAGGTATTCACACAAGAGAGAGGGCAGAGTTCGAAAAAATGGTTTACTATTTCTTTACTGCGTCACATGAGACAACGTTTGGGGCTTATTAGTTTGGAAGTTCTCTAGAAAGCATTTTTGCTATTTGGCAATTTTTTATTGGTGTCTTATTGCAACTGTGTTGTGCGAAATATAATAATCACTACTTGTCTCCATCTTGTAGTAGCGGTCTATCATTCCCTCGCCCCATCTCTCTTTCTCTCTCACACGCGTGCGCGTGCGCATGCACACACACACTAAAAGGTATTTCATGAATGATTTTAATGGTAAAAATAAATTTCCTGTCTATTGTTCCAAATTTAAATATCTTCCCACTTGATGCATGTTGCATAAAATTTCATGATCATATGGTATATTGTAGATAAGGATTTATGGCTGCCACACAAGGGGAGTTTCATTTGATGATTCTAGGTTGTATTTGGCAGGTTTTGAAGTATGTAGAAGGTTTGTGCTGGGTTTGCCGATATTACTACCAAGATGTCTGCTCTTGGCAATGGTCAGTTTCAGATTTATAGCAGAGAGCCTTGTGATTCATTTTAATTGTATAATCATGAATACAAATTTTCATTTGTGCATGCATGCATAAATCAGATATTGGCACATATGTTGATAGTGAATTATAGTGAAGATGTAATGGGCACAATGGCAAAAAAGCAGGCTGTGTGCTGATATTTTGCAGTATAGTTTGTGGATTGGATGGGCAAAAGGAGGGCTTTTACCGTGTGTTTAAATGGATGTCAATAAAAGCAGCCTAAGGATTGTGCATTTATACACACAGTCGTTTTTAAGATGATGCGGAGAGTAATTATATTGATACGAGTGTGCTTAATCCTCATCCCGTGTCATTTGTTATAAGTGAACACTGGTATTTTGAAGAAGGTTTATGCTTTCGCTGTTTTATGTTGCGTAGATGGTATTCTTCAGCAATTGCTTTAAAAATATACGTGTTTCTTTTTTTAACAGGTTTTATCCATACCATTATGCCCCATTTGCCTCTGATCTAAATGGTCTGGCTGATTTAGAAATAACTTTTTTCCTGGGAGAACCTTTTAAGCCTTTTGATCAGCTAATGGGAACCCTTCCAGCTGCAAGGTTTGCAATATTTACTGATTTTTAAGTTTCCATATCTTTAATTAAAAAATTGAAATGCAGAATATATATTTCTGCTGTATTTATTGCTGTGTAAGCTTATTATCTCTTTCATGTACAGTTCTAGTGCTCTGCCTGAAGAGTACAAGAGATTGATGACTGATCCAGCATCACCAATCCATGAATTCTACCCTTCTGGTTGTATTTCTTGACTTTCATGGCTTTCTTTTGTTTCTTTGAAACCTTTTTATCCTCTCCATTGATAATTGGGCTTTCCCTATTTGGACAGATTTCGAGATCGACATGAATGGAAAGCGCTTTGCTTGGCAGGTATGGTGTTCTCTATTCTCGGAAAGATTATTATTTTTTTTTTCTAGATGCCCATTACTAGTATTGCCTGGATTATTACTGGCATTAGGTACTACAATTTTGTTGTTGGCTTAGTTAAGTTTTCTCTAATTGCTTTGTGGGAATCAGGGAATTGCCAAGTTGCCATTTATTGATGAGAAGAAATTGCTTTCTGAAACAAAGAAGCTCGAGCTCACTTTAACGGTATGTATCGTGGGATTATTTCTTACCTTTTTTTCTTTGCTAATATAATGCACGTGGATAATAAATTGATTGTTTTCGAACGCTGAAGCAAATGTTACAGAGACCCAGATAAGGGAAATCCTTTTACTGAATTGAGATGGCCATAAAATGGACAGCAGTCTCCTGCTAAAGAGGTCCTGCTTTAGGAATGCAGTTGTCTCCTCTGCCGCAATTTTTATTTGATAATTTGGGGCTCACTTTTGATTCATAATTTGGGGCTCACTTTTGATTCGTCGTAGCATCTCTCTTTTTGAATGTGACTTTTGTTGGTTAATGAACTATCATTACTGTAGTGGGTAATATGCAGCTAATCACCTTTTCTTGAGCAAATGTTAATCCAGCTTTATTATTATGTCAATAGCGTAAGGTTTAGTATGTACTAAATGTACTGATAGATCCATTGTTTGCCTGATACCTAAGGAGGAGATATACACCAATTAGTTTGGTGATATTGATGTATAACATTTTGGGGAAGGTTCTTGCAAGAAGACCTGAGAAGGTGCTGATTAGACTGTTTCACAAACCCTTTTTTTGAGGGGAGGGCTGATTCTAGATAGTGTTTTGTTGGCCAAAGAGATTGTGAAAGGGTACGGAGTTGAGAACAAAGAGCGGTTCGTGTTCGAAGTGGATTTTGAAAAGGCGTACGACCGGGTAGATTGCCAATTTCTAGGTTTTGTTCAAAGTTGGATGAGGGGTTGCCTTGCCAAAATAAATTTTTCTGTGATTGCTACGGGTAAGGCTGGTAGGTCGTTTGAAATCTCTAGGGGGCTAAGAGGGGGATCATTTATCTCCTTTCTTGTTTGTTCTTGTTTGTTTTAGTAGGGGGTTTCCAGTTGGGGAGAGTAATGTGATTGTGTCACAGTTACAATTTGCTTATCATACTAATTTTTTTTTTCCTGTCAGGAAATGAAGCAATTGAACACATTATGGGGTTTATTCTTCTCGGATTTGAACTGTGTTCAGGACTTAAAGAAACTTTAAAAAAAGTGCTAGTGTGGAAATTAATGCCCAAAATGGCAAAATTGATCATTTGACTAACTTGATGAGTTGTGGTAAGGAAGTTCTACGCATTAAATATCTCAGGCACCCAATTTGTGGAATCCTTCATTGGAATTTTTTTCCGGGCCATATCATCGATAAAATAGGAAATCGTCTTCATGGGTGGAAAAAATATTTTTGTCTAATGGTGGAAGATTGACTTTAATTCAGTCGGTGTTGTCCAGTGTCATGAAATATCCTTTGTAATTGCTAAAAGAATACAGAGGTTGATGGGAGATTTTGGTGTAGGACAAGCAAGATTAATTCATAGAAAGAAAAGAAATTAAGTCGAGAGAGAGAGAAGAAGGAGAGAAGCAAACAAGAAGAAGAACTAAGGGAGGGAAGGAGAACATTGGCAAACACACCATTATCATTAATCTTAAATCATCAGTCTAGTCCTCTTATCCAATATAATTAAAGCCTTTATTAGGCTAACTAAACCCTATCATGGCTAACATAAAACCAAATCTATGAGGAAATTAAATAAAAGAAAAGATAAACATCAATCAAATCCTATAAAATAAAATAAAATCTAATTCTATTGAGATGGAATAAAATAAAATCATAATGATATAAAATAAAATAATTCCTTACGATTTTGTTTCCATTTTGCATCAAATTTTCTTTGGGGGGGGGGGATGTGGAGAAAAAGGACCATTTAGTGAATTGGGAAACTATCACCCATCCAAATATTGGGGGGTCTGTTCATCAGTAACATTAGGGTTAGAAATCTCTCTTCTCTGTTAGTGGCTATGGAGATTCCCTTTGAAAACTAACTCGCTTTGGCATTCAGTTATCAGAGAAAATGTGGCACAATGGTTGGGATTCTATGGAAGCAAATAGCTGCCTTCTTTTTGACAATTTACAAAATGCCTATTGAGGAATGGGGATAGCTTTCATTTTGGGAGGATCCATGGTTGGAGAAGTTGCCTTTTCTTCTTTGTTTCTCACTTGTTTTGGTTGAGTGGTTCATAAAATGTTTCTGTTGCTTTGATTGTGACCAACTCATTGGGTCTCATTAATTGGAGCTTCGATTTCATCTGAAACCTGAACTACATGTTGACTGTTGAATTCTCAGTCTTCTTTTCCCTTCCAGATAATGCAACTCGAGGCAGAATTCTATTGATATTAGAACACTTGGACTCCTCCTTTTTTTGGGGTTTCTCATGTAAGTCCTTTATTCAAAAGATCCTTAATGAGCCTAATTTGACCTCCTTTCCATCCTTAATGATGATTTGGAAGGCAAAAATTCCCTCGGGGTTTCTCTTGTAAGTTGGAAGTCCTCTATCCATTTATGTCAAGGTTTATGTTTTCGGTGTGATAATTTGAATTTGGGTGCTTATTCTTGATTTAAGTTAATCTTTTTGGTAAGCCTTTTGCCCTTTTTATACCTTCTATTTGGATACAATTACTTGTCCTTATTGGTGCATCTCTAAGTTTATGTTAGACATGACCTAACCATTTTAGATAATCTTTTTTCAACTTTTCTTCTATTGGTGTCACCTCAATTTTCTTTCGAATATTTTCATTTGTTATCATATCCCATATCCATCTTAACTTCCTCATTTCATCTGACTTATTTTATGAGAGCGTGTCTTTTTAATGACCAACACTTTGTACAACATAACATAGTTGGCCTTATAGCTGTCCTAATAAAAGGGGAAAAGGGGGGGGGGCTAAAGTTTGAGTAGCCTACATCCAACCACCACGACAATCCACAGACTTAACAAGTAGGTGGTCTTTAGCAGTATTTGCCTTTGATTATAATTACTTTTGCGTGCTGCCGTGATGGTGTTTGCGTTATTACTTCCTCAAAAATTGTATTTCTAATTATCAAAAGATAAAGAAAATAAAAAAAAAACATGGAAAAGTACTGCTGGCGTTTGAGTCCCTATGTTACTTTTTCAAATGTGCCAACAGTTATTGGGTTTATGCGTCTTTTTCTTTTTCTAGCATCTATGAAGAGACTGCTTTGCATGTTCTGGTTCATTTCTTATAGGGTATGCCCTTGGCTTGCTAAAAGTTTGTTCACTTTGAGTAATTGGTTAAACTTGCTTAATGAAAAAGTGCTTCTTTTTTTCTCTTGTCAATACTTAGGTTTCTTCGTCATGTATTTTAATTTTGTATGCGGGCTAAAAGAATGTGAATGCTTATAATAATCTTTACAACCTTGCTTGTCTGTGGAATCATCTGCAACTCTTGGAGAAAATTAATTTGCTTTCCTAGAATCCTATACCATGATGAAAGATTCCAGGTACCACCTTTTGTCTTAGGCAGCAACATGCTTGCTGCGAGCAGTTGTAGCAAACCAAAAACTGGTTGCATGTGTTCCTTTGAGTGCAATCCTAATGGAATGACCTTTATAAATGACCGGGCTTAGAAGAAAACAGAACCCTTGAGCTACATTAGTATATTAAAATATTAATCCTTGTAACCTGGTTGTCCTTGGCTTGTAAATTCATTTGTTATCTGTGATTCTGTGAAGTGTGCGAAGTTCTATCCGTGTCAAAAAATCTTCTAGGCAGCAGAATTTGGTAGGATGTCACTGCTTTACTCTTGACAAGAGGGGCCAAGCTGAAGTGGAAAAGACACCCTTACTGACACCAAAGGTCATGGGTTTGTGTCACCCTAACCCCTTCCCTCTATAAATAATATTTAGTTATATATATAACGAGTCACAGCTTTACTTGTATGGGAATGTGCCATGTACGTCTATATTTGCTGTGTGTTTAGGTACAAGACTTTCATTGATTACTTAACCATCGGATATGGCCATGTCACAAGCTAGCACCATGGTCAAATTATTTTTATGATTAACATGGGAAGAGTGAACTTGGGTAACAACACATGTTAATGTTAATGTGGAATTTTATTTAATAAGTTGAAATATTTAGAAGGCATAAAATGGAATTCAAACAAACTTTGTCTTGAGCCCACTGTGCCTTGTTTTCTTGTTGTGGGGAAAGGGTTTGGGGGAGTTTCATCTGCTCCTGGTTATTTTCTGGCAATAACATTTTAACTCCTCCTTTCTGGTTGCTACCTTTATGGAGATGGTGAAAATAGAAAATATGGATTTGCACGACTGATGTTCTGTTTTGTCTGAAAGGTCAGAAATTCTGTAGTCTTCGAGTTCCATGGTCAACTCAACTAGACGAAGCCTTAGTTTCAAATTAGACGGGGTTGGTTACATGAATCTTATTACTTCATTCATTTATGTCATTAAGTTATGTTTCCCATAAGATTATATGAAATTAGGTCTTTTCTCACAATTTTAGTCTATGTAATCTTAGTTCTACCTTTTGTCCAATTTACCCTTTCTAATTGGATCAATTCATTCCTCCATACTGGTGCATTTCTAGATCTATGTTTGACAACAGCAAACTATTGAATTCCTTTCAATTCCTGAAGAACTATTAGGAGTTATGATGTTTTTTGGTTCTTGGTTTCCACCTTACTGTCAGATAATTGGAACAATAACTTTCACTAGATCCCAGAATTTTATTTTTCTTTTTTTCTTTTTTGGTTCTGTTTTGTGTATAATTAATTATACAATCAGTGATTTTATGCATGCAGGAGGAAGAACAAATCCGTAACAGTGTGTTCCTTGATTTGCTATATGTACATCCTTTTCATCCCTTGGCTGCCCAAATTATGTCATACTACCGATTTTTTTGTCAGTTAGCCCCACATCAAAGATATCCTTGGCCAATAGACACAAATGTTAGGTTGGTGTTAATTCTTTGTTTTAGTTCCTCCGATAATTGTGTTCACTGCTGGTATCCGCTGGTTTCCAATATTTATTTTTCAATGTTTTGCAGCCAAGGAATGAATGGGTACCTCTGGTGGTCTGCAAGAAATGGCTTTTGCAGTGTGGTTCCTTCCCCTGTTAGTGGATTACATGATATTGAAAATAACCAAATTTTGTAAGCTTCCTTGTTTTATTTCATTATTTTCTTTTTTTTTTTCCCTTTGTTTTCTTTTGTTTATATATTCCTACTGTCTTTCTATTCATTGTATATTATTGAAAATAACCAAAATTTGTAAGCTTCCTTGTTTTATTTGGTTATTTTCCTTTTTCCGCCTTTGTTTTTGTATATATATATCTATTGTCTTTCTATTTATTGTATTTTATTTTATTTTATTTTTTGGGGAAAGACTTAAGCAGTGCTTGTGTAAATGTGTGTTCATTTTGCAGAAATTCTTCTTATCTGAATCCTTCAGCCCATAAACACATCCCAGAACCTCCTAAAGGCTCACGCGTTCCTGAAAAGGTTTGTAACCCGACATCTGGAAACTTTTTTTGCTGTGTGCAATCCTTCATTCTTTTGAAGGAATATGTAGAGGATCATTTATTGACTTCCAGGGTGGCTCTCTTCATCCTACAAATGATAATAGATTTCCTTGCTCTTTATTTATAAATATCAAGGGTTTGTTGCTCCTTTACTTTTTGTGGACACAAGTGAAAGGATCCTGGAGTATTTGTCTGTGAATAATGTGCATTATATTGCTGGTGCTATTAGGTTCTTCCTTGTTTAGCAATGAACAATATTGTTTCTTTGACATATATTTACATCAACAGATATTAAGCCCTTTGGACATAAAACCCTTTCCTATTTTATGGCATGAAGATAGTGGTGGTCGGCGCCAACAAACCAGAGAAAGGTAAGAAAAAATTTCAACTGTTTTAGGATTGTGAATCTGGTTAAATCTTTGCAGTGGTATGACCTTCCTCGCAGGTTTTTGTGTTCTTTTTTGATCTCTCTTTTTTTTGGTTGTAAAGATGTTATTTTCATGAGGGTTAATTACAGTTCACCTTGCAGTTTAATTGATGTCCACTTTGGTCCCCTATTTTTTCAATTGTAATAGTCAACATCCTGCACTTCTAGATCTAGTCAAATTTCAATGTTGCCCTTCTATGAAATTTTGACCAAAAAATGTAAATGCGCAGTGTGAATTAAGCACGAACATCTCTAAAAACTTAAATTACATGTTCCATTAATACTTTTGGGTGCAATTCAAGCCAAATTGAATGGTATATATACTTTTCCAAAACAATTTCAAACAAAATATTAAGTGGACATTAAAAGTTGACTGGAGGTGTAGGGGTTAATTGATAAAACTTTTAAGATGAGGGACCGAAGTGAGAATTTAGGGGGAATTGTAAGATTTGGTTTTTCTGGACCAAAAAAAAAAAAAAGGCTCCCATTAAGAGTAAAACAAATTGATTTTGAGTTCTAAGTTTGTTATTAGTAAAAGTAAGAAATCCATCTGGCACACAAATTCTTAGTTACTCCTGTGGCCAAAATTCAAGTTTCATTTGGTATCTACCTACTATGTTTGGCTGGTGGAATCTAAAGATAAGAATCAGGTCAATGTTCATTATTCATCAGGATTTTATTTTATTCGTATCATATCATTAGGATTAGATTTTATTTTATTATTAGGATTGCATTTTTATTTTATTCTCTATGATAGGATTTTATTTTTGGCATCTCATATTTCTGGGATTTTATGTTGATTTGGGTTAACTTATATAAAGGGTTTGAGTATATTGGATTAAGAGACTCATTGATTGAAGAATGTTGGTATTGATGGTTATGTGCCTTTGTTTTCTCTCAGTCATCCTCTATTCATGCTTGATAATTCTTCTGTTTTGCTTCAATTCTTTCTCGTTCCACATCAATGTGGTATTAAAGTCTAGATATGTCTAATCACTGTTCGGAGCAAAACTATTCCCTCCCCTCCCCCCCCCCCCCCCCAAAAAAAATAAAGAGAAAAAGGAAAAAAGCATTACCGTTCAAACCACACCACCTATGACCCATCCATGCTCAGTAGCTGCTGCTACCCACAAACAAAGCTCTAGTTGTTACCGTCCACTATTGTCAGCCTTCCCTGGTCATCGACAACCTCCCCAACCAGACCTTAAGCTGACGACCTCCACCACCGACAACATCACCAAACCTCAGACCCCCTTTCCATTGACGACCGACAGCCCAAGCGCACCGATGAAGGAAAATTCACTTGTCGACCAATTCCTTTATTTGACAACCGATGCGAGCACCTCACCCATCAACGACATCCCAAACATTGGAACTTTCCAGCCTTCACCCACCTCGCCAGTTGCTGACGAAATTTCCCAACTATGCTAGGCGCCAAGGACTCCTCTCAGTCACACCTCAGTTGCCAATGAGCTCATCCAACACAACCTACTACCACCAAACCTTGTTGGACACTACCATACACCACCCTAGTTGCCGACCACCACCCAAAGCTCTTCAATGACCAAATCTTGCCATTGAAGATGATTTAAGAACTCCATCTACAACCGCTTGCTGACTGGATCCAAGTTGCCAATGAGCCTTCGATTAACCCCTCTGGTGCGATAGGTATCACAGTGGTTCAAAGTGTTTTTGAACATTTGGGATATCCAATTCTAGATTTAAGACAGCCTATTCAAGTATATGGTTATTTCTATCCTAGGATATCTTATTCCAATTCATAAAATTAGCATAGGGATATCTTATTTTAGAATAGGAATATCATATATCCTAGATTAAGGATATCTTATCCTGGAAAACCACACTCCATACACTTTTAGTACACTTCAAAGAACCTCCAAGACATTCCAGGAGATACTTCTCTTAATGAATTTTCCAATGGCCTCTTTGAATTCCTATAATTGGGGTTACCTTGATGAGAATGATAGGAGAATGTACTACAAGCTGGTTACAGGTATAAAAGTCATGATCAGGAGCGAAGACACTACTTCTCTGATACTTGAGTTCCCTACTCACCTCAAGGAGCGAACACATAAGAATATTCACCAGTAACCTCCTAGTTCTAATGGTCACATGGATTTTAGTCACTGGCTTGAAAATATGCATCAGTTCTTCAACTAGTTTGAAATATTTGAGGCTATGAGAGTGGATTATGCCCGTACAAAGTTGACTGAGGATACTCAATTTTATTAGGAGATTCTAGAGGACTTATTTGAGAGGCGTCCTAACTTAGGACTTGGAATGAATTGAAATGACGTCGTCAGACCAAATATCTACCGTTCCTTGTAAAGTTAATTTGTTGGCCAGGAGAGTTCTGTTGGACTGAGTAGGGTATTTGTCATGCGTCATCTCTGAAATTGAAGTCAGTAAGGATCCTCTTGCCTCTTGTGACCCACTAATGCTTGATAAAATCATTAGAACCATAATTAAGGCTGTGCAATGTTTCAATTGGAAAGTTTTTGATCGTGTGTCAACCAGCTGCTTTGAGGAAGCTTTAGTCATTGAGGAAAATGCAAAAGACATGGTTAATGGTTGTCTACAAGACCAGGTTTCTGAATCAATTCTTGAATAGCTTATTGACTTCGATGATGTTAGGCCTTGCATTACCAGATATGATCCCAACGTAAATGAGAATAATTGCAATGTCATCGCAGATATTGATAACGGCATCAAGGCAATCTATGTTGCTACCATGCCTTGTCCTCAGTTGCAATATCTCTCATGCCTATGGTATCACTTGGGCTTTAGTCCTTCCAGCTTCCGTCCACTGTTTGACCGCGCTTAATTGAATCCTTTTGGAGTCTGCAAAATATCATACCAGAATCGATTATTTGCCACCTTGGGATAGCTGGTGGGGACACCATCTTCGTACCTTCCCTTGTGTGAGTGCATGATTTTTGGAAGAAACTTGAACGTCTTTGTTTGTTGCTCAGTGATTGAAGGAAGAGCGCATGGTTTCAACTTGCTGGAATTGAGTTTTTCTCAGCTGAGAAGAATGGGAATGATACACAATTAAACCTAACCAAACCAAAATATCATTCTATTTTATTTCACTTTATTTTATCATATCATTAGGATTATGTTTTATTTTTGTTCTTAGGATTGAATTTTTATTTCATTCCTTTAAATAAGGTATTATTTTTTGATTTCTCATATTTGTGGATTTTATTTGATTAGGATTAGCCTATGTAAAGGTTTTGATTCTATTAGATTAGAAGACTGATTAGTTGAAGAATATTGATATTAGTGGCTGTGTGCCTTTCTTTTATCTCCTTTCCTTTTTCTCATTTTAGGTTTTGATTCTATTAGATTAAGAGATTGACTTGTTGAAGACTATTGATATTAACGGCTGTGTGCTTTTCTTTTATCTCCTCTTTGTCTTTCTCTTGTTCTTGCTTGATTTCTTCTTCTCTTTTGCTTCAATTCATCATTGTTCCGCATCTGTAACTTTTTAGACAGCCTGACACAACTTAGCATGACAAGTTGGCCCTGGATTTAATTAGTATTCTCTCTGTTTTCATTTGTAAGTGCAACCAACTTAAGGGAATGATGGTCTAATCTTGTTTCTTTTCTACATGTGAGGATATCAATGTCTATTGAGTTGGCTCGTCTGTTATTACCTGCCGAGTGGAATGTAACCTGTTCAGCAATTAGGTTAATTATTTTAACATTAGATGACAAAACATGATTAGATCTACTATCATGTTAAGTTTGTGTATTTTGGCTTATTCAATTAAGATTTGTTTCCCCTCACCTTTATTCATTTTGAATTACATTCACAAAGCTTTGAAATCTAGAATTTACCAGGAGTCCAAAATTCATGATTAGGAGTCTCCCTTTCTATTTGACGTTGATAATAGCAATTATCATTTGAATTGACATGGTTGTCACTATCAGCAGTATTGTTATTAATGACAGCATATCTTGGCACACTGGTGATTTCCTTTTGATGGCTTCTGTTTTCAGGCCACCTGTACCTGGGGCCCTATCTGGTTTTCAGTTGGGTGAAGCAGCTCATCGTTTGCTAAAGAACACCCTTAATCTCAAATCCGATCACAATAATTATGGGTCATTGGAACAATATCCGTATAGGAATTCTCCAGGCCACCATGTAAACAGTATGCCAAAGGCAGCTGGGCCCTCTGGGTTTGGAAGGGGCTTCACTAAGGATCTGGCTCCCTACTGTGGAAACCATAATCAATCCCGAGCCATAATGGGAACTCCTCGATCTGCACTTTCTCCCAATGAATTGCAAGGGAACCGACAGAATTTTAGGATACTGGATAGGAAATTAAATCAAGAGCAGAACCGCAACTTAAATGCTGGGATGTCTGCTTTGACAATTGAAGAAGTCAGAACCAGGCCACATGCAGTAATATCTCCGAGAATGCCAAACTCAGGACAATTTCCTAACAATCAGAGTCAGTATTCACAGAACATCGCTCCACTTCCATCTCCACCTTCCAAGTGGATCATTAGACCACCACCTGGAAACAATGGAATGCATTATAAGCAGCAACAGACATTATCAGCTGCAACATATGAGAAGCAAGTGAAGAAAGTTTATCAGGTGAAGGGCCTGGTGCCCTCCGAATCTGCTTGATCCTGGATACTAGCATGGAATTGGTTGTTTGTAATAGGACACTGATTATTTGATTTCATGGGTGCTCTCCATGTATTATCATTTGAGCAAGCTTGCCAAATCTCAGGTATTCAATGCACATTAGCCTCAAGTGACAAGATCCAATTGAAAGGATTTCATCTTGTAGCTCTACCATGAACAACATCGGCAGATCATAGGCATGTGCAAGTGCAGAATGCCAGGTTGAAGATCGAATTTCTGAATTGGAACATGGATGTCTTGACCGTGGAATCGGTTGAAAAAGGGAGAAAAAAAATGGAAATTACAAATGTACTGATGTACTATATCTGATAATATAGCATATATCAGCCCCACTCTTCTAAATCCCTGTTGGGTTGTTGAGGAGGGATTGTACCGAAAAGACATGTAGCTTCTGGGTTAGATTTATTGTATTTTCAGTTATATTTCAACTTGGTTTTTAATAAATTTAATTGACAGGCATGTGCCAGGAACAATGATTAGATACGTGTTTGATCAGTGGAAAAATGTGATTAGAACACAATCTGCTGTCTGCCCGACTGTGGATTGCATTTCTGCTGTATTTGCTTGTTTAGAAAGAACTGTAACTTTCTTTAAAAGTAAACTCCAAAAACTTGGAGATCTGGAGACCCACAAAAGTTGGCCTGTTCTGTTAAAGAAGTGGGTTCCATTTTCGAAACACCATTAGTTGATTGTCATTTGTCACTAAACTCCAGCGAATTGCTCTGCTTGATTCTTCCTTTGTTATTTCAGATTTTAACCCAGGAAATGAATCATTATTTGTCCAGAATCTGGACTTTTCTGACATGCTTGTTTCGTTGGATTTTGGATAGAAAATATCATCTCACTAGTAATTTTTATCTTACATTTAATTTCACCTTTTTTTTTTCCCTCGAGATAACATGTATTACAAGATGTCATCTATAATATTACACTCATTTCACGAGGTGTTATGAAAATACATATATATATATATATGTATAGATTGTTAAGATTAAAAGGAAAATCTTTCTTTTATTCTTCACGGATCAACTCACGAAAACCTTATGAAATTGCCCACGACTTAAATGCGAAACAAATAAAGATGTGCTGCCAAAAACAACTCAATGCCATATGAATTATTTCCTGCATCACACGTCACTAATACATTTCCCATATGCATAGACATAGTTTCACCCAAAAAAAAAAAAAAAAAAATTACACATATATATACATACCTATTTTCATATGAAGCTCTTATTGAAGAAAATACCCAGATAAGAAAAATAAAAAGCCTAAGAACAAGCCACCATATATGAGCAGTGCCTTCTGGCCGGAGGTAAGAGAATTACCTCCAAACCCAAACTGCTGGTTCTGAGCAAACCCAGCAATCTCCACACTCTTGCTCTCGAAGAAACTCTTCGCCGCCCCGCAGGTGGGGCAACGCCAGTCCTCCGGCAGCTTTTCAAACTGCAGCCCCGGCGCTATCGGATATAAGGGGTCGCCGACAGCCTCATCGTACCGGTACCCGCAGGACCTGCACTCGAATATGCCCGTGTTTAGTACTACAAACTTCTCTTCTAGCCAGCGCTGGTCGAGTTTTGGGGGCTCCAGCGGCGGCAGAGACTCGTCGGAGGCGGAGGTGGAGGTGGAGGAGGAGGTGGGTGTTGCTGATTTCTCTTGATCTGAAATGGGTTTGTCTTCTTTGGAGACATCAATGGACTTTGAGGTGAACTTGGGGTTTGGGTGCTTGTTGGGAAGAGATGAAGCTGAGAGGCTTTTGTTGGAAAAGGCTGGGAAGGTGAGCTGAGGTTTTGTTTTTGGTCGAGGAGATTGCTGAGTGAGAGAGGTCGCGAGGTGGAAACTGAAGGTGGGTCTTGTTGTTGCAGAAGCCATCAGGAGGGAGACTCTCTCTCTACACACTCTCTCTCTCTCTCTCTCTCTCTCTCTCACTCTCTTTGTTGTTGTTTTGTGCAGATTGTAGTGTGTGTTTTGCTAACCAGTGTTGGTATTGCAGTGAGTGTGGGTGGAAGATAATTTAAAGGAATCCATGGAAGAGGATATGCTGTTTATGAAAGGGGGACCGAGGATAAGGTGGGGAAGAGGGTTGAAAGATCAAATGAGCGATCCTTTTAGGGTCACCCGCAATTTATATGCAATATCCTACTTTTTCACTATTATGAGTAATTTACATTCTGATGCCATTCGACTTTGACCTTTTTTATTATTTATTTTTGCATAAATTAGTGTTTACACCTCTCATTTTTTTTTCAAACAATTTCATGCAACAATTAAAGGTGCGAAAGTTTTAATTTATTACAATGTTAAACTTTGGTTATTTTTGTGAAAAAGATTTCTCAAAAATTGACATGTAACAATTTAGTTAAGAATACGAGATTTTAATTTGTTATAATGTGAATTTTGTGAAATATTATTAACAAATCTTCTGTTAATAAGAAACTTCTTAATGTATTGTTATCATTGCTGTCATTTTAAGGACACATAGTTTTAATTTATTATAATATTAGTCCGTGACCTAATTAATGAGAGATTATTTAATCGAGGATAAATATTATAACAAATCAAAATTTTTGACTTCAATTGTTACCATTAAAATAACTGATTTAAAGTAAAATTTGACTAATTTCTCATGAGTATAAACTGTAATTTATTTTTTATTTTTACTTCACTTCACATCACATTTAATTATTAAGTCTTAAACCATAAAAAATCGTAAATATGCTATAAGCAATTGTGAGAGACTTGCTTGTGAGAGATTTTACTTATTGATTATCGAAAAATGAAGCACAATGTGAATTAGAGAAATAATATTTTATATTGTCTAGATATAGAATAAAAGATGTGTTATATCTGAGGGTTTAATAATCTACTTATTATAATTCTTTTTTTAAAGTGCTTGTGTGGGTATTAAAGAAATAAAACCGCAAGAGTTGCAAAATTTAAGATAAATAATGTTATACTAAGTGGATCTTGAGTCATTACATATGCAACACATAAGATTTTTTTTTTTCCCCATGGGGTAAGGGTTTGGAAAATCGAACTGAAACTTTTTATTTTCAGTTAATTTGGTTTCGGCTTTGTGCAAAAATTTTTACCAAAAATTTCTAAAAAATTTTTAACTTTATGTCACATTGTACAAATTAATTACGGACCATAACTTTTATCAATTTTTACTAATTTTTTGCCACTCTTAACGCATTCTCAGTTACTTTGTTTTTGGTTCAGTTTTAGTTATTGTTTTACTTTATTATATTTTTTAATTAGTCAAATTATATTTGCATTTGCTATTTTATTTTTTCTTCCCCTTTTTGTTTTTCCATTTTTTCTTTCATTTGTTCTTCATCAAATTTTTAGTTCAAATATAACATAAAATAACCAAACCGGAGCTCCAATTTTTTACTAGAAAATAATAATATTAGAGTTTTTTTTATTATCATCAGAGTATTAATTATATTATTTATTTATTTCATATGCATTAATAATTATATATACTACTCTTACGACCAACCCAAAAAAAAAAAAAACTCTTGGCGTTAACATTTTTCTATTTTTCGTCATAAAGAAGAAAAAGAAAAAGTCTACCGATCCGGGCGTTGGCTGAGGTGTGGCGAGCGGTGACCCATTCAGTACCTGCCCTCACACGCAGCGGGAAAGAAACTCGTGAAACCTATTGACCAAACCAACCCATTACCCGACAAGTTCCGAGCCCACGACCCTCAGCACCAAGACCCAACCCATTGAACCCAACCCCCTCTCTCCCCCCCCCCCCTTCTCTTCTCTCTCCCCCAACCCCCCATGGCTTCTGAAGAAGCCCCCACCGTCTATGGCGAAGAAGACCTCTACGACGGGGAGGACGACGACGAGAGCGAAGACGAGGACCTTACTCTCCCCACCTCCAATCCTCCCCAACACGACCTGGACGACGACGATGTCGAAGACGACGACATCGACGACACCTCCTCCTCCAACCATTTTCTCGCCGAACTGCCTCCTTCTGCCAGCCAGGTTACTGTCGCCGTTGCCGGCGTTTCCAACGGTGCGCCTGTCACCGCCTTACAGGCTGGCGGTGTAGTCGGTTCCGATTCCTTACCCGACCCGAAGCGTCAGCGTATCGAGCACGGCGCGATCGCCGCAGTCGTTGAGGAGAAGAAGCCGCTGGCGGTGCTGGACGAGTCGAGGCGGCTGTTTCAACGGTTGTGGACCGACGAGGACGAGATCGAGCTGTTGCAGGGGTTCCTAGACTACTCGGCGCAGCGAGGAGTGAGCAATTCGTCGCATCATCACGACACCGCCGCGTTCTACGACCAGATCAAAAGAAAGCTACAACTCGATTTTAACAAGAACCAGTTGGTCGAGAAGCTGAGGCGGCTGAAGAAGAAGTACCGCAACGTTTTGAGTAAGATCGATTCGGGTAAAGATTACGCATTTAAGAGCCCGCACGATCAGGCCACTTTCGAGATCTCTCGCAAGATCTGGAGCGGCCCCGCCGGCCGCGTTGGACCGGAAGACGGTGGATTAGAGGATGACGAAGCAAACCTCAACGCTAACCCTAAGCCTAACTCAATTGATCACAATAATTACGGTATCGATGCGAATAGTTCAGAAAAGAAGGGGTCCAGGCCTCGAAAACGGTCAAGAGTAGTGAAAATCGACGACAAACACCAATCCAATCAACAATCTCATCCACCTGCGACTCCAACCGCTACTTCCATTCCGAATTTGATCGAGGAGACTGTGAGAAGCTGTCTATCCCCATTGTTTAAGGAATTGCTCCATAATTCAATGAATGTGCATCGTGGTCCGAGGGGGTTTGGTGGGGTGGCGGCATTGAATCCGATGCCTTTTAGTTTCGCTCATCCAGGGGGGTTGAATTTTACAGATGGTGATAATATGGACGAGAAGTGGAGGCAGCAGCATATATTGGAATTGGAGGTGTATTCAAAGAGGTTGGAATTGGTGCAGGATCAAATTAAGTCAACATTGGAGGAGCTGAGATCAATGGGAAGTTGAAAACAGTTGGCCATGATGATACAGTAGCAAGTGCTTGGGGTTCTCTGATCTCTGTCTATCAAATTTGTTGGTAGTTTGATCAATGGTGAATACTGTAGTTGTAATCTTAGTCTGTTTAGATTTACATATTTATGCTTATTTTACTTTTAACAGTTGTTAGAATAATGATATTTATATTTACATGGTCATGGATAGTTTGTTCAAGTTCCTTGCCCCCTGCATATAAGAGATTTGACTGTATATGGGAATGAAATTGCAATGGTTATGGATAGTTTGTTCAAGTTCTTTACCCTCTGCATATATATATATATAGATATATAGATTTGACTGTGTATGGGAATGAAATTACGATGGTCATGGATTATTTTATCTGGAAATGATATTAGGAGAGATTTGTTAGGATTTTAATCTTATAATTATTTTGTCAGAATTTAGTTTTTTATATTTTACTTATTTATTTGTTATATATGTAGATCATGTAGGTCAGTTATTTGTAGATCGTGTAAGTCAGTTATCCACTCCTTTAGCATAGGTTGTCAAGTTTTGGCTTATTTAAAGTCACGGATAATAATAAAAGAGACAGTAGATGTTTATCCAAATTGTGATTTGTTCTCACCCTAAATGAATTCTATTTACTTAAGGTTTTGACTAGAACCTATCATTGGTATCAGAGCCTCGTTATGGCTAGCAACAGAGAGAGGATTGGGATTTTGGAAGCGGGGCTTAGTGGACTTCAAGATGGCCTACAGAATATGGGAATTGGAATGGCTGACAAGTTGAGCCAAGTGGAGATGACTCTCAACAGCTTGTCTGAAGCTTTGCTTTCGAACAAAGAAGGTGGTAGCGATAACAACTATACTCGTGAGGTGACCTCATGCTCCAACAAGGATGGAACTGATAGAGGCCGATAGATTGTTTTAACCAAAACGGCCAAGCTTGAGTTTCCAGCCAAAACGGCCAACCAAGCTTGAGTTTCCAAAATACTCAGGCGATGATCCAATAAAATAGTTCAACAGAGTGGACCAATTCTTTGAATTCCAAGGCACCCCAACAGCACAGAAGGTATCACTAAGGGTGAAGCTGATCAATGGTGGCAATGGTTATGTCGACCTTACAAAGAAGAAGGGAGGGAAGTGACATGGGCAGATTTTGAAGAACTCTAGGCTCGTTTTGCACCTACGGAGTGTGAAGATTTTGATGAGACTTTATCAAGGGTGAAATAGGTAGGCTACTACGAGACTATCAGCGAGAGTTTGAAAAATTAGGAAATCAGGTGTAGGGATGGAAACAACCAAAAAAAAAAAAAGGTGTAGGGATGGACACAAAAGGTGCTGGTTGGAACAGTTATGGGAGGTCTTAAATCAGAAATTGCAGAAGGAATCCGGATGTTTAAACCAAAGGCCCAAGTTATTAACCTAGCGTGGATGAAAGATGAATAGCTTCTCCAGCAAAGAGGATTTGTGCAACCATTACAGGACACCAACACATCACTGGTTTTTTGACCCACGACAAAAATCAATTCGTCCTCATTGGTAAAAAAGTTTTTTTTTTTTTGATGACCGGAGAAATCATCCACTGGCCCCTACGGACCGACCAAGTTATAAACCCTCGGGGAGACTAGCGCGTTTCACCACCACGATTCCTCACTTAATTATCTGGCTTGCCCAAGAAGGGATTCGAACTCGCGACCTGGGTAGATCACCCCAGTTTTGAGCTTGACCCCTGCTCCACTGAACCAAGTCAGCGGTGGTGTAAAAAAAAGAAAGCGGTGGTGTAAAAAAAGAAACTGAACCAAGCCAGCAGTGCTGGATATACATATTTATCCAAATTGTGGTTTATTCTCACCCCAAGAGAATTCTATTTACTTAAGGTTTTGACTGGGACCTATCAGGTTATGTATAGCTTGTTCAAGTTCCTTACCCTCTGCATATATATAGGGATTTGACTGTATGTGGGAACGAAATTGCAATGGTCATGGGTAGTTTGTTCAAGTTCCTTACCCGCTGCATATATAGAGATTTGACTGTGTATGGGAATGAAATTGTGTTAAAAGTGGCAAGAGTTTATTTCTCCACAAGCTTTACATGCTCTAAACTCATGTCCACAATGTCTTTGCATAATTGCTATTTGTGTGTGCCTTTTTTAACAGCGGTGCCAGTTCTATTGCCAGAACTTTATTTTGTGAACAAATTTGTATGGTGTTTTCTTAATTGGTTGGTGCATACTTATTAGTTACTTCTCATGCCTCGTGCTTGATGGTTGTCGTGGTGGTAATTGATGGTTGTCTTGGATATTGGTTGTCACATGGAATTTTGCAGTCTAGACACAGAAATGTGACTGCAATGTAGTCATGCTCAATTTTTATAGTAGATTTGTCTTATGATGGAACTAAACATCTCAACATAGTATGGTATTCTTAACTTCACTCATACTGATTATCAGTGTCTTTCTCTGGTAAGCCTTGTTTGTTTTCAGGTTTGGTTTTGTCTAAGAAGTTATCTTCCACATGTGTCCTTGTTTTATCAAATGGGTAATGGGACTTCTGCAGATAAAGAAGGTACTTTTAACAATAGTTTGGTGGTTGGAATTAATTCCTTTTTACAGTGTTTGATGTATTCTATTGATCTTTAACATGAAGAGAAGCAGATGACGTTGATGTGGGAATGGAATTTTTGTACTAATTTAGCCTATTGTTCATGCTTTTCGGCTGGCATAGATGCGGATTCTTTTAACTTGGCTTGGACATGCTTAATCTTTTATTTTAACACAATCGGTCCCAAGCCCTGATAAAAGGTAGGTTTGTGTATTCTATTAATATTGTGCGTTGCTTGACTGATATTTGGTTTTGTTTTGGTGTTGGACTATTCTTCCCTTTGTGTAGAAGGAATAATATGCCGATGGTATTATAAAGGGTTTTTCCATGTGTAACTTTCAATTTGGACACGTGATATGATTGAATAATAAGCTTTGGGATGAATGGAGGTCGTCATGTCTTCTACTGTTGTATTCACAGGTGGTTGCGACGATGCTGTACTTGTCAAAGAAAGGGGATTTAAAAAAAAAAAAAAAGTGAATTGTGATTGCATGCATGGTGACATATATATGTATGTATGTATATATATATATATATATATTATACTTTATTTATTTAGAGTTAGACTTAAAAACACATTACCCTTTTAGTTTCAAAGATAATTTCTTTTTGATTTGCAAATTTGACGAATTTTGTTAAATTTAAATGGCTATGTGGCTCATATGATATGAAGACATTTATATTATTGTGTAAACAATATTTTCGAGAAAAATAGAGACAAATTTGTTTATGAATTTTGTACTGAGTCTCTCTCTCTAAAATTTAGAGTAATGTTTAAATTTAACATGAAAAATGTGTGAATATATACTTTTTACTATTTATTTTTTGTATGTATATATATTTTTTCAAATTTTCATGCAAACTACTATTTATTTTTGTATTTATATATTTTTGGAAATCAATTTTGACATGTGAGCTAGATCCAGTTAAATTCAATAGATTTTACTAATTTTGTCATTTAATTGTAAAAGAATTATGTGTTAACTTTTTAACTAAGAAAAATCAGAAAAAATTGTATTTTTTTTTTATCAAAGATAGATATTAATTGACCTTTTCTTTTTTATCAAACTGCAATGGACATGGAGATTAATTATCCTTGTATTTACTTTTTTCTTCCTCACGGTGTAGTAATAAATTAACTTATTTTGTGGAGGCACCTTTAAACTTGATCACCGCAGCGTAGTCATTCTTGAAGTCGTGGTTTGTACCCATAATTTTGAACTGAAGTACCAGGTGCAAGCCACGTTTTTAAGCATTAAAGCTTGGTTGAACGCGATTACATTAAATTCGTAGTTTGTAACGCTGATTACCCAATCAAGTAAGTGTAAATCCCTACGAGACATACCATCTATTGTCTTACATCAATTTCCATTATTATACATCTCTCATACAATATTTGCACTGCGGATTATTGCAACCATGGTGTTGTCTTCAACTTCAGAAATTTCAGCAATTTAGCTATTCTTTGTACTAAGGCCCCCGGCGGGTTTAAAACTCTACAAATTTTTAAAAATTTCTATAAAATTAAAAATTTTTTATTCACTGTACAAATTATTAGACTGCAGTTTTTACAAATTTATATTAATTTATACTACTCCTAACACACCCCTAATAGGATAAATGAATCGGTACGAACGATAATTTAACAATTTAGTATAAAGACTAAAATTCATATATGTATACATATTATTAACCCATTTTGTTATTGTTTAAGATATCTATGTTATATATTTTTCAAGAGACCAAAATTCATATATATATATATATATATATATATGCATATTACTAACTCATTTTATTTTTGCTTAAGATATCTATGTTATATATTTTCCAAGTTTTTTTTTTTCTTTTCTTTCTTTTTTCTTTTTTTCTAAATTCTCTCTCAAACTTATTCGTGGTTTGTAATATAAAGTCGCTCATCTAACAAACTTATTTTTTTCAAGTTGTTTTTTTTTTCTTTTTTAAATTCAAAAAAAAAAATTGTGAAGATTGAACACGTAGCTTTAATTTAAAAAGAAAATTGTGAATATTTAAAGAAATTTAGGAAGAATGATTTTGAAGAATTTTTTTTTATTTATGGATTTTGTGAAAAAAAAATGAAGAGCGGACATGGAGGGGGAGAAATTTTTCAAAAATTTTAGAGATTTAGGATCCATGTCCAAAAGAAGAAATGTCTTAAAGAAAGTTTTTTTTTTTTTTTGAATTTTTTAATAGCAATTTAGGAGTAAAAGAGGAGAGAGAGAGAGAGAAAGAGAGAGAGAAAGATTTTAGCAATTTAGAAAAGTAATGGAAGTTAATTTTTAAAATTCTTTAATAATATTTTAATAAATTTTAAAATACTTAAAAAGCTTGTGAAAATTGACACGCGACCCTTTTGTACCATTCCTATCTCATAAGCAGCAAGGAATAAAGCAACTCCCCTTGTTTAATTTGATTAACTTGTTATCTTTCTGTAAAGAGATGCTCTATTCTCCCTTTGTGAGAAGTCCAATGTTCCCATCTCGTCAGCAAGGAGTAAAGCAATATAGGAAATAATTATTCTGGTTCAATTTAATTATTCTATTATTGACTTTTTAGTGTAGATGTAGTCAATGTTTGTTTGGAGGATAAAATTGAGAGATTGGATAAGTAGCTTATCATTTTTTATGAAGTTAGCTTTAGTCTTGTGTTTGAGTTGTAGTATTACAATTCCAGATTACATTTCATGTCCCCTTAAATGGGAGATAAGTAATACTATAGGGGATATTATATTATTTATATCCCACATCTGCATTTATTTTCCGTCAAAATCTAAATTTCTAAAATTATTTCTTATCACATCTCATATTAAATCATATTTTTTATTCCACTTTATATTTCACAAACAAAACACTAAAAAACTAATTCCACATAAAAAAATTAATCGCAAGTTACATGTAATATCATATATTATCCTATAGGATTATTATCTACCCTATCATCCAATCCATCAAAATAAACATAGCCTTACATTACTTCCCAATTAAGGAACATGTACTATGTCCCATTTAGGGTACCAAAATTAATCAAAATCTACCCACTTTAACTAATTCTTTATAATTTCTTTTAATCAAATTTATCTACGTATCGCTTTTATATCACATTTTTCTATTGGCTAATTTTTTATCAACAAACACACCCTAAACAATAGAGGAAAGCCACATCTCGAGTCTCGATCAGCCAGGGATGGGAACGGGGCAAATTGAAGGCGGATATGGTATTATCTAAATCTAAACTCCAAATCTTCTGCCTACTTCCAAATTTACCCCGAACTCCAAACAGATATTTTTTTAGACCTCCATCTCTGCTTCAAACGAAGAACGGATATATTCACGGATATCCAAAACTCCAAATTATTTGTTTACCTCCGAATCTACCCTTAAGTTGTATGTAACCTATTACTACCAAATAATTCATCTCCAAAATCAAAATAATACATAATAACATATTTTATAAATAATGTAATACATTTCAATAATCTAGTAATATATTTAAAAACACTATAATGATTAAAATATAAGAAAAAACATGAGTTGGTAAATTTTAAAAGAATTGTAAAAAAAAAATAAATAAATATTAAAATGTTAAAAAACATAACAAAAGTTTGTAAATAAATTTTAATTTATTTTATATCTTAATCAAATAAATTTAATTTTATTTTTTTATAATTGCTAAAAATATAAATAAAAATAAAATTTATTTTAGCTTTTTAAATTTTTTTCTTATATAAAATCTACAAACATAAAAATAAAAGTTGTAAATTTAAATTTCTAATTCTTTTTTGTCCCTATTAACTTTTTACATCAACCCAATTTCAAAATAGAATAACTGATTTTTTTTCCTCACCAGTCACATATAAAAAAAAATAAAACTACAAAAAATTTTTAATTTTTTTATAATAACAAATAATTTTTTAGAATAACATAGAACTATAAATTTTTATAATAATAAGATAACTCATCTGCATAAGTAAATTTTTTCAAAAAATTTAAAATGTAATTATCTGCATTTATCAAACTATCTAAGAAAAAAATTAATAAGTTGCATTTTCTATATATTTTTAAAAAAATAATTTCCACTATAAAAAAATATTGAATGTTTCAAAAACATTTTAGTTAAACTATTTGAAAAATCTATTTTTTAGAGAACTCTTTTGAATATCAATATTGAAAATTTAAAAAATATATTTTAGTTGAAAATGTTAAAAATATGTGAAAAACAATAAACTATTCAAAGTTCAAGAAAGAAATTACTTAATGAAATAGTAATTTTTTGTACTAAAAATAAGAAAAATAAAACAAAATAGCAAAAAAAATATTCTAATTATTTTTTAAAATTTGTATTTAGATATTTTTCTAAAAATAATTGAGTTTACAAGTCATAATGGGATTTGAAATTGTTTATATTAATATAAATTTATAAAAATTATAGTTTCATATTTTGTGCGGTAAGTAAAATTTTAAATTTTAAAGGAATTTATATAATTTTGTAGAGTTCCAAATGATATACCTTATAAAATTTTAAATTTATCTTTTTAAATTTTGTTGATTTTTGAGTATGAAAGAAATAAATTGAACTTTTAAAACTTCAATTTACATAAAAGTAAGAAAAAAAAATTAAATGTATAATTTCTTTTCCAAACATACCTTAATTAATACAAAACGATGACAATTTTAGTTTTAAATTTATTTATCAATATTTATTTTAATGATAATAATAGTGAAGTTCAATAAATCTAGAGTATTATAAATGTGAATATTGTTTGTCATGATATAGTGACGATGTTGTCATTATCGTTTCAAATGATTTGAGATTATTTGGATATTATTCGGGATAGATCGGGATAAATCGGGGCAGATTGAGACAAATTCAGATTAGATATCGAATTCGGAACAGATTGAGATAGAGGTAATGTCATTCTCATATCCGATCTAATATCTAAATTTTTTTAAAAACCAAATTCAAATCCAACCCAATCTCAGCAAAAAAATTCAAACTTTACGTCCATTCAAATCGAATAACTGATCGAGTTCGGATGGGCCGGCCGAAATACCCATCCCTACGATCAGCCGCCCTTTCACGATCAAAAATCCCCAAAGCCATCTGTTTCAAGTTTGCTTTGCAGAGTTTCAACCTGCGCTTGTTCTCTTTATTATTGCTTTGTTTCTTAAACAGATATTTCTTCTTCTTCATGGAGGCGGTGGAGATATTCCTCTCCCCAGTCGTTCAAGCTGCGATTGAAAAACTGTTGTCTCCTGAGATAGTCAAGTCAACACGTCAACGAGATCTCCACAACGCAATCCAGAAGCTGAGGCCGACTTTAGAGGAGAACATAAATGATGTGTTGGATGATGCAGAGGAAAAGCGGTTATCCGACAAGGCTGTCAACAAGTGGCTGAAAGATCTCCACAATTTGGCTTACGATGCAGAGGACTTACTGGATGAGTTTGCCACCGAAGCCCTACGAAGAAAACTAGAGGAGGAGGAGGACGAGGAGGAGCCCGACGGCAGCAGCTCAAGTAAGGTACGAATTAGATGCCTAACCCCTACTTGTTCCACTGTTTTGAGTCCCCGTACTTTCAGATTCAATTCCAAGATGACTCCTAAGATTGAAGATATCAATGAGAAGTTGCAAGATATTGCTACAAGAAGAACTGAACTCGGTTTAGTGAGAAAGGTTATTGGGCAGATATCCACAAATATGTGGAATAGAACACCAGCAACAAGTTTGAATCAGGAGCCTCGCATTTGGGGCAGAGATGAAGACGTAGGGCACATCATTGAATTGCCATCTGGGGATGCATCAACCGAAAACAAAGTTGACGTGATCCCTGTTGTGGGAATGGGTGGGATTGGCAAGACTACTCTTGGTCAATTTGTTTACAATGATGACAGAGTGGAAGCCCATTTTGATTTGCCAGCATGGGTTTGTGTTGCTACTGAGTCTGGTTTTGATGTTGAAAGTATGACAAGGGCCATTCTTGAGTCATTCACTCGCAAGACGTGCAGTTTAAGGGGGTTGAATGAAGTCCAAATTCTACTTAAAGAAACACTAGCAGGGAAGAAGTTTTTGCTTGTCCTAGATGATGTGTGGAACTGTAACTATGAAAATTGGAGCTCGCTGCGATCCCCATTTGAAGTTGGAGCGCATGGAAGTAAAATCATTGTGACAACCCAGATCATAGAGGTTGCATCATGTATGACAACTACTATTGGATACCACAATTTGCAGACGTTATCACAGGATGATTACCGGAAAATATTTGTTCAACATGCATTTCAAAATAGAAGCATTTCTGAATATCTAGAGCTAGAATCAATTGGCAAGAAAATTGCTGACAAGTGTGGAGGCTTGCCTCTGGCAGCAAGGCCGTTGGTGGGTTGTTACATTGTAAAGAAAAGGAAGAAGAATGGCAAGAGGTACTGAACAGCAAGATATGGAATTTACCATACACAGAAAGCGGAGTTCTCCCAGCACTAATATTGAGCTACCATCATCTACCATTCCATTTGAAGAGGTGTTTTCAGTATTGTGCAATAATCCCAAAGGACTATGAATTTGAGGAGGAGGAGTGAGTCTTGCTATGGATGGCTGAAGCTTTAACTAAAGACCCAGAAGGAAGAAAGCAAATGGACCTAGAAGGAAGAAAGCAAATGGAAGTTTTGGGCCTTAAATATTTTCATGAATTGGTGTCAAGATCACTTTTTCAAATGTCAAGTGGTAACAAATTGAAATTCATTATGCATGATCTCATCAATGATTTTGCTCAATTTGTCGCAGGAGATGTGTGTTTTAGGTTGGAGGATAATTTAGAGGGTGGTCGGCCAAACAAGATTTCCAACAATGCTCGACATGCATCTTTTGTTGCTAGTAAATTTGATGGGATCAAACGATTTGAAGTTTTTGATGATGCTAGATGCTTAAGGACCTTCATTCAAAATTTTCCATCAGATGTCGATTATAGCTATACAATGGCATCTTTATTTCATGATGTGTTGCTGAAGTTTAAATGTTTACGTACGCTAAGTGTGCATGGTTTTGGAATAGATGAACTACCATATTCCATTGGAGATTTAAAACGGTTATGATATTGTAACTCTATATAATTTAGAGTTACCTGATTCAATTGGAACTCTATATAATTTAGAGGTCCTATCATTAAAATATTGTAACCTTGAGAAGTTGCCACGGAACATGGGAAGCTTGAGGAATCTGTGTCATTTTGGCATGACTAATTCAAGATTTTCACTATCTGCAGAGATGCCTTTTCAAATAGGTAAATTAAGAAATCTCCAAACATTGTCAAATTTATGGTGGGAAAATATAGTGGGCAAAGAATAGGAGAGTTAAGAGACTTATCTCAAACTCAGGGGAAAATATACATATCAAGGTTGGAGAATGTGGGGAATGCTCATGATGCAAGTGAGGCCAATTTGAAATCTAAACAAGGGCTGAAAGAGTTATCGCTAGAATGGGACGCTGATCATAATCCTTTGAATGATAGGATTGATATGGATGTGCTTGAGATGCTAACACCTCACAGATTGTTGGAATGACTAACTATCAAAGGATATGGTAACACAACATTTTAAATTTGGGTGGGAGATGCTATGTTCTATAAAATGGAGTCATTGCCCTTGCTCAAAGAACTACACATTGAAGGATTAAGTGTTTTGGAGCACTTGGGCAGTGAGTTTTATGGGAAGGGTTGTCCTAAGCCCTTTCCTTTACTAGAAAGACTAAGCTTTGTGGATATGCCAAAATGAAGCGAGTGGTCAAATTTTGGAACCGACAAGGAAGTTCAACCGTATAGCCAACCTCGTGAGCTTTTCATTGGAAGGTGTCCCAAACTCGTTGGAGGATTACTCACTGATCTTCCATGTCTAAAATCTCTTGAGATTGAGAATTGGCCGCAATTGCAGCTGGTTGATGCTTTGAGGTTTAGTTTCCCATCACTCACCTCTTTGTCAATGGAGGGGGTTTCACTTCCAAGTCTTAATCCAACACTCCTTGAGACGAGGAGCACTCCTGAACTTGGATTCCTCAACTTGGTTGATGTTTCAATTCCTGACTCCCTGTGTGATCCAAGCCTACCTGATAGTAACGTGGTGTTGGGAAGAGCAATGCCTAAGCATTTGGGTTTGGTTACTGAGTTGACCATTAAAAAATTTGGACAACTGAAATTCCTACCAAATTGGTTTATTCAAGGGTTGTTGAGACTTGAAAATTTGAGTATTGGATGGGGCAAAGAACTTGTGACATTGTGGCATAATGAGGCGACACTACAACACGGTCTCCCTACCCTCCGGCGTTTGGAGGTCTCTTTTTGTCCGCAACTTATTTCCTTGTTTGAAGAAGAAGAGGTTGAAAAAGGAGAGGGAATGGGATGGACACCACTCAGCAGCTACCTTGTATGATGAAGCTCAAGAATTTAGATATTCGTTACTGTGAAATGCTGAAGAAGTTGCCTCGAGGTCTACACACCCTCACATCTCTTACAGAGCTGAGTATTTATCGTTGTTCAAGTCTGGCTGCTTTTCCAGAGACAGGTTTGCCACCTATGCTGCAAGAAATTAAGATTGAAGGATGCAATGTTCTGCAGTTCCTACCCAAGTTGGTGACCCTGAATAATCTGGAAGTGTTGTATGTTTATAATTGTTCATCGCTCACATGTTTATGCAGTGGTGGGCTACCTTCCACATTGAAAAGTCTTTTGATTGGGGATTGTGAAAAGCTGGTGTCACTAGTGGCAGAGGAAGGGATAGAAATTTATTGTCCATCGCTTGAACTAATTTCAATCAGCGATTGTGAGAGCCTCAAAACATTACCCAATGCCGTACATTCCTCCGATGGCTGCAGTGGTCTCAGGAACCTGAGGGATTTGGAGATAAAGAGGTGTAATAGCCTGATGTCCATTCCAGAAGGATGGCTTCACCGCACAATCAATATGAGGCAACCACTTGGTGACCACCACCAACTCACTTCTCTTCAAGGGCTAAGATTACGTAATTGCCCTGCAAGGACGGTCTCCTACTTTATCAGGGAAGTAGTGGGGAGTTATTTCCTCACCAACCTCACTCGGCTTGAAATCAGGGAGGGTGAGCGCTTCCATCTCCATCAGAGTGGGGTTTGCACAGATTGTCTTCCCTTGAAGAACTCGACCTTGGTGGCCCAATTAGTATGGTAGGGCTAGGGGGAAGGAGGCAATATTTTAAGTCATTTCCAGAAAAAGGGATGTTGCTACCTTGCTCTCTGACCAATTTGTATATTCATAATTTCCCGAATTTGGAAAAACTCTCTTTTCAAAATCTTGACTCTCTTAAAGTATTCAATATAATTGATTGCCCAAGACTCGGATCCTTTCCGAAGGAAGGGCTGCCTCCCTCGCTTATGCATTTGTCTATCTTCAATTGCCTTGAGCTTGCGTCCTTTCCGAAGCAAGGCTTGCCTCGCTCACTTTTAACTTTACGTATCGTTGGATGCCCAAGATTGTAACAGAGGTGTGAAAATGGCAAGGGCCAATATAATATAGCTCACATTCCTTTCACGATTATAAGATAAAGATCAAGCTCCACAAAGGTACAAAAATTCACCAAATAATATTTAATTTATTTTCTGAATTTGAACATTGTTATCACAGCAATAATGCTTTTCTTCTTCATTTTTTGTTTTTTGATGTTATCATAATAGTAATGCATTTCTCATTTTAAACATCAAATTACGGAGAACAATTACTGTGCCCACAACAAAGCAATGATTCCCTTTCATGCATTTTTTTTTTTTTTTTTTGCAATTTTCCTTCGAAATATTCATTTTCCTTTGTTCATTAATTTAACTCAGCTGAGAATGGGTAGATTTCATTCTCATTTATTATTTTATCGGTATCATTCTTAGGTGCTATCTAAGTGAGTTTCAACCTCTTCCTAATTACTATTGGTGCTCCTCAAGGATCTTACCTAATTTTTCTCATGTCAGTCCCACTATCTAAAAAGTACGAATATGATACGGGTATGGACACGAATGCTAATTTTAAAAAAAGTGGAGATATAGATAGCGGGAATACCCAAAAATATAAATTTATATTTTTATTAGCTATATCTATATATATGAAATAACATCCGCAACAAAACTAATTCAATTATTCAATACATAATTCAATATACAAATCATAAGAAAATATAAGATATAAGATTTTATAATTTTAGCTAGTTTAACTACTTAAATTTAGGTTTATCTTAATCATCTATTTGAATAAAAATTTATATATAATAATTGGACATGCTATATTACTTTGGAGTGTTTGAAAAGTATATGTATTTGATACGTGTTGGATACAGATATGACATGCATTTTAAAATGTTTGTGCTTCCTAGGCCACTATTAATCCATTTGGTTACTTACGAAACAGAAAATAAATAAATTAATCCATTCAGTTTCAATTGCCTATGAGTGTTGATCTATAAAAGTTCAATCTTTTATATACATGTGGCTTCTATGGGTAACAGATACAACTATGAACTTTTTCATAGATTCCGTCTATTTTTAATTTAGGCACAAATGAGTCCCTCTAATTCATCACTTTCATCAATTCATTCACATTGAAATGTTTCTTCAAGTGCTTCATTCACTATCCAAAGCTAGACGGTGCCACTAGCACTTTGTGCTTGGTTACTTCTTGATTTATCATTCCTCTTGTATTACTACTTCAATTTCAAGTAAACTGACAGACAACATTTCCATATTATGCATTGCAATGTTAATTAATGGAGACTAGGCGGCCCTTCTCAAAAATTCTAAAAAGCATCAAGTCTTGCAACATTCGAGCACACATGAGCTCCATCAGTAAGGTTTTCAACTTGTTTGGTTGTATCATTTCTTGTGCGTGTCTTTTGCCAAATTCCAAGTATGCTTTGGGTAAAAATTTAAATGTTTTCCTTGAGATCTTAAATTGGGAATAAATTACAAAATCTTTTATTTTTTAAATGTTCACAGAAAAAATCTTCTATCTACTGGTTTAAGTAATTGGGATATATGTTTAATTAAACTGAAACTACGAAATTTGGTGTATCTACCTTGTTATTAGTAACAAAGTTAGGATTTTTTATTTGGGGGCAAATTTAGGACTAGAAATTTTTACAAATAATGCTATAAAAAAATATTTGGTAAAAAAAAGTAATAAAATTTAATTGGAATATAACAATAATGCATCAACAAAAGGTAAGTTTATATGGCAACAACCCCCCCCCCACCCAATAAAAAAAAAAAAAGCTCCATATGCATATTCAATGATTTATTAATTAAAGTGGTACTCGATAACTTGTCACGAAATTAATCAGTGATTAAATTTGTAGTGATGTTCTTAATTTTATCATCCATTAGAATTAAAATATGAATTATAAAATTTTTAATTTTATGCTCCATCTGTCTCATCTGGAAAGTGAAAGCAAACTTTCTCATATAGCTCATTGCTTTTATTAACTATATTCATGCATTGGCAAAGTATTTTGTCACTACAGATCTTTTTATGCATATTCATAATGTCCTATTGATGTCAGTGATGCAGGAATATTGCACCAAAATCCAGCAGTGAACCAAGGTATTTTCCGTTGGGGGTTCATGGTCTGGTTCTCTTAAATTTATTTTACTGCTCTTGGGGTATTGGTTTTCAAAAGGAGGTAAGGGCAGAGGAAGGCAGCTCTTGGCAATCTCCAAAGTTATGGTGTGAGTCATCATGTGTTAAAGATGACACTCGAAAGTTAATACATAGGTGCTGATACTTCACTTTTTAATTTAGGCACAAAATTAGTCTCTCCAATTCATCATTTTCATCAACTCATCAACATTGGAATTTTTTTTTTTTGGGTAATTAACATTGGAATGTTTTTTCAGGTGCCTCATTCAATATCCATGCTAGACGGTGCCACTGACTCTTGGTACTTGGTTAGTATTTGGATTAATTTTTGATTCCTCTTGTACTACTACTTTGATTCCTGGTAAACTGGCAGACAACATTTCTATTTTGTGCATTACAGTGTCAATTAATGGATACTTAGTGCACATCTATGACATTTTAAAAGCATTGAGATTCGAAGATCTTCAATGGTAAGATTTTCAATTTGTTTTGAGCTCTTCAACTGAGCATAAACTACAAGATGAAACTTTCTTTCTGCAAGTTTAAGTAAGCTGAAAACATGTAAAACTTGGTGTATCTACAATGTCATCCTCTAGAGTAAAATATGAATTATAAGATCTTCAATTTTTATGCTCCATGTATCTGGTCTAAAAAGTGAAAGTAGTCCATGTCATATATTTCATTAGTTGTTAACCTTATTTATGCATTGGCAAGAATTTTTGTCACTGCAAAACATGGGATGCATATTCATAATGTCTGGTTGATGTTAGTAATGTGGAAATGTTGCTCTACTGAACGTTTTTTTGTTCATTCATGCTTTAAGAAATTTGAAGATTGATAAATGCCTGAAAGGGCCTAAAATTGGCTTTAAAATAGAAAATAAGCATTTGTTCTAAGGCCTCAAATCTGTTTATCATGACATTAAATCATATATAAATGAAAGCAGGAAACATCATAGATCAGCCAAGGCAAATTGTACAAGCAGTATGGAAATTATGAAAAAAAAAAAAAAATTGGTTAGTGTTAGTGGTGGCAGCGAGGACAAGATCGAGCTACTTTGCAATGGACCAAAACCCCTACGGTGCTGTCATATATATGAGAAGAGAAGCAGACTGTTTGGCCGCCTTGTGTTTTAGCATCTGAGGCAACCAAGTTGTGATAGTGGAAGAGGACTTTTGGTTATTCGTTTGGTCTTTGTCTGAATCCAATAAGAACATATAAATAAATAAAAAGAAAACAAGGAGAGAAGAACCTTGTGAAAGAACTCCAACACCATTCAACTGAAAAAAGCTTTAGCAGTCAAATTTCATGCATTGGCAGCATATCTCAGCAGAGGTTGGAGCAACATTAGGCTTTCTTCTCGGACACTAGATATATTCTTTTGTAAACTTTGAACAGACTGTTATTATTATTATTTATTAATTTTTAAGCTTCTACTAGTAGTAGCAGTGTAAGTCATGGACAGCAGTTGGTGTTAATAATGTCTTTATTGTGGCAAATCAAACCAACCAATTTCTGGTTTATCCATTTCTCTAGTTCATTAAACTTCCCACTTATCTTCCCCCCTCCCCCCCGGGGGCTCTTTTTAATTTAATTTCTTCTATTAACTTCAATGCACACATTGGGGGGGATATTAATGAAGCAGTTGCTATAATCAATTTGGGAGTTGCGTGTTAGAGCAAAGAATTGGGGTGGGTTAGGTATTGTTCTATGATTGATGAGAATGTCTCTTTACTCTTTAAATGGATGTGGAGGTTTGCAAACAATAAAGATGTAGCTCCGAGAGAAGTTATCTGTGCAAAATATAACATTAACAGGAATGCTAGGCTTCGTAATGCAATTGGAAGAAGTGTCTCATCATTATGGAAAGGCATTCAAAATATTAGAGATGTAAGTAGTAGAGTTGGCAAAATCATTCATGATGAGATTTGCTATTCTGTTGATAATGGAACTAAGGTCAATTTCTAGATGGATAGATGGACTGGGAACAATTGTCTTAAAGATAAATACCCAAGGCTTTTCAATATATCAAATGTCCAAGGAAATTACTATAGCACGGATGCGTTAGTGGGATGGATCGATTTGGAATTGGGATTTTCACTGGACAAGACAACTTTTTGTTTGGGAGGCCACTGAAGCTGAAGATCTTCTGCTCTATCTACAAAGTGCTTTTCTGATTCAAGATGTAGAGAATAAGTTAGTTTGGAGGATCAATACTGATGGAGATAGCAGTGATAAATCTCTATATAAAAGGTTGGATGCTGAGAAAGATCTTGCTGCTCCTGCTGAAATTGAAAATATCTAGAAAGGCTTAAGTCCACCAAAAAGTTGAACTATTTACCTTGATGGTTGTCTTAGGGAGGTTAAACACAAGAGACTCTTTAGCTAGGAATGGGATTATTTCCAGTGATCATAATCAATGTCCTTTGTGTGGATCATCTGCTGAGACAATAGAGCACTTATTTTCTGGTTTATTTCATGAAAGGTTTGAATCAAGGTGCTTCATTCGCAGGGGATTGACTGCTGCCTACATGGGAGTGTGCTCCAGTTAACGTGTTCTTGAGATCATTTGGTCAGTTGTAAGACTCAAAGGAAAGCACGGTGTATGTTTTTTCATATAGTATTATGGACAATCTGGACGGAAAAGAACAAGAAATCTTCAATCAAAAGCACGTGGACTCGATTCCGATCTATCAGTTGGCATTTATAAGGCTTGGTATGCTAGTAACAGCACTTTTCAATGATTTCCCTTACCTTGGAATGGAGCTAATGGAGTCTTCTATCTGGCTCAAAGTCTGGTCCAGCAGGAAAGCAATCAGGAAATGTACTGAAATGGAAGGCCCCTCCCAAGTTTGGTTAAAGTGAAATGTGGATGGCTCATCAGCTGGAAAGCTTGATAAGGCAGGTGTAGGTGGGGTGCTTAGAGATGATGAAGGGACTTTCAAGTGCATCTTCTCAAATAATGCTAGTATTCTTGATTCAAATTATACAGAATCCAAAGCTATTTGGACTTCCGTCATGTTAGCTCTGCACTTCCCAACTCGGATCAAACTAAATTAATCATAGAATCTGACTCCTCAAGTTTTATTAAATGGGTAACAAACTCAAATGGAAGAACTTGGAACGCACAATCTGAACTCAATGCCATTGACTCTTGGAGTAAATTATTTAATCTATGTGTCTTCACTCACATTTTGAGGAATGCTAACCATTTAGCTGATCGCCTCGCAAAAGTTGGGGTAAATAGGAATGATGACTTCTTAGCTTGGATTTGAGTTTGTTGATCTATTGCTTCAGTGTTTGCTTTTGTCGATTTGATATTTGGAGGATGTAGGGACAGGTACTATAAAAGCTCAAATGGAAATAATTTTAGCATTGCTAGTTTCTAAACTGAAATGTTATTTTACTACTAATTGAATGATTTAGCTGAAAGTGTGAACCCTATTTATGCTTGTCCAATTTATTGTATTGAGTGGTGATTGGTTGCATTATGGAGGAAAATGTTCTTATTAGTTTGGAATTTTCAAAGGATGACACAGGATATTATGCCGGCTTGGTCTTCAAAGGATTAGGAGGAAATGTACAAAGGGCATTTCTTGTGCTATGGGGGTGTGACTCGTATATCATGGAGTTCTTTTGGCTCAGAGAGTATAGGTTCTTATTGGCTATCATAAGATTGTATTCTTCCTAGTTGATCTTTGTGTTTTGCAGGATAGTTTGGGGTGGTCACTAAACTGAATTTACTGTATTCAATTTGCTGATGCTGGTTTAAAAGGGATAAACTGGAATTCTAAGCTCTTTCGTCTTTCAGATGGCTGATCTGGAAACCATTGAACTTTGGCCAAGGGGTAGTTAGATTTTCAGGACAATGCAGTAATGGACTACTGTGTTATGATATTTATAAAATTATATCCAAGCATGTTCTGTGCTCAGAGGGATCTTTTCAGAAGAAGACTTGTGAAGTTCATTTAGATGCAAGCAGAGGGGAAGGAGAAATGTTTTTTTTGTGTTCTTCAAACTGGGGCCCTATTTTCTTACCTGTTCAAAAATAGGCATTAGTTTATGCCGAAGGATTGTGTATCTATAGCAACAAGGTGAGGCAGTTGTGGAAAATGAGAAATGTTTCTGGCTTCTGTCATGAGCTTTTCTGATTGTCTCCACAGCCAAATCATATTTTTCATGTGCAATGCAGGGGCTCTAGTAGGAAGTAAGTTGTATTATGGTTATTAGAAGGATTATTGAATGATTCCCATGATGTAAACTTTTGCATATATTTAATGTAATCATTCACTGAAGTAACTACAGTATCCCTTCGTCATAAGCGAGAGTAATGAAATTGACTCTGCTTTCCTTAAAAAAGAAAGGAAAAAAGAAAAAAAAAATAGTAAAGAAAAGAACAAATGTACAATAGGGTTGGGAATATATTTTTAGACTTCTATGCTTTATTTTTTGATTTATTTTATTTTATTTTATTGTTTTTTTGGTGATTGGCCCACAAGAGAATTACATAAAATTGGTGGTCAAATTTTCTAATTGTATTGCGCATACATCGTTTCCTTAACTTACAATTAATTTAATTTTCTCACAGATTCGTAATTAGCTCTATTATAATTTGAACGCAACATAATTTTCTACTTCTATCATTTATGCTACCATCACTTTGGTCATCACAATTTAACTCAATTATCTAGATCAATATGCATAAAGTATCATGGTTAACAATATAATTCAAAGATAATATAGGGTGTGAATAGACTGGAAAAAAAAAAAAAGAAAAATTATTCTAAACATACTATTTGAGATGGATATATATAGGCACCTAATGCCCTCTGCCATATGTAACAGAAATCTCATAACGATAATATTTTATTACCCAAGTAATTAGTTAGGAGTAGAAAGATATGGAACATTTATAATATTTTCAAAATGCTAAAAAAATGTGAGTTTTTCCACATTAAAACAAATTTTTGGGTTTCCATAGACTCTCAACATCGTTAACCCCAAATTATTCATCATCAAACCCGCTCCATTTCGCTTCTATTTTGTCACTCTCTCAACATCACACAGAGGCACAAGCCAACTTTGCATTCCATAAAAGCTAATTCCACGGGGACGGCTAAGTCCTTCCCAAAACATGGCCCCGACAGATGCCAATCTCACGAACATATTAGGCAATAGCCCATGAAATTTAGAGTAGTTTCAAATCAGAACACTTGGATTTGGTGAGGCAAAAGCCAGCAGCTCCTGATCACATTGGAACAGGGCCATGTCTTCTTCAATCAAGCTCACCGGCGCTTCAATCCCATCCCCGTCTTTCGTATCCATCAGCGTAATCACGTTGGGCATCGTAAAAGAACCAAGGATCGCCCATGTGGGCTTCCCCCACCCAAAATCAGCTTCGTACACTGTCAACTTACACCAACTGCTATGGGCATACAAGTCCTGTCATTATCTTCTTCTTTCATCTGCAGCTACTTCCACGAGCTGTTACTGTGGCAAAATGCAATTGCTGCTTTTCCCAGAGGAGAAACGAAGTCTGGAAAGACTGTTTCGTTCTCCTCCGCTTGCACCGGCATCATCCCAACTGCATTTCCGAGAGAATTCTGCGGTCAGGGCGGAACAAGCCTTGGACGCAAGTTCAACCCCATTATCAACGTGGATGGCCGGCCGGGAGCCCAGCCTCAATTTGGACGCCGTTGTCGCGCATTTCCAGAGGAGGCCTCCTGAAACGCAATGCTAAAAAAACTCTTGAAAAACTACAAAAATGAAGGCTTTTAACTTGGAAATGGCTTCGGCTGATTAAACCCGAATTATCACGTCGGCTTTAAAAGATGGTATTATAATCCTATAACTCTTTATGAATAAGAAGTTAACATCCAAAATAATATTTATCGACCAAATTTTATACCCACTAATTTTTACCATTCCCTTTTTGGTTGTTTGGGCTCTAACTTGTTACACCTAAAATAATATTTATTGACAAATTTAGACCCACTAATTCTTACAATTCTCTGTTTAGGTTTTTTGTGCTTCAATTTACTACACCTAAAATAATATTTATTGATGAAACTTTAGACCCACTAACTCTTGCAATTCTCTTCTTGGATTTTTTGCGCTCCAAAAATTTATCAGTTGCATCAACGTGAATTATAGAAGACGGATAAGATAATTTGATCAAATTTTGAAATAAATTAGTTATTTATCTAAAACGGCCTCAGCACGGGTGGGTTGCTGCACGCTGGAGCTGGTCGTTTTCGCCCTGAGGGCTGCAATCTTTGAGGCCTCGAACACGAACCTACTTGGTATAACCACATGCTGGGCCATCAGCTTGAGTTTGGTAATGACCGGCCCCTCTATGACTTGGGTAAGTTCATCTGTTGCTGGGAAGCGGTCGGAGGTGGTGGTGAAATTCGGAACCACCGCATTAGGGGCGCCGTCGAGAGCAGTGTGTGCCCGGGCCTTGGTGAATGTAGTAAACGTGAATCCGTCGGCGATCCTACGTGAAATGGAAATTCCCAGTGCTATTCGGCCGCATTGGAATAGGATAGCTTGAACTAATAGCAACAGGGCCATGCCCTATTCCGCTTTAGGTTCAGATTGAATAAAATAACTCATGGTGTCTTTTTTTCTTGAAAGGTGAAATAAAATATATTAAATAAAATAAACTATCAATGTACGATTACATGGGGCAATCCTCCGGTCAAAGATAAATAATACTCTCGCACCCAAAAGCATATCCTGGATCTCATTAAATAAATAACATTAACTAAGTCAAACCAAACAAATATAAATCAATCTAATCACCAACCAGTGATGGAGAAAGTTGCCAATATTAAATCAAATGAAGATTAGTAGAACATCTTGGGAATTCCGTGCTATCCATTAATCTCAGCTAAACCAAGTCCATAATCATTGCTATCACTGTGATCTCATTCTTAAGAGTTTCACCATGATACCATGAATTCCTTTCCCTCCAGATCCAATATACAATAGCAACAAAAGAAAGTTTTTCAATACTAACAAGTAAGGAGAATCTTTAAATGTAGAACATGCCCAAGACCAAGTATCTAACCAAGATAAAAAAGAGTCCTGAAGATTGCATTTGTCAAGAATTACCTTCCAAATCCTAAAAGAGAAAGGATAACCAAAGAATAAGTGATCATGATCCTCAACATCATCCCTACAAAGATGACAATGCATATGCTAAATCATCCCAAATGAGAGAAGTCTATCCTGACTAGTTAATCTTCCTCGAATAGCAATCCATAAAATGAAAGAATGACGCAGAGAACGTAGCACTTAAACCAGACAATATGCTTCCAAGGCACATGAATAACTCATGGTGTCATTTTTGGGCCTTTCAAGGACCTCCGAGAGATAGTAGCGCACTCGGGCTTCCAAATAGTCGACACCCTTGTTGTTGCAATCGACTGAGAGATGGTCTTTGATTCTTCCCGCAAATGGGTAGAAGCAAGTTAAGGTTTTAGACAGTGATTCCTTTAATAATTTTTTCACCCCATAGCGATCGGTGCTATTACAAGTAGCGTAGAAGAGGACGATGGAGGTATAAAAAGGAAGAACACTCTGATCGAAAATGGACAGGTTGAAGGTTCTGAGGTGATTTTGGGTGGGAGAAAATGGCTCGATGGTCTCTCTAGCAAATACTTCAACCTTCATCGCCCTAGCCTCAGACAATCAGTTGATCTCCACTGTCAATGACATAGAAAGATTAGAACCAATATGAGCAAGAGTGAGATGAAGGGATTAAGAACCGTTTCTATGTACTTGTCTTCATGCAGTTGCAGACAAATTAATGCTTTTTCGCTCTGAAGGTAACGATTAATGGATTAGGAAAATGTACAAATTATTCTTCCTTGAAGTTTCCATCAATCAAACTTGTGTGGCTGTAGAAAAGCACAAAACTTAACTAGAATCAGCTATCCAATATTTTTCACGTGATTGTGTTCTACACTTGGGAGCGAATACTGGACTAATATATGATTAACTTTTTAACGGAAAGTTCGTTAATTACAATGTTATCTCATCAGTTTTTACATCGAATGTAACTGATTCTTTTTTGTCACCTTTGTGATACAAAATCAGAATCTACTTTTCTTATTCTAAATAGGCATCTTTTATGACAACACAGTCAAGTCTTTATATAGCATTGCATTTCTTAGCTGTCGTGAATGGTCTTTTTATCTATCTCGCATCTTCAAGTTGTGTCATTGTTCAAAGCATATTCTATCTTATTGCCTTGAGTGGCCTCCGACATGTACCTCACTGCTAGGAAAGAAACTAGGAAGGGACAGTGGAGGGCCATAGCCCATTCCTCATGACTACCAAAATTATTGTAAATATTTTATGTTTTATAATTAAAATATCCTATAAATGGGTATTTGGCCTCATTTTCTGTTGAAAATTTAGTGTAGCTATTGTTTTTTTAAAGGTATGTAGTTCCTGTTAATTTCGTAAGTATTTTGGCCTCATTCATCCAACATTTCTGGTTTCGTCTTTCAGCCTCAAGGTGCATGATAAACCTGAGGGCTTGAGTAGATTCAATCTTCGCACTCAAGTAGTCTATCATCTTTCTCCAAAAAAAAAAGAAAAAGAAGGAAAAAAAAAAAAAAGGAGTTGAATCACTTTTGTTGTGTGGAATACCGAACCACCTTCATGCAACATAGTAGCGAATAATGATAAACACAAATGAACACAAAAAATACCCAATAAAGAAAGAGTTGCTTTGCTCATTCTACGGCGCTCTATTCGCTCGAGCATTTGTCCCCCCCTTTTTTAGTGCCTAAGTGTAACGAGTATGAATCATATATAACTCTTAACAGCTTTCTTAAGAAAATTCTTAAATTTTATCTGTGAGTTTAATCATTACTCTTAGCAAACTTTTTCTCACTGATATAAGGTGCACACTGGCCTCTCATCTATCTCACAACATCAAATTTCATCACTATCGTGACTAGATTTGTCTTGCAACCCTGAGTTGTAGTGTTGCACTGAATTTATCTATTTGCTTAATTAACTTGCATTACTACCCTAAACATTTTCTATCTCGCTGAGTTAAGTTGAACTATTGTCCTAAGTGGTATTTTAATTACCTTGCAACTTTGAAATGGTTTTCTCACGAACTTTGACATATTCTACTTAGCAATATAGTTTTGAAAAACAGTAACAACCAATGTAACGATAACAAGAAATAACGGGTATAATGAGGTATAACAAAGTTATAATAAAAATAAAAAGATCAAAAAATGTTACATAATAGGGAAGGGGTAGGTCCGGTGCACGTCTGGTGCATCTACGCACTGTTGATTTTAAAACAGTAACAAATCATTCAACAGCAGTAGTAATGATAAAAATTTATACTGGTTATAACGGGTCATAACCAGTTAAACCTCACATGAAAAATGCACCAGACAATGTACTGTACCATACATACCCTAAATCCTACACAATAACGTTATATATTAATGGTCGATTTTTAGAACTATGCTTAGCAACCTTTAAGTTGTTCCACTACAGTACTACTCTAGCTAAATTTCAACTTACTTGATCTCCATACCATACAAACTACCGTACCACTCTAGGTGGATTTCAACTTACTTGATTTCCATACCATAAAAACAGGTTGCCTTGATCAACCCTGGCGATCACTCTTACCTGTAACATATCATTCCTGCACATTGCCAAGAGCTAGCAGCATACTATTGGTGACTCCTGCATCACTCCTACACACATTGTTTAACTTAGGTGCTTATTTATTAAATATAATAAATATACTAAATTATTTAACAAAAAAAAACTAATACATATTATTTTTTAATAAAAATGAAAAAATTAAACAAATCGAGTAGAGCTTGTATATGAGCCGAAGTCGGCTCAGAAACTGGAAACTAGCTAGGAGTAATTGAGAATTGACCCCCCCCTTTTGACATTCCGAGCAAAAGAAATATATTTTTTTTCAATAACTTTTATAATTATTTATTAATTAAAAATAATTAGCATTATTCAAGCAAATATTATGATTGTGAAAAAATGTGTTGCAATGGAAAGTATACAACACCCGCGCATGCGAAGAGCATCACCTTACTGCCCCAGAACCCATAATTAAAATTACTTTATTTACCCCTTAACAAAAATGTGCCTCTCAAGCTTTTACTAGACAGTCTAATATTTTCAGACGACGTCGCGACAAAGGGTAACAGTGGCCTGACCCGGAAGCTGCAAGCCGCCAGCCGATCAACAGAGGCGATTATTAATTTGGAAGCCCTAACCATCCATCTGCAGTGTTTAACGGTAGCCGAAAACTTACCAAAACTTCAGCAAATGATAGACTGATGATGTTGCACGCCAGGTGTTTGATGTTTTGTCTTGTGAGGCCTAGGCCTTTACTCGATTTAATTAAATCTCTGTGTCCATTCCTTGTTTACGAATTAGAGTTCAAATTTCTTCCCTGAGTGAGCTTTGCAAGTCTCATTTTTGCTCCATTTTTTGATTTGAGTTCTTGAACGGTGGTATATGTAACGCCAAGTGGCTTGGTTATGAATTCTTGTTCATTTTTTTTTTTCTCTCGACCCACTTCGTGTTAGTGTTAGTTTTAGTGCCATATAATGACTATTAACAAGGATCCATGAAGAACTGGAAATCATTAATATCCTTTCTTGTGGTGTTTCACGAGGAAAGAGGGCTGCAAAAACAAATTGCAAGAGTTGCCTATGTATACCAATCGATTTGTTCACTCAAGAAATTTATTTCACAGCCTCACTTTGTTAGCTCGTTGCTTCGCCAGTAAATCACATATAGACCCAGTCTCCCTTTACCTTCAACGTGCGAAGCTCATCAATTCAATTCGGCTTGTTCTCCGGTCCAATGCTCAGAGGTCCCTTATCTCTCTATTGAACAATCCCGCTCTAGATTCCTTTGTAGTCACCAATGCACTCCGATCTGCTCCCTCTCCAGACTCTGCCCTCTCCCTTGCCGAATCCCTGAAAACTGTTCCACATTTTGCACATACTCAGAATACACTGCATGCGCTGGCAAAAATCCTCGCCAAGTCCCAAAGAACCGCTAAACTCAAAACCCTCATTGATGCCATCAATTCTGGTGAATTCCCAAATGTTGCACGGGTCAGCTTCATGGACCGCATTCGGTGGTATGCTGCAGCAGGAGATCTTGATTCAGTTGTTATTGTTTGGGATGAGTGGAGAGCATTGCAGAAACGCCCCTCTACTGAGTCTTACAATATGGTGATGGGCCTTTATGCTCGAATTGGTAAGAGCTCTGAAGCAATGAAGATATTCTACATGATGATTGATGAAGGAGTGGTTCCCAATTCTAGAACCTATACAATTATGATTGAGCACCTTGTGAACTCGGGGAATTTGGATTCAGCGAAGCAGATTTTTGGTATATTACCATTGATGAGGATCAAGCATACTTTGAGGCAGTATACACTTTTGGTGGAGGCATTCGCTCGTACTGAACAATTTGATGTGGTTAAGAGTTTGCTAAATGAAATGCAGATTGATGGAATGTTGCCCGGTCGAACCATGCAATGGTCATTGCAACGCATGCGAGAGGCTGGATTTCTCAGTGAGACTGATGAGTTTATTAAAGATTTGTTACCAGATGAAAGGATCAAGAATGTAAGCGTTCCTTCGGAGGATACTGATGATAATGATGAAAATGAAGTTGACTCTGACAATGGTGATGTTGATGAGAATATGGTTCAATTAAAACCATGGTTGGACCCAGCTGCTTTGGCAAGTGCCTTGCATTACTGGAGACCCGAAGAAGTATTAGCACTAGAACATGCTAAATTTGTTTGGACAACACGGTTGGTTTGCAAGATGATCCGAAATTTCAAATCAGCTGAAACAGCGTGGCAGTTTTTCTGTTGGGTTGCTACTCAGCCAGGCTTTACTCATGATGTTTTCACAATATCAAGGATGATTGCCAAGTTAGCACAGCATGGTTGTGTGGATTTAGTTAATCAACTCATTTATAAGATAAAAAGGGAGCAGATTAAATTATCATTCGGCACAATAAGGTTGATTGTTGATTTTTATGGCATTTTTGGTTATGGTCATGCTGCTCTAAAGGTCTTTCGTGATGTCAAAACACTCTGTGGTGGCACATCAAAAAATAGCATGTTGCTTTTATATTCATCTCTGTTGCGCACATTGGCCAAGTGTAAGATGAATTCTGATGTCTTAGATGTAGTTGATGAGATGATTCTGGATGGTATTTTGCCAGATATTCAAACATTTTCTGGACTCATGAATCATTTTGCGCTTCAGGGAGATATTAAAGTGGTTCAGAGATTGTTTGGCATGGTCAGGCAGAGTGGTCTACAGCCTGATGCTTATATGTTTAGGGTACTTATTCGTGCTTTCTGCAAGTGCGACAGAGCTGTACTTGCATTGAGGGTTTTTGAAGATATGATGAACTCCAATATGATGCCTGATGCTGCCACAAAACAGTTGCTTGTGAAGAGTCTTTGGAAGGAAGGTAAGCTTAGAGAGGCAGCTGCTGTGGAGGAGAGGAGTGGAGGGAAAAATGATGCTCTTCCACTTGCATTGCGTGGCCATCTTTATACTGTGAACTCTGCAGATCTTGCAAGAGTTTGTAAGATTTATTCTGATAGTTTTGCAACATCCAATTGTTAGAACAATGAATAGTTTTCCACACCAAAGTATGAGGTGCTGGAATGCATGAACCCTGAGCTTCGTAGCAATGCAGAAACATTATTTGTATCTTGGATGTTGAGTTTGCCTTGCTTGCTATCTTTATAAACTGTACCAAATAGAAGATTTGGTATGTCTTAATGGTAAATTTTTTCATTGAGAAAATTCCAAATGGCCCTTCTACTGCGGTATTTTTTATTTTTTTATTAAACTATGTTAATTACAGTTATTGCCTATTGGTAATGTGTATGTCTTAATGGTATGGTGCATCTGTCGTGTGCTAGTCTGGTTTGATCTGGCATCATGGTTGATGGTAAGGTTAGAGTATCCATGCCAATAGTTAACTTAGGGGAAATGCGATGAAGCCCCAGCTCTATGCTATTGTGCTGGGAATGTAGAATGCATGGTCAGATTTTGGGAAGGAAGATATTGGTCGTGCTATTGCACTTTCCCTTTCAGAAGAAGATCAGAAAAGGAATTGGTAAGTTGACATTGACATAAGCAGTGATCTTGAACATTGAAGTTAATTATGACACATGAAAAGTACACTGGACTCTTGTCTGGTGTGACTTTTGTGGTTCACCCTCTTTTTACTCCCCCCCCCCCCCAAAAAAAAAAGTCAAAATCAGAAAACATATTTGATACACAAAACATGTAATAGAAAGCAATTGATTACCCTCACAAATTTACGTATTTTCATTCTCAATGCCATTAACTTATGTAATATATACATGGAAATACTAAATGTACTTTTAATTTCTCAAGATGATAAGTGATGTGAAAAGTAAAAGTGAACTGCATTTAGCATTACCTAATACATGTTGTAGGATAAATTGTAATTTGCACCTATGAGTTTTTCTGTCAAATTTCCTTTGAACTCCTAACCATGTAGAGGATATTTGGAGTGAAAAAAAAAAAAAAAGGTTAGTATAAAATGGTAAAAGTTACAACTTCGTAATTCATGCAAGGAGTAGAAAATTTTAATTTTATAAAAATTTACAGAATTTTGTTGGATTTTATAGAGCTTTAAACGGGCTCTTAATTATAACAATTAAGATTTTACGATTTTAAATTGTTATAAAATTAGCCATTCACTAAAAAATCTATCATTATATGGCCTAAAAGTTCATTAATAGATGGAAATGTGGTCCATTTAACAAAAGATTTGTAATGAATGTTTATGTTGGGTTAATATTCCAACAAATTAAAATCCTTAATTTTCTAATTATTATTATCAGAATGTCAAACTTTATAGTGAGATTTGATTAAGTGTGAAAATTTAAAATTTAAGAAACCATTCAACAAATAGAGTTGAAATTTAGGTGATAATATAGCTGAGTTTGGGAAGCAATTAATTTGTCAACAAATTTTTTAGTGTATAGTCACGAAATACACTGGAATAATCTCGACATTGACTTAGTCAGCTCGAAAAGTGAAAAGAGGCTTCTTTTTTTTCGATTTATCATCTTATATGATATTTTTTACCCCATTTTTTTTCAATAGCTTTTACGAATGTTATTCGCATGTTTAAAAATAATTACAAAAAAATTACCTAAAAATAGGAGAATCCACCAACAGGTGAAAAAGTCCGTTTTTATTTTTTATTTTTTATTTTTTATTTTTTACACGTCTCATATCATAAGTGGGTTTTACTATTTTGAAGCATTTTCTTTTGTTGTTTTTTTTTTTTTCGTTAATTGTGATAACATGTTGATGAACACTTAATTTTTTTATATTTTCATGTTCATTAGAGTGTTAATTATATATTAATTCTCTCTTTTGCCTTATTTTTTAGGTTAATATTTTAATGTTTCAAGTGCTAGAAAGGGGGTACAAGGCCCTAAACAACCACGGGGTCGTTTGGTTTGCTGAAAATCTCCAAAAAACTCTATAAATCTCTGTTAACTTTATATCACGTCAACTTTTTCTCTAACTGCACGTATTACGAACTCTCCCCAAACCACAATTTATCTCATTTTATCTTAATTTATCTCACTTTTTCTTACTCCAAACAACCCAATACAAAGGAAGAGCAGCCGGGAGGAAAATGATTTGAAAAAAAAATGGAGATGAAAATAGCAAAAACAAGGCCAAGTTCGGATTAAAGGAACCAACACCCAAACCTGATCAAAACTGCTAGCAGGATCCCCAGCAAATGCTAGCATTCGGATGTGGTGCCTTAAGGCCCTAACATGCATGAGACGTATTTCCACTTCGCGTCCAAGTTATAGTAAACTCACATTCTTGCTTTACAATATTGTTTGTTTTGTAATAACTCGTATTTTTACACTACAATAAGTCACATTCTTATGTTACAATATTGTTTGTTTTGTAATAAATCATATTCTTACACTATAATATTATCTGTTTTTATCTCGATTATTGTCCAAATTATGATAACTTACATTCGTCATCCACACGACTTTAAAACGTATTGTAATGTTAAATTACATATATATGATAGTTGTTTTGTACAAACAATGTAGAATAAAAATACTTCAGTGTAACTCACCCACACAAATTTATGTTGGACGATTTTAATTTTTCCATTCTTGTTGGTGACAAAAGAATTTTTTCTAATAAGATGACATTGAACTCATTGTTAAAGATTAAACCCAAAACTTGTTACCAATTCCACAGAACAAACGTCTGAATTACATGATGATCGTCCTCTAGGCATTTGTGTATTTAATGTACTCAAACAAAATATATATATACACTAGATTTATAAAGAATTGCACGTAACACCACTACTTTAATTTAAGTTCTATGCAGCTGTTGGCTTTAGAGTTGATTTGGGAAAAAAATAATAATTAATGCTTCATTTTAAACTTATTTTCATCTTATATGATTTTTCTATTAAAATTTAATTTTTTAATTTGATAATTTTTAAGCATGTTATATTCATTCATAAAAAAAGAAAGTGAAGAATTTGAAATTTTCTTGACGGGACGAGTTAAAATTAGCTAAAATTTTAACCCGTTCGTAATTTTTTATTTTTTTTGTAATTTTATGAACACAATTAATAAGCTTAATAATTTTTTTAGTTCCCAAACCAAATCGCACATACTCAGAACACATGATTTTTTGTTTTTTCTAATTTTTTTTTCCTGCTATTGTTTAACTATGTATTTTTACTTTAGGCCTAGTAATAAAAACAACTAACAATTTAGGAGCTCTTTTCTTTCTCTCTCTCTTTCTTTTTTTTTTTCTCACATATTTGCATCTCTTCATAAAGCATAAATTATAGCTTATATTTTAGCATTTTACCCATACGTTAATTCTATAAATTTACAAAATACATGACTTGGAAACAAGAAAATGAAGACAAAAATATTTTGGAGGGGTGGAAAGCAATAACGATCAATTTATATGTATGTATATATATATATATAGAAACAGACTAATTTTATGAAAAAAAAGGGGGGTCATATACCTTCATTTTTTCTGGTCAAATGGCCAATTTGTGCCATCCCCAAGTCCCGTTCCTAGCTAAGAACCGACCATTCTTGTTGATATGACCCTCAAACATCAACAGTTCGCATTCCTTTTTTTTTTTTTTTTTTTTCCTCTTCTCTTGTTTTCCTTTCTTTTCTTCTCTCTCTCTCTCTCTCTCTTCCCCCTTTTCTTTTCTATCCTAAAAAGAGAAAACTCAAGGTATATAAACTATTGATGTTTGAGCCCTTAGGGTTAGTTTGAGTGACTAATGGGTATATTCTCCACAGAAACCATAAGAGTTTGATTCCTAATTCAAGCAAGGTGTGAATGATGAGCAGCGTACATCTCCTTAATTTACCTATCGACAATACAATTTATTTATTTATTTTTTTTTTATAGGTAAGAGGGATGGGAGAATTCGGGCCCGAACCCGGGGTGATAAGCAGGCCGGAGGGGTGCTCTGCCAGTTGAGCTACAGCTCCACTCAACTACGCAATTTGTTGAGTGTTACAATAAACCAATGAGGGTTCTAGGTTACAAAAAAAAAATCCCATACTACGTATTTCATGGACCGAAAATTCTTGTGCAGTGGAGAACTCAGTTCTCACAAAGCTTCCTCTCCCCCCCCCCCCCCCCCCAAAAAAAAAAAAAACATACGACGTATCCCATGGACCAAAACTTCTTGTGCGGTGAAGAACCCAGTTCTCACACAGCTCACACCAGCACCTCGTACTATTGATGTGAAGTATATTTTTATATATGCACACGGACCATAACAGAAATGCGAATTCCTAGAATCGGGTAAAATGCAATAGATCAAAGACAATAAGATATATAAACAGAAGAAAATACAAAAATCCAAACTGCAAGGCAGGAGAATAAAGCCAGCTGAGATAAATATCCAACGTTCAATTGCAATTGAAAGATAAAAGTATACCACCACTGTGTTCTTTGTGATACTAAACTAACATGCTTGGAGAACAACATAATTTCAAACGTTCCAATCATTTATGTGAACCTTAAAAGATGTAAATAGTCACAGGCAAAGGTATCATGAATCCACCTTTTTACAGAATGAATAGCTTTAATTTGCAGTTGACATAGGTAAGAGCAAGATCATGGGATTGCAGCCGTTTCTTCTTATGCGGATTAATTAATACATCGGGAACTTGGCTTTTGTTCTCTCAAATACTTGCTCCGCAATAATGGCCTCCTTCCCATCAGCTCTTTTGATCTCTAAGTGAGCCTTCTGATAAAACCCAGTACCCCTTAAAGCATCTGCTATAAAATCATCAAACCCAATAGCTATAGCTGCTTCCGCTTTGGCACCATAAACCAATCTCTACACCAAAAAGCAAAAGACAAGTGGGAAAAGTGAAAAATTACTAAAAAGCATAATGCTTCAATGGTTAAAAAATAATAATAATAATAATAATAATGGGTAAATTTCACTTTGGCCCGAGTTTTATCCAAAATTCTGCATTAGGACTCCCCCCCCCCTCTCTTTTAACAATTAAGGGGATGAACTTTTAATTAGTTGCATTACTCAGGGATATTACAACTAACCAAAAACTCAAGACCTTAACTATTCCCCCCCCCCCCTCCAAAAAAAAAATGGAACCCTAAAGTGAGATTTTGGTTAAAGTTCAAAAGGGCAAAGTGAAATTTGCACCAAAAATAATACACAAAAAATGCAAAAATTAGAAAAAGTGGAAGAGGGGTGGAAGAAAGGAGGCAGACAATAATAATTGAACCTTTATTCTTGAAAGATGGATAGCACCGAAGCACATTGGACAAGGCTCGCAGGAGGCATATATTTCACAGTCGGAGAGTTCAATTTGATTGAGCTTTTTGCAAGCCTGACAAATTTTTACATTCCAAGTATATGATAACCAATGTCAACAGTACAAAACATTAGATATAAAGAAGTACTGAAAGAGTATAAGGTACCCATGCATGCATTTGAGGACACAAACAAAACACTTTATGATTCTGATATTTGTAAGTTTTTTCATTTGAATAGAACTACAACCACCAACAAAGACAACTAATAGAAACAAGCCTGTGCTACACCAAAATTGATTGATTAAGTCTCTGCAATTACATTGCTGTGAATCTAATTCCTACTGCTTCCTAAACTTCCAGCTGCATGAGAGTCGTATTTAAGTATAGCTTCCAGTCAAAATAAGTTGATAGGAAAATAGAACAGCAAACAGTTTCCATGTGTATTACAGCAAGCATCACACGATCTACTACATGACAAAGGAGAATATGAGGATAATCCAAGTTCCATTATAACACTTCGTTTGGAATAATAGATTTGATAGAATTTGATTTCATTTGATGAGAATTTTCATCAATTCTTATGTTTGGTATCAAAATAAAATTTTATAAGTTGAATTTGATTTCATTCATAGCTTAAATTTTGGGATTTCTATATCATTTGAAATCCAATCCAAAACAGCAAAATTTGATGAGAATTCATTATTTTTTCAAGTTATCTAAATAAGTGGACAAATTTATCCTCTATATCATTTTTACCATATTTTCTATTTCCCATTAACATGGTCAAATTTGGTATTTCTCTTAAATCAAATCAATTCAATTCTTAAATTCAAAATATGTTTCAAACATAAAATTTTATTTTCCAAATCAAATTAAATCAATTCTTTATTTTAAAATCAAATCAACTCTAACATAAGAATGTTTCCAAACGGAGTGTAAATGCATCCACATCAATAAGTTCTGCCAAATCCATATTCAAACTCTGTTTGGTAACAGGGATTTATTGAAGAAAAGAACATAGAATATGATTAAAAATTACTTTTCTTGCATAGTTGTGGTAGAAATTGAAGGGGAAATAGTTTGGATATTGAAAGATGAAAAAAATGATATCCCTTTAGTTTTCTTTTCCATAACCATTTCCTTGATCTAAACATGCACTCAAAGTCCAAGTAAGAGTATGGATTGTTTGAAATAGCAATAGAATAATAATTTTTGAATTTTACAAAATCCATACTTAGCTACGAATACCAGTCTAAATGTGTCCTATTATTTTTCATGTTCTTTTAGGAAACAACACTTTCTGGACGGTTGAGATTCTTGGGAAACACATGTGCCTCTCACTTAGATCCACATGAAACTAATAAAGTATTGGGAAAATATTAGAACTAAATAATAAAATAAAACAATTTAAAATATATTATTAATTCTCGGTATAATTTTTTTTAATTGTACGAATTTTAAAATCCAAAACTTCTAATTTGTTTATGAACAATTTTTTTCAAAACAAAACACAAATAAAAGATAAATATCAATCTATAATATAAATATATATTTATTCATTAACATGTTCCTGTCGTGTCATATTTTTAAAATTACCGCAATGGCATGAAGCCATGTCATATATGTGTTCTATCCCCATATCCATGCTTCTTGACTTAAAAGCTCTATTCAATCTCACCCCATCTTTTTTATCCGATTCTCAAAGGCAACGAAAAACATCAATAGAACTATCAGTCCTTGTCTTAAATGTTCTGCACAGTTGTGCATTGGACTTCTGAACTTGACATTGTGAACTTAATTCATAGGACAAATATAAAGTGCCAGCAGAAAAACGTATCTCACGGTGAGGCAGGAGATCAGTAGCAAATTTTTATCATAAGCGGGGTGACTTGTGACAATTTTACTTTTATTATATTCCCACAGCATGAGATGCTCTAACATATCATAACATGTACATTTAGGTTTCTCAAAGAAGATCAGCTTGCCTTGACATTCCATTAAGATGAGTTTTCTGAAAGAACAGCCCCGGAAAGTAATTTTATTGCATATAATCAATAATGACAATGTAAAACAAGAGAGTTATCATAACATCCTAGGCACAACTTTAACAATCCCAGATAATATTTTGGGAAAATATGCATAATAAAAAAAAAAGTTTAGTACATAATAAAAATTTATATTTTACATGAATTGGTCAGGAATGCAGTAAAAACTTACATGAGGGGGAAAAAAAAATAAGTACAGCTTTGAAGAGAAAAATGCACAATGTGAGAGTTGTAGCATATGCATGTTATTAACATAAATATAACATTTGAGCATGTCTTCCAACTCAATGGAATTTATAAATTAGAGCAAACAAGACATAGGAAGCACGTCTCAACATCAGGGATGTCATTTCCAAGTTGTACTTCATAAGGGACTCTGACACATGGCAGATACGCATAGGACTAGTGCAGGACTCACCTTTTGTCCTGTCAAGATGTTTTTCTAATTTGTTTTCTCTAGATATAGCTTGGACACACCACAAACTCGTCTTGGACACAGCAGTGGGGGTTGACTTATGAATAAAATAAATTACAAAATAAAGTAAAAAGCTCTCTATTTGTTACTTTATATTAGATAATCTGATGCAATATAATGACATTTTAGTTCATACAGTAATAGAATAATATTTTGCTAGGTTAATATTTTAGTTATCTTTTTGAATGAAATTTAGTTATTAAGTGACTTCTTTATTGACTTTTAAGCTATAAAACATATGTTTTTAATTTTAGCTAGTGTTATATTGTATTATTTATATTGTATTTGAATGAAGTATTAATATCTAATACATATAACAAATATATAAAAATCTTTATTTTTACCGAGTCTTGGGCGTGTTGTCACATTTTTTAAAAATCGTAAGCATCCATGCTGTGTTAGTATCCCAAGATAGTGTCTGTGCTTCTAAGAACAAGACGAATATATATGTATACACATTTCATAGAGAATACCTACACCAATTACCCACTCAGTATTACTACTCTAAGGTTTCACATCTTTGAAACCATGCTAATCCATTCAAATGTCAGGGGGTGGGGTCACCACAATTTCGATGATTAAGAGGAAACCAAAAAAAGAACTTAACTCTAAACCCAATAAAAACTAGATTCAACTACTTCAAAACTAACCTGAACACAATAGCTTTCTCAAATCTAATCAAAAAGCCTTCATGTCCTAGGCCACATCAAACTTCTTAAGCCAAACAAAGCTACCGAGAATTCTATTACATAACAGCTTCTCTTTTGCTTCTTTCCAATAACAAAACCAGCCCACTTCAAAATTGTGTCATTGCCACTCACCTTGGCCCTGGCCCTGGCCTTGGCCTTTGCTTAACTAGGTCAAGAGCATTTCCCCTAGGTTTGCTGCCGGCCACAGATCTAACGTGGCTGGGTTGGTCGGGTTGATTCCTAAGTCAAAGAGGAGGTGAGGGGGGGGGGGGAAGGAGGAGAAGGAGGAGAAACAAATTGCTATTTGAGTTTGCCAATGAATCCAACTCAAAACTAATTGGCAATAAATAGAGAGACTCATTAGGATCTTATACTAGTTTGAGAAATACTATTTTATGTATTTTATGATTTTTATCAATATGGGATAAATTCTAATATGCCCTCTCACATATGATCCCCACTTGCATGTTGAAAGGTAGACTGGTGCATCTAGTGTGAGAAGTGCACAAACGAGAGATTGAGAAACGAAAGAAGGGCAAGTTATCCTAAACCTAGCTTTGATATTATATTAAATTATACAACTCAAAAACAATTGACAAGTAGTGGAGATGCCCATTAGAATTTATATTGATTTGGGAAGTACTATTTTGTTGATACGGGATAAATCCCAATAGAACTCTTTGATAGATCTAATTCAGTTGTTCACTTGTGTAACCTTTGCAACGCTTTAAAAATCAAAACAATATAGCAATCTCCACACATAATCTACCTAGTTGGGAGAAAAGGAAACTTTATCACAAGACTTGTCATGTAAAGGCTTTGTGTAACAAGGCCACCAAAAGCAAGATTACTATTCTAAACTTCTTATATAAAGAAAATAAAAATAGATATTTTTTTTTTCTTTTTTCGATGTCTAAAATGAAGAAAAAAAAACCCTACAAATATATTTACATAGATTCATATCATATAAAAACATCATTTAAATTCTCTACATTTTATTAAAAATGATCCTTTATATCTAAGCAAAATATACTACAAAGAGATTGAAGGGACACAACCCAGTTTGTGCAAGATATACAGAGCTAAAAAGAGCCAAAAAAAGGTGAAAAGAAATCTCCTATATATTGACACGGAGATACAAATCCCTCCAAAAATCTCTAAGGAAACTAATAAACAAATAAATAGCATGTGCCATTCAAACTATACCCCATATTGCTTGGATATAATTGCTTTCAATAATGTACAATTTAATGAATTATAAGCGACTTTTGATCTCATGATCACCAATGCATATGATCGGCAAATTTTAGAACAAAAAAGTTAAGAAACATGAATACTTCCACAAAGCAACAGTGTGCACACGCCACATTGAGCATTAACATTGATTGGATATGAGCCTAGTCAAGTCCACAGATAAAAAAAGAAGTAGGAATCAGTTTCCTTCACAACTACACGGTACTCCTAAAACCAGTATCAAAACATGCTCCCATTGAATTACGAAGGACAACTAAATATGAATGAGAAACAGCATAAGAATCCGAAAACTTCAACCATGCGCTCAATGGCAAACCCAAGATTTGTAATTAGTGGGGGCAAAAGTACCAAGTTATAAATTGGCCCGGGGGGGGGGGGGAGGAAAAACTAATGGGGCAAAAGTACATTTCTAGATAAATAAGGGCAAAAACAATGGGGTACAAGTCTCACTTTTTGAGTGAATGGGGGCATTTGCTCCCATTGAGCCTCACCTAGGTCCACCACTGCATGCACTAAAAGCTAATAAAATCATACTACTAAGGGCCACAAGAAAACCAGACCAACCAAAATGCAGCAAACCTACAACGCAAACTAAATTCACTAGAGACCCACTCAGATAACAGGGAAGAAATTTATTGAAGAAATAGCTTTCAAGAGAGAGAAGAAGTGAACAGTCTAGAGGGAATCTCCATCATAGAGAAGCATCATGTTACCAGTAAAATATATAAAACTTTTTGGGAAACAAATAAGAAGAAAAAGTGGAATGCAGGCTATATAGTACATGCAGTTGCTAATTCCCAGGTTGCCTGTGAAACTTATCCCTAGAAGAGTGTTATCATCAACAACACAAACTTTCGCGTGTCTGCTGTTTCCTTACAATGGAATACATCTGGAAAAAAAGAATAATAATATAACACCATAAGTCAAGTTATGACATGGGAGAATTGATGAGACCAATCATAAGGCAAGAGCCAGCATCCTGCTTCCCCAAATAAGTCACCCTGGGTACTAGTCACAAAGTAAGCCTGAAGTGGAATAACTATGAAGACCAAATCTAACAGGGCCAATTCATGTAAACTGAAACTTTCCCTCATGCACCCTCAACCCAAAAGTCAAATTAATACAGGAACTTGCCCCGTATGTAGATGGCAAAGAATCTCACAGGAGAAATCTCCACAGCATAACTTCAAAAAAAAAAAAAAATCATTATGCTTGTCTTTGTGTATTTTTGTCCCTTCTTTTTTGTTAGGGGGTTTTGTTGTCGTTGTGGCCTAAAGCGTAAAGGGCTAGTTTAGAACTAGAACTACAAGGATATCTTGGAAAATATCAAATAAGTACCAGTATATTAAAATTTCATCTTGGCAGGGTGCTTCAGCTGGCATGGAAACGGAAATGTTTCGAAATTGCTTTGGAAATGTTTCCAGTGGTACAAAAATAATAAAATAACAAAAGCTCAATAATAATAAAATTAAGCTACTTATTATTTTGGTACACTTTTTGTGCTTTATTGTATTTTGATGAAAACATTAGAAATTTAGAATTATTATTCCGCTAGTATTTCATTTCGGTATCTTAGAAAGCAGAAACTTTTTAACCATTTTGTGGAAAAAGAAATTATATTTTTGATCCTTGGACTTCACTAAAACATAAAAGCAAATTTCAAAAACAGTAAGTTCATTTACCCCGGCGACACCAAACTTCATTGTAAATATATAAACCACATGGTGCCACATAGATAAGTTCTAATTCTGACCTCTCGTATTGCTGTAACTTCTGCATGTGCAGTTGGATCAGTGTGTTTCAACACCATGTTGTGACAGCTCACAACAACTTCATCATTCCGAACAACAACTGCACCAAATGGACCTCCATCTCCACATTCTACTCCCTTGTACGCTTCTTCAACAGCTTTAGTCAAGAATTTGTGATCCCTATCCTGTACAGCTGGTATCCAAACACCAAAAGCAAACCCACAATAACTCTGATCAGGATGAGTACCAATTACAAAGTCATTAGCCTCCTCACCAGGTTTCCAAATGTTTGCTGATCAAATGCCCATGTTTTACCCCAAAAGTAATCACAGGAACAGTCATGTGACATTTACTTGAGATGGCCAAACAGAAAATTTTGCCCCAAAAAATAATATGAACCATCTAAAACTAAGACAACATTAACGTGAAACAGAAAAAGAAACAAGTTAAATGTATGATATAAGCTGGAAATTGTGTCATCAGGTAACGTCATTTTCATACAATTTCTCAGTTTCAAAAAAAAAAAAAGGTAACGTCATTTTCACAAAGTTGTATATATTCATTGTTAGTATGTAAATAACTACATTTACAGACCTATCCAGTAAAATGTACTTTTTACAATCGTTTATTTAATCAACAGATAGAAAGAAACAACAGTTTGAAATAAGAAATAAGATTGATTTACCTTCCTGGTAACCAGCAAATGCAGAAGCAACAGAAATTGTTCCCTCCTTAGCTTCAACCACTAGCGAACAAGAAAATGTCAAGTTTAGATAAAAAGTTAATACATCGAGTAGATGAAACAAATGGGAAAGGACAAGACAACTATTGAGAGTAATTATATTACTGGTATAATCCCCCAAGTACCACGAAAAATAGCATGCTGAGAGAATCAATGTTAAATAGGTCAGTACTGTTAATCTGGCAACTTGCCACTTTAAAGTTTAAATTTCATCCAACAATTTGCAATTGAATGTGTTGAGACAATCATAATGAGTGCACTCCCTCCTCACAACCATAACCACCAAAAAAACACACACCCAACAAACTTCTACAACAAACACCTGGAGAGGGGCTATTCAGAAGAACCCTTGCTCATAAATAAGTTGGAAAGTGGTGAAATTTTGAACTAATAGCACCAAAGATGGATTCTACAATATTTCAATACTTTTGGAAATTTGGTTCCATGAAAATCATTTTTTTTTATTTATTTTCTTCTTTTAGCATTGAACCAAAAGTAAAATAAAATAAAAAGGAAGAAGAAAACAATGAAAAGAAAAAAAAAAAAAAAGTGTGATAGAAAGCTTGCAGTTCCATATGTACAATTGCGATCACAATACCAATAGATTTGACCCAAAACTAAACAAAATAGAGAGATCCAAACATAACAGAGATCTACAAAGTCAATACTCAGAGCAATGTCATCTCAATTTAACGAAAAATCCATCCAACAACTACCCAATTCAGCTAGAATCCCAACACAGTATTTGCAGAGGCTGAAAAACACCTGAATATGCTAACATCCAACCTTACACACACACACACATGTAGACAAATACTACATTTTTTTTTTTTTTGAAAGGTATGTACACAAATACCAAGAAAGAGCAGAAAGATCCCAAGAAATTAATCACAAGGATCTCACCATTACCATCCTCCATGACAAAAAATTCAGATGAAATGTAAACAAAGTAAACAATTCCAGAAAATGGGTATTCAAGGAAAAGTTTGGTTTGGTTTGGCAGGGAAGAATAAAAGGAGATAAGAGAGATGGAAAGGGGTGTGAAAGCAAGATAGAAAAACTAGGCCACCAGTTCTGATTAATAATATATAAAGCGGAGAGACTAGAGAGAGGTGGAAAAGAGAGAAGGAGATGTAGACAAAAATGGAATCTCGACTTGCGTCTCTGTGCTTCTTTAGCTCTAAAAGGTAGTGATTGTGAAAATTCTGGACGCTTCTTCAACAAGCACAGATCAGAGGTTGCGGAAATAAATCAGACAAAAAATGAGGGATCTGGCTTTCGTTTTGAATCCTCAATCCAGATCCCGGCCCTCGATGTTGTTGTTGGTTCATTGTAACGAAATTATTCCTCCTTCCTTTTTTGCCCTTTCATTTTCATTTTCATTTTCTTTTCTAATTACACCTACTTTTCTTTTAATATTTGGACGGTTATATTTAATACTCATGATATTTAAAAATTATATTTTTTTTATTTTAAAATATTATTAACATTAATTTTTTTATGATAAAATCAATTATTAAAACTTAAGGGATGTTTAGAGTGACAAAAAAGTGAAATAATTTATGAATTCGTAATTCGTGTAGTAAGATAAAAATAATAATTTTTAAAAATTTTTAAAATTTTTCAGTATTTTATATCGTACCAAATGGATCCTTAATGTAAAATGTCAAACTAATCAAAAGTTTAGATATTTCTCTTGTTTTGCTTCCCCTATCTTCACATCTCGTTAATTTTTTTGTAAAAATTTTAAATACTTTGTATTTTTGCTTTTTTTGTGATTTTTGTAAGAAAAAAAAAAAGTAACAAAAATGTAAGAAGATAATGGATAAAATAGAAAAAAATATTTAAAATTTTAGTTATTTTAACATTTTCTGTTAAGTTTTAATAGTTGGTTTTATTAGAGGAGATCAATATTAACAACATTTCAAATTAAGGAAGGTAATATTACTTTTAAATGTTATGAGTACTAATTATAATTACCCAAATGTCAAAGGAAGATAAATATAATTTACCCATTATTAATTAATAATAATAATAAAATCACGTTTGAAGTGCAAAAAATTAAAAAAAAAATTGTAAATGTTATAGTCTTATGCAATGAAGAAAATTTTGAGAATTTATAAAATTTGGTATTCTAAATGGAACCTAAATTATTATTATTTTTTTGGTTGCAATAAAAAAAAAGAAAGAAAAAATAAATTATTAATGAATTAAAAATAATTAAACTAAAAAATTATTTTATTGACAAATATTTTTTTTTAAATAATAATATATATGTGAGATTTTATTTTATTTTTTCTAAATCTTCATTTTGAACACATTTTTAGGGGGAAAAAAAAAAGAATGATGCTGAATGATTAAAATAGAAATAGAACTGAGAAAAAACGTGAAGAATTTGGATTAAGAAACGTGAAGAATTCGAATTAGAAAAACGTGAGGAAATTAGATCACGCTCTCGCAGCCTTTTTCTACTTTTAATTAGATTTCCTCTACCATAGTACGCGTAGCTGTGACTTGGACTTCGGAACTTCTTCGATTGTTATTGATTAGCCAAATTTACCCTTTGTTTGGTTTAAAGAATGGAAAAGTGAGAGTGAATCTCTCCGGGTCAAATATATATATATATATATATATATTTTTTTTTTTACATTTTGTGGCTGTAGGCTTTAGGAAAAAAAGAAGGAAAGAATCATAAAAGAAAGTTTAATAGATTTTTCTTCTATTCTTTTTCTTCATTTTCTATCTTTTTCTACTTTTTTTTCCCTTTCTATTTCTCTTTTGCAAATTCCAAACAAGGCCTTAGATTGTGATTTTACAGAAAGATTTAAAATCATGAAAATTTTGCATTATTTATTTAAAAAATTAATCAAATATATAATTTTATTAGTTTATATATAGGGTTTGTTTGGAATAAAAAAAATGAGATAAATTAAGGGTTCGTAATGTGTGCAATAAAAGAAACAAGTTGATGTAATATAAAGTTAACAGAGATTTATAGAAATTTTCAGAAAAAAATTTATGCCAAACGCAACCATAAATTGAATCATAAAATTAAATGGTTTAAAATAATGAACTATGATAAATTTAAAATCACTTAATAAAATTAGTTGTTTGAAATATTTAATTGCATACTCTTTTTATTACACCTTGATGGTAACTTACACAGCCTTTTATTGGCTCACTTGCATAACTATTAGTCCCTAATATCTCTTCTTTTTTGGGCATATGCTCTTGTATATTCTTATTCTTTAAAATGGGTATTAAATCTAGCGCCATCTATCATGACCCACAGTTTCATAAAATAATATTATATTGTAAAGACGTGAGTCGTTACACATCACTTGGTAGTGGTATTGAATTGATAATGGCATTGCATTGACAATGAGAACCAAATGATAGGAGTAGAAACATAGAAAAAAAAAAGGTCATTGCATCAACAATGACTTCCCTCGATCGGCCTAAGGGGATGAAGAGAAGTAAAGAAGTTTGTTACATTGGTAACACATCCCATAAGTAAGGGTAGAGAAGTAGAGGAGAAGAAGCTTGTTGCATCGATATCCTATCCGTAGAGCCATCTTAGGACTAGATTCCACTGAGGATGAAAGGGTGATCTCTGATGTAAATCCATGCAAAGTGATAGTCACGGTTAGAGTTCTAAAAAAGTTAAAACAAAAATAAAAAATATAATTAATCAGAATTTATATATTTATTATGATATATATCCTACAGTATAATATTATTTGTTTTAGGTTTGGTTAAATGCAATGTGATGACTTTTTAAGGGTCACTCATCCTGATACTATTTTTGCCCATATATGTTTAACCTTCTAATGAAATCTAATATTTATGTAACTTCAAAATATGTTGTACTTAGAAAATGTTGGAATTTTACAGATATTTCACCTTAGTCTACCCCAAATAGTGAACAAGAGTGTTTCATTACGACTTGATTATATCTCGTCCAGTGGCTGCTTCTCTTATCAGTTTGCCTACTTCATTGTCGATTCATCATATGATTGATTTTTTTTCCTATTTTTCTCTAAATGTTAAACTAAAATAAACTAATTAAGCATAAAAAAAAGGCCCAATCAAAAGTTTTCTCACCCAAAAAGAAAAAAAAAATGGGTACAATGTACTAGGATTTCACATATCACGATTATTTAGTCTTAAAATCTCAAAAAATAGAGAGAGATAAATAACATGGGTTAAAATTTTATAGAAATTATACCTGCACCCTAAAAAAAAAAGGGTGCAAACAATGTATTAGAATTTTACATATTTCAGCTATTTAGTCTTGGAACCTTTTTTTTTTTTTTGAAAGGTGAATTTTTTTTTTTTTAAGGGGAAGGGGAAGACTCGAACTCGAGTCATGAGCGGGCAGGAAAAACTCTTAACCACTGAGCTAAAGGCCACGATCTTAGTCTTGGAACCTGAAAATAACATTAAAAAAAAAAAAGATTGAAAGGGATAAATATCGTGGCTTAAAGTTTAATGGAAATAATGCCTTTGAAATTTATCATATTTGAATACAATCAATTGTTGGATCTTTTTATTTGGTGGGCTTTATAAAATTTAATGACTAATATATGAAAACGTATAATAAATTTAATATCTACTCAAAATTATCCTGATAATAGCGTAACAAACATTAATAAAAACATACAAATGACAGAATATAATATTGTCTTTATATCCGAGTTTCACATTTGTATACATAATTTTAGTTATCTTTATCACATTTTCATTAACTTATCAATTATATTTTTAAATTCATGTTAACTATTGTTCTACACTTTTATAATATACAATAAACGTTGCATAGATAGATTAAACAATTACAAAGAAATGTGCAATGCTGTGACGTTAATGTACTTTATTAATACATTAATATTATTGTACTCCAACCGACGAAGGGGCCCTTTGAGGTCACCAAACAAGACCACGAAAGTGCAACTTCACGTTGGAAAATGACACGTCTCACTGTAGTGATTAATTGGGTCGTTTGTAAGAGTTTAAAAAATTAAAAAAAAAATTTGGAGAAGGTTTGTGAATGTTAGTAAAAGTTAGGAAAAAATTTAAAAAGTTAGTAAAAATTAAAAAAAGTTGATAAAAATTGAAAATGTATTTGAGTGTGTTTGGAGCTCTAAAAAAAATAATAAAATAACTCTACAAATCTTTATAAAATTAAAATTTTTCTACTTATTGAATGAATTATGAACTATAAATTTTACATATTTATATTAACTTTTTTTACTCCAAACGCCTCTCTTAATGGAAAATGTTAGAGAAAGTTAGAAAAAGTTAATAAAAATTATTTTTTTTTTTAAGTTTTTGTTGATGGCCCAAACAACCTCTAACTGAAATTCACTATAACTTCAATCTGCGACGAAAAGTATTGCAAAATAATTTTAGTTGACATTTATAATTTCTCTTCTTTTAAAAACATGTGAAGAAAAAAAAATGAAGTCTTATTTTATTCAAAAGTATATACTCATGTGCAGTTTAGTTGTACATTTAGCTTTTTACATTCTTGTAACGACTCGTATTCATATAGTACAATATTGTCCGCTTTAAGTTTGGTAAACTACTTCTCAGGAGGTCACCCATCCTAGTACTGCTCCCACTGCAGTACGCTTAACCCTGGAGTTCTCACTGAACCCAGTGCCCTTACAACTTTAAAACGCGTTGTTCTATATTGATATCGAATATTACATATATGCCACTTCCTTCCACGACGCAGGCGATGTGGGATGGGAGGCATTGTTTCTCTACTTCACCTTCCGCTTCACTCTCCCGCAGGCAAAGTCCCTCACGGGTAGATCCCTCACAACTCTAATAACAATTATTTAATAAATTTTAATTCATTTTTTTCATCGGTAATGTGCAAAGAAAAAAAAATTACAATTATTATTAATTTTTTTATGCTGGTAACAGACTCAAGGGAGTGTTTGATTTGTCAAAATTCGTTAATTTTTTTTATACTTTCTTCTAATTAAATTATGTCATATATTACTATTACATTAAATTTTTATACTTTTGTTATATTTTTTTTACTATTCAAACACTACTCCGATGGTATGAAGCATTAGGTCCGTTCCCACTTGCCTTTTTAACGTGAGGACCGGATAAGGAGGCACTGAGACAATCTTCGTCCACACGTTTTTTCCGCCGGCCCCAGAGAAAGTTGAGAAACGACGATTTCGCTGGCATGTTAATTGTGATTCATGCCTGAGCGTTTTTTCTTTTTTTTTAATCCATTTATTTATTTTTTTTATAGGCTGTTTGGTGGTACAAAAAAATATCAAAACTCACTAATTTTAACTAATTCTTGTACTTTCTTCCAATAAAAAATTTTCACATATCACTTTTATGTCATATCTTTCTACTTTTATTGTACTTTTTGTTTCATTTTTTGTCAACCAAACAGGGCTCAGCAAGAGATCATGTATGGTTCACTTACTTTTTTTTAAATTAAATTATCTTGTAATGATTAACCAAAATAAATTATTAAGATATTGTTTCGTTCGTTAAAAAAAAAAATTTAAAAAGTTGATTAAAAATGACATATAATAAAATTTAATCAATAAAATTACAAATAATAAATATTAAAATTTTTTGTATCTTTTTAAAAAATTAAATTATTTTAATATTTTTTTTAAAAATTCAAACACCCTCTGATCATACAAAATACTTTTAAAGTATTCAAATGTTATTAGAAAAAATAAAAGTATATATATCTATATAGTTTTATAATGAAAGAATAATAACAAAGCAAGTGTCAATTTTAAAAGGTTGAGCTGCCTAAAAACTAGCTAATCATCCAATTCAAAATTGAAAATGCCCCTCCCAACCCCTATATTCAGAATAAATTACATTCATTTTTCTTAATATTTAGATAATTACTTTTATTACCCTTTAATATTTAAAATTTATACTGACCTTTCATATTTTGAAATCTTATTAAAATTGACTCTCCCATTAAATTAATTATTAAAATTAATCAAAAATATCAAAATAATCAAAACTTTTTATTGATATCTTGTACCACAACTTGTTATTATGGCTCTATTTGATTTGCTATAAATCTCTGAATATCTCTAAAAAATTTTAGAAATTATTTACTTTTTATCTCACTGCACGATTTACAAATTCACAACTTATCTCATTTTATCTCACTTTATTTTATTTTTTATTACTCCAAACACACCTTATTTGTCCACCACCAATCCTTTGTCGCCTGTACAACAATTTATTCTTATCTTCACTGCTATTTTTTTTTTTTTTAAATTCTAATATTTTGCAAAGCCTAAAAGTATCTATCTTCCTTTGTCTCGAGCAATTATTCCACACGCCTAAAACATGGTACTCTGAAACTACTTGAAGCACGATGCTCTGCGAGTATATTTTGACTTACCATTGGACGTCACAATGGACTTATTTGGTGATATCAAAAGTTACTAAAAATTATTAATTTTAACTAATTTTTGTACTTTCATCCAATCAAAATTTTTTATATATCACCTTTATATCATATCTTTCTATTCTTATTGTACTTTTTGCCCCTTTTTTGTCAACCAAACAGGTCCTATATATTCATCACCAGCATCACAACTCACTCACTCCTTACTTCACTGATGATTTTATTATTATTTTTATTCCATTCTATTTTAAGTTTATTTAAATAATAAGATGATAATGCCATTTTAATCTTGTTACACTTGGCAAGCTTGACAAACAAGTTTGCTCTAGCAGTCTATCCGGAATGATGAATTTGATTTTATTTTAAATTCTTATGTTTAAATTAAAATAAAATTTTATAAGTTGGATTTAACTCCATTTTATAACTTAAGTTTTAAAATTTCTGTATCATTTGAAATTTAACCCAAAATAATAAAATTTGATAAATTCATTTTTTTTAAGCCATCTAATTAAGTAAACAAATTTATTTCTGTATATCATATTTATCAATTTTTTTTTGTTTCATATTAGCATGGTTAAATCGGTATATCTTTTAAATCATTTCAATTCAATTTTTGAATTTCAACACAAAATTTCATTCTTCAAATCAAATCAATTTTAAAAAAATATTTCCAAATGAAGCGTGGTGGTTTTTCCATAATTCCATTTCCCATTTGAACATTTCTTCCATTCTGTTTGTATACGGCATGAAACCTAACTCACCTTGGCATGGCTAAGCACCCATTTGAAAGTATATAAATCACCTAGAATGCGTTCGAATTGAAAAATAGAAAGAAAATATAAATTTTTAAATGCATGCTCTTATTAAAATAAATTAAAAATATAAAAAATAAAAGGAATTTATTTAATAAATTATTTTTTAATTTAATTACTTTTGATTCAAATACCATGCCATTTCTCTGCTATTTTTCGCATAAATTAAATAAGAGAAATAGTTTTGAATTCATTTCTTTTTTCAATCAAAGTCGCTTTTATTTTTGTTTTTATTTTTTCTCCAAACCAGGAAATAAAGGAATTATGATGAACCACACAAGAACAGCAATTACAATCTATAATTCATATTTGGAAGTCTTACTTTTTTGTTTAATTCCCTTTTCATAATTAAATTAGTTTTTTGGGCCATTTAGTTGAAAATTTATTTGAAATTTTTTAAATATCTTTTTTATGACTCAATTTTTCTTTTTTTTTACCTTTTTTTAGGATTTAGATATGATGTGACGAAGCAATGGTAACGTAGGTAAGTCGATGTACATTGAGCAAGTTATTACTGAGGTGTATTGAAATACTCTTTACTTCATTTTGTCTGAGCAATTCTCATTGCATAATTACCACTTCAATTTCAAATTCAATAAAAGCAAACACAATCTAACAACTTTTTATTGCTTATTTAATTAATTTTATCACTAATAAAAAAATGAATAACGTACCTATAAATTATATAAATAAAAAAATGTATTTAAAATTTAAATAACAACGTTCCAAACATCCTATCCTGCCTGCCTAACGAATGCTTTTATGACTTGTTGGGCAACAACCTGACGCCAAACAATAAGTTTAAATTTAAGAGTGAAATCGAATCGAATCAACTTAATTTTAAATTCATTTGGTGTTCAACAAACTATTTACACTGGACCGTAACTCGAACCCGAACTTTTATATAAACTCAAACTTGACTCAATAAATAAAAATTTAATCTCGAAATTGGCCATTCAATTAAACCAAAACATTGTTTTAGACTAAAATATAATAAATAAAATATTATAACAAATATTATTAAAAATATACAAATATTACAATATATATATATATATATATTTTTTTTTTATCAAACCAACTCACAAACTATTGATCCTAACTTTTCTAGGCCCTAACTCTATTCTAAACTTGAACTCATTTTAATGACGAATCAAGAAAAACTCAAAACAACTTGAAAAAAAGCTCCACCCGTCATAACCCTAGTTAAATTCAGAGCAAAATGGTACCAAGACTCCTAAAAACAAGAAGTTCGGTAACAACCAACCGTCAACGCAAAAAAGAAATCTCAGAAGCATAATGTCTAAACATACGAGTTCTACAATCGAGTCGATAACCTGATACTACCACTAAGAATTTCAGAAAAGTCCTCTAAACAAAAAATCATGCCGGAGAAACAAGACAACATCCAAAAACATTATGTGATAACTAGGGCTACCCAGAAAAAAAAAAAAATCCCCCCATTGCTACATATGGGATTGAAAATTAGCATGTAACAGAGAACTCACTTCTTCTTTCCACCCTTAGCTGCGTCACCAGCCTTCGTCTGCAAATCAACAATGGCAAAGTAAGTAGAAGATTTCACTTCTTTTATTTGGGAGTTGGGGCGAATAGGTAAATAATAATAATAATAATAATAATAATAAACCACAGCAAATTTAAAAGGAAAATCTTTCCACCTTCTTTACTCCACGGATTTTCTTTGCTCTGTTCTTCCTCTCCTTGAGCTGCTTCCTTGACTTCTCCACCTTGGTGTCAAGTCCATTCTGCCATTGCAAGAATCATATTAAACATGAATTAAATGACAAATGCATATATAAGAATGACAAATCAATAAGGGCTCCCCCCCTTGTAATTTTTTTTTTGGGGGGGGGGGGGGGGCGGGGCGGGGGGGAGTGGGTTGTTTGAGGACACTTTCCGCTGCCGAATAATGGCCACAGTACATGTGCAACAAGTTAGATAGATGCTGACATGGAGAGCACATATAACAGGAGACGGATACTACAAAGAATTATATAGTGAATGGCCTTAACATATATTACCTAAGGAAGTATAGACACTTCAAAATGAGTGCTGCATCTGTAACCAACACATATCAAACACACACTCTTCAAACACTTGAGGATACAAGTCAGACACGCCACATGGTGTGTCCTATTATTTTTTCATTATTTTCTTCAAATATATATTATTAAAACAAATCTAGATTTGAGTAGTCAAAACTCATACAATTATAAAATCTTATAACTTATATTTTCTTATACTTTGTCTATTAAATTAGTTTTGTTGTGGATATTATATTAATATATAAAACTAATAAAGATATACAAATTTTATATTTTTTGGTCACATCCCTGTCATATTCATATCTTCATTTTTTTAAAATTTATCATATCCGTGTCCATACTCATATCATACCCATACCCCGTATCCATGCTTCTTAAGATATTACACTAGTTTAGAAACATGTTAGTGACCTTACTCTTGAGCCAAGACGATCAATTTCAAAAAAGCAAATAATGCTTTTCATTAGACACTGAAGATGTAACTTGAATCATCTTATGAAATTTGCCTCCAATAAGTTTTTGTACAACGTTATAAAATGCTAATTCATTTATGATTATGTGAAAATGCCTACCCGTTAATCAATGTGAAAGAATAGCAATGGGCAGAGCTGCAAGCTTGAGGAAATATCTTAGAGAAATTTGCAACTTCACTAAATGAATACAACGGTAACGCATCAACTCACAAACCAACAGAGTAGCAAGCACTACAACTCAGCTTGTTGCACACATTTAATCTAGTTAATGAATAAAAGTCAACAACCTAGTTTAAGCCTTTTTCTTAGCAAGGCAGGCTAAACAGTTATAGGAAGGCTGAACTGAGTGGGTTCATCATTTATAGATCCTTTGTTACTCAAGCCTCTTAGCTTATTCAGGCAGGCCAAACAATTCTAGCTAGGCTAAGGCTGAGGCTGAGGCTGAGCTAAGTGAGACTAATCATATATAGCGCTCTGAGTCAATGTCAGAAAAACATAATGGTCAAGGCACCACTCAGTATAACAAAAGTGAAGGTTACTAAACTTAAGAAACTACGTAGCATATCAAACACAAACTGATCAAGTTAAGCCTTGACCTATGTTACTCGGAAGAGCAAAGTCTATGTGACTCTTTCTATATTTAATACAAAAATGGAAGAACAAAAGTCATAGTAGCGTAATAAATTTTCTTACTTGAGACATGTGACTTGTATGTAATACAAGTAGAGAGAAGACAAAAGGTTGAAGCCAACTTAATGTTTATGTAATCAATGAGTTTTAAATTAAAACATCAATAGCTCCTCTTTTCCCATTTGAAACTGAACATCTTCCAAGCTTTGCTCTATTCAACAATGGCGGAATAAAAAACCAACTCGTTCTACGCAAAGCACAGCTGTGTTTAAGATATAAACTGGACACAGATCTCATACCAGCACCCAACTTGTGCCGCGTTGACACGGGTACTCCTACCCAAAGTGGCGAGTTCGAGTAACATAGGCTCTGACTTTTCCCAGCATAAAGGACCGAAATTTGAAACTCTCTCAAGAAGAACATCTTGAGCATAGCCCAAGTACAGTTTCACAAGCAAACTGTTTCAACACGAAAGCCACTTCTAAAGCCTAGGGGTTTAATCCCACGACCAAAAAAATAATTACTTGGGTAACACTATATTGTATTCAACATATATGTGCAACATCAAATTCAAATGAACTAACTACTCCTGGCACGAATTAATTGAAAAATCTTTTGGCTTATGAGGACCAGCAATCAACCCTCCAACTTAATTGTTTGTTAATAGGGTGCTTGACAACACCACCTGTTAGCGTGATGTGGTCCATCACACCCACCTACCAGGGTAGGGCCCTGCACTGCCATGATTAAAGAAAATTAGCATGCACCTTTCAAACACATTTAGGTATGGGTTCCAGGGGGCTGAAGTGGGAGAATCCACGTAGAGGCTGCAGTGGGTCAATCAACGGTTCAGATGTAATTGCATCAAATCTAATGGTCTTAATTCAATGTAATAAAATTAAATTCAAAATAAAAATAAAAGTTTAACAAAATCTGATTGGAAGATCATTAATGAAGAATATAAAAAGACACATTATATTAAAATGCAATTACATCTGGACCGTTAATTGGACCGTTAATTGACCCACTGCAGCCCCTGCAGTGGATTCTCCCACTGCAGCTTCCTGGAACCCTTCAGGTATTCATAGAGTTGGTAACACAATTGTCAAATTGAGATTCATATCGTGAATTGAAATCCTAGATTTGAAAATCATGAATCAAAAAGAATTGCAAATCATAAGAATCAGTGTAAAATAAGAAAATGATTAAAATAATGTTTATATATTAAAAATATACAAAGCATTGAAAAATGAATATTATTGTGCTTGAAAATAATTTAATATGATCACACTATTTATACGAAAAGACAACAGCCTTATGGCTAGAAATGTGAGTCTCAATGACACTTTCATATATCATTATTTATTGAGTTCAATAATAAATTAATGTACGATATTAAAAACATATACTTCAATTACTAATACGACATCTCAAACCTCATCAATGCTCATCAAGACCCCCCCCCCCAAAAAAAAGGCAGTATTTTAGTTCGTGATGAAGTCTTCAAAAAATGCACTTGTTAAGTCTTCATTAAAAATGGGATTTGGAAAGATTTCAGAGGACGTGTTTCAATTAGTTATGAACTTATTTAAGTCTTCAAAAAACATGGGATATCTAAAGTTCAAAATGGCTTATATAAAGATTAAGTGCAAATATTGTAGGATCCAGAGGTCCTTGTGAAACTCTCCAACTTCATAAGAAAAAATAAAATATTGCAAGTCAAGTCCAAATTCCCTAACACGGATCCAAGTCTACTTCCCTAAATTCCCAAGAAATATAAAATTCTCAATGAATCAGATAGATAATATTTTGATTCACCGCGAATCATTAATCCACTTGATTCAAAGGTAATATTCGAATCCCGAAGTGTACAATTCTAACAACTACAGTTGGTAGTGCAAGTGAACCTACCAATTTGTATTAGAGGAAGATCGTATGTTCAAGACCTATGGTAGTTGCAAGAGGAATTATAGACTTAGTTGTTGGCCCATTCTAGAATCTAAGGGAGGGAGGGGTTTCTCTGGGGGGCTTAATAGCCCCATCTACGGGCATTAAGTTGTGGAACAGCTACTCATGCCTACCTGCCACTTAGTGCAAAGCCCTACACTATTATGGTTTAAGAAAATTAAAATGCAGCTTCCAAAACTTGTGGATGGTAAAGCAAACAATCCAAACAAGATAAATCTTGAATATTGACCAAGAAAAATTTTCCAAGTAGCAAAATAAAAGTTAAAAAAATAAACCACTTGAAAAGTGCATTTAAACTACCTAGTCACCTACCACAAGATAAATATAATGCGATCCATAATTTCACAACAGAACTGTTATCCATTTCATGTAGCTTAAAAATATAAATTAGATAAGATAATTTAGTGCTACCACCAAATGCCAAATGTTTTGTATCCCAAATTTCAAAATAAAACCAATATACAAACCCAATCAGCAAGAATTAAATCATAACACCCAACGGATTAATGCCAAACTAAGACACTATTTGTTTCAACGCAAAATGTTTTCTAAAAAAAATTGTACACGTTTCAAGAAAAAATTTTTCAAAAACATTAGAGTAAATTTGTTTTCTGGGAAACATTTTAAACTGAAACAAATGGAGCCCTGGGGGCAATCTGATGACCCCATCAAATCAACTATGATAATTTTTTAGTATACCTTCAATGAAGTTCAACAATACATCATAGAAATGAAGTCAAACTAAAGATGTAATCTGAAATTTTTAATTCATCAACGAATGACAAAATAGAACCTCAAAGAAGCTGAAAAATTCAATGAGTACACTAAAAATGAAAAGATGCAACTTACACAATTTCAAACAAGTGAATCACTTCAAGACCTAAAATGCAACCGCAATATTCTTTACAAACAATATCCTTTATAAAAAGTCTCTGGCAAACAGGAACAAAAATGGTGTTCTCTTTACATTTGAGAAATACATACACACACACACACACACACACATATAAATTTCATCTTAAACAAAATAGTTGAATATATCTTTAATATGCAAACTTATAAAGCACAAGGATCCTCATTTCCTGAAACATCAATGTCTAGCATATAAATCAATAAAACAGTGCTAGAGTCAAACAAACAAAGAACATAGATTCTTTTTATAAGGAATGAATGATATAATCCATCGCATCAAAAATAATAAGTGCCATCCCAAAATGAATTCAAGAAATCAGAGTATTTAATTATTTCAATTGGCAAAAAGGGGAGGAAAAAACAAAGAAAAAACAAGGGGGAAAAAAAAGAAAAATACCTTAACTTGGTAAAACATAAACAAACAAAAACAATGACAGCAATCAGAGTATTTAATTATTTCAATTAGCAAAAAGAAAAAAAAAATACCTTAACTTGGTAAAGGTAAGACATAAACAAAGAAAAACAATGACAAACAAAGAGTTAGAGAATATGAAGGGAAAAACTAGAAATTTACCCTGATAAGCCTGTACTTAGGCTCATACTTCTTTGCGTTCTCAACAGAATCATAAATCAAACCAAAGCCAGTCGATTTCCCACCTCCAAAATGGGTCCGGAACTTGAAGACAAAAATCGAATTTGGATCCTTCACCTCATACATTCTGGACAACTTCTCCTTCAGCTCCGCCTTCAAAACAGTAGATATCAACTATTAATTCAACAACACCAACCCAAACAAAAATATCAAGAAAAACCAAAGAACTAATAAAATTAAAAAAAAAAAAATCAGGATCCACCTTGGAAACATTTGGCCTTCCAGGATGAAGTACATCAATGATCTGCAACATTCCAAGTAGATACAAATACAGTGAAAATCTATTCAGGCCGTTTGGCTACCCAGAAAATTCATGAATATTCATATTCACAAAAAATGAAATTCAAAACTTTATTATACTGATGAACGGACTAATGCTTGGAAAACAAAACCAACAAGATCCAAAATTTTGCAGTTTCCCGTCTTCCACATACCCATCTGCCCTCGTTTCGGGGGGAAATAAAACAGCAAGTTGGGGACCGAGATCTTATCGTGTAAAACCGAAGTGAATATGTAGATACTTATCTACAGTTACGTTTCATATGTAATATACATATATATATATATATATATATATAGAGAGAGAGAGAGAGAGAGAGAGAGAGAGAGAGAGAGAGAGAGTAACGAAGGAAAGAGCATGTACGAATTGCTTCCTGGAGAGAAGCCTGTTGGTCATGAACTTCCTGGTACGGATGGTCACAGCCTTGTCCGCCATGTCTCGTCCGTGGACTAGCTACGGGTCTACTGTCAAAGGCAGCAAAGGGTAGCGAGAGACGGAGACGAAGAGAGAGTGGAAGCAAAACCCTAGAATATATATAGATATAATATCATTTGGTTCCAAATATGCCCTAGAATATTTGACCCGCTTAGAGGATGACCCAATCCAATCTGGTTCAAGCGCGGTGAAAAATTCATTTTAAGCCCGCCTTTGTTGGGTGGATCGGATGGGCACCTATGGGCCCCGTTGCCATTGGTGGACTCATTTAGGGGATTAATGAAAGCAATTATCATCACTAATTTGAAAAAATAAACCAAAATTTTTTTAATTTTTTGGTTTTTATAAATTATATTTTTTTATTATTATTAAACTTTTGCTTCTATTGTATTTTTATTTTTATCTCTATTCACTTTAAAGTTTCATTTGAAGCTCCAAATTTTTCCAAAAAATTCCAAAATTTTTTAACTTTTTTCAGTGAAATTTCGTCACGTATTATTTTTACATCACTACAACACTAATTTTGATTTTTTAAACTTTTTCAGAACTCCCAATGTGTCCTAAATATATAATCTTATCCCTCACTGATTATAAATTCTAGATCTATTTGTGTCTATAACCAATCAACAATCTTATTTTTTACTTTTTTTTTTTTTCAACAGTCAAGCAAATCTTATTCCACCTTTTCTTAGATTTTGAGTGTTTATGGTAATTTGGGTTTATATAAATGTACACACTAAATTGAAGATCAAAAACACAAAGAGTATAAATGTCATTTTGTTATAAAATTAAAATAATACAAAAAATAAAAATAAAATAGTAACTGTAAAATTAAATTGTAAAATTATTCAATGTGATAAGTAGTTGATTCAGAGTGTTTAGTCTAATTTACACACATTTCAACTAATTTTTAAAATTTTAAAGTTAATGAGATAAATAGTTTAGTTAGCAAAAGTTATTTTACACAAAATATTATATTTAAAAAATGTAAAAGAAAAATATTTGATCAGAAGATAAGCTTTACCGGTCGAGCATAATTAACCCCCACAAAAACTATAGAAGCCCAATTTCATTTAAAAAGAAAAAAAAAGGACAATTTTTCTACTTATCTAAAATATTTATATTTAAAAATTTTACATTCGCATAATTAACTAAAATATCTAATGGATTCCATTAGTTTTGAATCTTTTGATTCAAACTAACAGAACAGATCAAAATGCTAATCAAATATGGTACCCATGACCACCCCCCTCCAAAAAAAGAACTTCTAAATACAGCAATCAAGTGAGAAATCAAGTTTAACAAGAAAATAGAACCTGCAATTGGGTTTCCCAAATTTTGGAGAATATGCAATTGCAATACAACCAAAAATGTAATTTATGACTAAAAGAAATCCACTCATGCATGTTTGGATTTCTTTTGTGGACAACTCAAATTGCCACAACACCACCACCCCCATCTTTGTTTGACCCTACATTTGAAAAATAACAACAAAACATAATAAAATTAAAAACTCCCATACATCGAGCTAATAAGAATTAGAATACGTAACTAGATGACCAATGCGACACCATAGTTCAACAAACCAAGGAACAAGAAGAAACACACACACACACACTCACAACAGATTAGCTCCATTGTAATCTCCAATAGTTTCTATTCTGTTTTTCTTCTTTCATTTGTTCCTTTCTTTCATACGTACAAATACAAACAGCTCGACCACCATAGTCGGGCCAAACTGAAAATCCAATAGAACACGGTTAGTCGGTTGCCCGAAATTATTAAACTGGATCCCCCTACAAATTTACAATAAAGGAAGCCACTCTCGGAAACTGATTTAGAAAAATTAATGACATGGAAAAAGAAAGCAATATTGCCGCTTGTTTGTCCTGATGAAGCAGAAGAACTGCAAGCAAAGAAAAAACGAATAAAAATAGTCCAAAAGAAATGCATTTTGAACAAGCTTCAGCTGATGCGTGAGACGAGTCAAATCTACAAACATAAAATGGATATAGCCACTGTGAATATTGATTTTCAAAAGCAACAAAACCCATTCATGGAGATCTATCATTTAATTACGAATAGCACTAGCATTCACATCACCTTCCCCTTCTATATCAATATACATTCTTAGTGTCGGGATTGGTCCCCTCAATTACTCAAAAGTAAATTCATGCATCTATCACGGTAATAGGCAGAAACTATAGAATTGAATTAAAAGAAGCCACAGAGGCCATCTGCTATACAATGGTTTCTATAGAAGTGAAGGAGACCGTAATGGTTTCTGTTGAAGCATTTTTTATCCTACGGCAGAGTCAATTCAATAAAGATAAAAGAAATAGAAAAACTTAAAGAGGCACAACATCAATGTAAGAATGAAACTAGGTGCTTGTTTGGTGTAGATTATTCGAACTGATAATAATGGAAAAAAAAAAAAAAAAAAGAAGACATAATTTAATATAATTAAAAAATGATTAAATCAGGCCAGAAAATCAAAACCAAATCAGCACAAAAGAGCTAACTGCTTAGATTAATGTGAGAGCCAGTTAATCAGATATTCAATACAACCAGTACAAAGAGAGATGGCTGCAGCCCCAAAGTCTCACAAGTTAAAAGCTGTTTTGGACTTGATCTTTGCAGCTTGTTAGTTTAGGGATTATCCCTCTAATCTATTGTTTCCAAGCCTATCCACTTGTGTTGTAATTGGATATTTAATAGTGGATATAGATTTGATTAAAGTGTATAATAGTTTTCATATAAAAAAAAATTACTATATTACCACCCTAGTAAGTGGTGCCAGTCACATATCTGTCAACTTTTTCTTCCTCTCACACCTTTTTCTTCCATTTTCCAAGTGAATTGCCTAATGACACCATGACTACCCCATCTCATCACCACCATTAGCCTTCGCCTTGTTCAATGTGAATTGTTCAACAATTCTTCAACTTACCACTTTTTTTGGGGGTAATTGCCATTATATTCTTATACTTTGGGTGAAAATCACTTACACCCCCTGTACCTCGTTGTTGTGCACTAATATCCCTTGTACTCCTAACTTATGTGCAAAGTTGGACGACATCAAGTTAAGTGATAAAACTAACGACGCCATGACTATCCCATCTCATCACCACCATTAGCCTTTGCCTTGTTCAATGTGACTCGTTCAACAATTCTTCAACTTACCACCTTTTTTTGGGAGGGGGGTAATTGCCTTTATACTCCTTTACTTGAGTTGAAAATCACTTACACCCCCGTACCTCATTACTGTTCACTAATCTTGTACTCCTAACTAAAGTGTAAAGTTGGACAGCTTCAGGTTAAGTGATAAAAAGGCCGAATTACCCTCTTCTTCTTCTTCGTCGCTACCATCTTCTCTCTCCTCTACTCTTCCATTTTGCTTTCTCAACACAGCTTTCACCATTGCTGAAAGTTTCAAACAAAAAAAGTAATGCTAATTGACAAAGTGAGTGCAAATAAACAAATTAATCCAATCTTCTTCCCCACTATTTCAACAACTAAATAAGAAAATAATGCAGAATATGCAGTCATCATCTACAATTCAAAATCTAGAAAATGCACAAAATCTATACAAAACTCACAATATATATATATATATATAATACAAATTAAAACTAAATTGAAGATTAGACAACCAAAAACCCCATTGATTGAAGAGCCCCTAACACTGATTCCAAATCCCAATTTCGAGCAAAGCAATAAACCCCCCCCCCCCCCATGATTCCCTCAACCTCCCACTCTCGAAACCCACTGGGGAAAAAAAATGAGAGAATTGGCCTGACAGAGACGAAAAAATGAGACTTTGGTGAAGATTTAATCAGACCTAGTCCGAATTTCTTGAGAATTTAAAGTTGTTTATATATATATATACATATATATTTATGTACTTGTTATGCCTGAAAACCCTGGTGACATCTCTGAACCTTACCCAAAAAGATTTAAAAGTCATTAATTATATATTTGGCACAGTTCACGTTGTTATTGCAGTTGTTTAAATCTTACTCTGCTTATATTCACATAACTAATTCTTAGAGAAGATATGATATTTCTTTTATTTATACATATTCACACAAACACATAATACTGTGTTTGTCTATGCACACATGTATAATACAAGTTAAAATTTTCTTCTTTATTTCTATACTTGAGAAACTTTCAAATGGTTTATTTATTATGGTAATCCAATTCATTTATTTCTAAAATAAAAAGTTGAGATATTATGAACAAAAGAAAGATGGAAAGAGGAGAGGGTTTAAAGAGAGAAGATGCTAAGAATCACATGACACATTCAAGATGCTGGAATGACATCGTAGGGAATTTTCGTCTATTCACTATTTTTTTGGATGAAAATCGAACACTTGCACTTTTAATGCCTGTGTGTTTCACGCACGGTTAAATTTAAAAGTTTCGTCCAATTTTGCACTTTGAATATGAGTATAGGAGATATTAGTGCACAATAATGAAGTACAAGGGATGCAAGTGATTTTCACCCCAAGGGGTATAAGGACAATTACCCCCCCTTTCTTTTTCAAGGTTGAGCCTTTTCAATTGAAGCTAATGTTATGTTGCCCTTCCCTTATTCAAGAGGAAATGAGGACTTTCTTTTAGCTATTGGCCAAAACAAGATATATTAGCCTCTCAGGCGATCAATTGATTAGAACATAGTATGAAAGGGACGATTAGAGTTTGAAGTCAACTCAATGCTAAGGTTGAGCAACTATGGTTGCTAACATCATTAACAAGCCCTCCTCCTCCCTTCATGATTGATGATACCACTATTAACATCACCGATCACCACAACTCGCTGCTTAACCATAGCCACAATGGCTATAACCACTACCAAAAAACCCTTCATTGAAACCCCACCACAATCATCACTTCTATTATGGTCAAACCATCATCTCTATTGCTTCAACCAATCTAACTGACATTAACTATTTTCTTTCTCAGTCATCACCTCTACTAATTAAGAGGTTGCATATGACAAGAGAAGTGGAGAATAAGTGGGACCCTAAGGGGGAGAAATTTGCAATTGTAGAGATCATGGGGAGACAGAGTTGAGGTCGCAAACAAAGGGGGGTTAGAGGGAGATGTATTGAAGTGTTAGCAATAGCTTTGGAACTTCACCATTGGACACCCAATTATTCTTCGAATTAGCTCAATGGGAGATTAATTTAGTGGATTAACAGTTTATTATAAGTGAAGCCATCTTCTCTCCATTGTTAAACATCCATAATCATCACCATTCTACATCCTCAACCTTGTGTCTTCCTTTCCCTCCATCCATAATCAGCCATCAGCTCTACTAATTACGGGTGATGACTAAAAAGAAATTGGAGTGGCCTGACGGTGGGTCTAAGATGATGGCTTATAATTGGTGTGTTGTTGGTTATATTGGGTTTGTGTGTGTTTATACAGAAAAAATAAAATAAAATAACGGCAGATACCCTTTAATAGAGGTGGTCTTCCATGGAAGCCATTTTTCAACCAAATAAAATAGAAAGCCGGAGATGTAGTGATGTTGGCAGAAAAACAATGACTTGAGTCTTCTTGATAGCAGAGAAAACGCCAACCTTAGTTTAGAAAGACAGAGATATAAAGATGTTGGCAGAAAAACTATTCTATTTTTTTTTTTCCAACATATAAAACAAGAAAATGGATTGTGTGCTATTACTTTCGCAATAATAAATTGAAACAAATGTGTTAAGTAGATAAGAGTAAATTACAATTAGCACCCCTGCAGTTTACTCTCTTGGAAGAGCAAGAAAGAGACAGTGGTTGCTCCCTCTAATGCAGAAGCCAAATACAGAGCTCCTGCTGATACTATATCAGAGATTATTTTCTTGCGATGGTTATACTTCAAGATATGGGAGTAAATTTTTCTGGACCTACTATTCTCTTTTGTGAGAACAAGAGTGCTGTCCAAATGAATCTCACTTTGGTCTCTACAATTTCAATTGTAATAGTCAGCCCCCTATAATTATGGTCAAGTTTTACTTTCATCCTATCAACAATTGCTAAAATGTGACTAAAAAATACCATGCATCCATCTTATGTAATAGACATGTGACATTTTTTATTAATAAAAAACCAAAATAAAACTTGACCATAACTATAAGTGGCTGACTATTACAATTGGAACTATATGGGTTAAGGTGGGATGAGGTATAAACTTTAGGGTTGGTTTCTGAAATTTACCCTAAAATTAAATGCCGTCAAATAACTCTGTACACAAAATACAGCTAATAGATGAGAGCATGTCACGGGTCCTGATAATTAGAACTGACGGCAACAAAACAGTTCAAAAAGAATCTTTGAACAGAAGCAAAATGCAATCAAAAGAATAACGTGAGATTGGGTCAAGTATTAATTTGTCCATTAAACTATGAAAATAATTGATTGAATATCTTGGATTGGAACATCGCCAGTACCTGTTCCTCATTCGTTATTTAATATTACGTGCAGCCTCCTTTTGGACTTGTTTAAATCCCCCGAGCGAGACTAGGCTTTCTGTGTACTGATAAGCACGGAACGGCGGTATATCGAGTTTGACATTCTTGATTTCTCTGGTTTGGGGATGATAAACACACAACTCTTCATTCTCATTTTCTACTAAAATATCACCTTTCCCAGAACATACAAACGGCCATTTGAAATCCAAAATAGGTCCACCAGTGAATTTCTTACTCCAGCAATCCCGAACACCAGATTCGTCCATCACCCACAAATCCAGGCACTTGCTCGATTCCTTGTAGCACACAGCAAAACCAAGAGTATCTTTATAATTCACAAGTCGACCGTAGGTACCAATGCGCCGATCAAATTCTGGCATTGGAAACTGCCGGAACACCTCCCTGCAGCAGTCAAATGACATAATTTTCCGGCGAGTTGCACACTTACCCCGATCCCTGTAATAGCCCGAAGCAATCAACCTTCCGTACGGATCTCTCTCTGCAGCCTCCCAAAACGGCACTCCTTTCAAGGTCACATCGCTTTGATACGAAGTTATCAGTAACGGAACCTCAACCCGAACCCCTTTCCAGGAATCTTCACTAGCCGAATACACCTGCACTTGCGCGGGCCGTTCCTCTCTGTTCCGGACCTGCCAAACCCTGACGATCTTGTAATCTCTGGAGACAGAATCAAAGCAGAATCCAAGAGCGTAATGGTTAAAATCGCCGTCATCAACCACAGTGCCCGTGCTCAGGGGATCGGGAACTCTCTTGAATTGCCTGGTCGCAGGGTTCCACAGGACGAGCAATCGACCGCAGAACGAACCGCTCAAGCAAACCAAGCCGTTGATTGAACCGACAACCGTCAATCTGAAGTGTTTCCGAGGGAAGGGGTGGTCGAGAGTGACGGTAACGTTGTGGTTACTCGTTTGAAACAGAGTGATATGTTGATCGGACATTGGCTCCAAACTGTAACCGTGAACGATGATCGAATCGTCGTTGAGAGTGGTGGATTGATTGAGCTGCATGGAGACGAATCCAGGGCTTTCGAGCAGGGAAAGCCAGTGCTTGCAGACGCATTTGAATCGGATTAGGGATTTCACCGGGAGTTTAGACAGAATGGCGACGATGATATCCTCCGGCAGATTGCAAAACGGCATTGCGTCGCTGGGGACAGGCTCCGTTTCTCCGATCACTGTCTTTTTTGGGGATGGGACCTTAGATGGGTTACTGTGTATAAACAGGAAATGCGTTTGAAGCTAGCTAAAGGCTTTATTTCGGACTGATCTTTTTTATTTCAGTGGCATTATTGTCGACAAAACTATAATTTCCATTTTGAGTCATTTGACTATGCCAAAATTTTATAATCATCAAATATTTTGTTTTTCGTGTGTGTTTATATACTTTCACTTGCATTTCAGCTTTTAAGCTGAAATATTGGATTATGAGTTGTGCTTAAAAAAAAAATTTTGTGTGTGCGTCGATCAATACTTTACTTTTCTTATGGGCTGTCGTGGGTTATGGCCCATACTTTGTCAGTTTGGACCTCGGCCTAAGGGTTACAGTAGGTAATTTATTCCATATCGTGACAGTTAGGGTGCATGTATGTGTTTATATCCTCTAACCTGTATTTCAATTTTGAACTGAAACGTTGAGTTGTAAATTGTGCTTAAAAAAAAAAATTAATAGCTAGTTACACTTTGGAGTTGTTTAGAAGCCCAAAATCTACTAATTTTTACTGATTTTTTATATTTTTTTTTAATTAAATTTCATTACATATCATTTTTATATTAATATTTTATACTTTTTTTTTTTATACTATTTTATCATTCAAACACCATCAGCTAAGCGTGAAACGATAGATGATTCCAAGTTCCTCAGGACAGCGCCTCACAATGGCCGAAGGAAGAAAGCTGATCGTGTCGCTGATAAGACAACAGTTTGTACTGGAATGAACGTCTGAAAAATTAACTCACTTTGCAAGATTGAAGAAATAATGAGTTGTCGGGATGATGGTTACATAAAACAGTTTCTTATTAAATGCAGTTGAAATATTGTCGGAAGAAATTAATTAATTTACAAAGAAAATTATAATGAACTGAAGCCTTCCACTTTGTTTGGAAATATCCTTATTTTAGAATTAATTTGATAAATAAAATATTATATTTATAACACATGTTTAAATATAAAAATTAAATTAAATTAACATAAAAAGTGAACCTATTAGTGGTAAAAAATATAATAAATATAATATATAAAAATAAATTTATTTATTTACTTAAATGGTTTAAAAAAATAATAAATTATCATCAAATTTTATTATTTAGAATTAAATTTCAAATAATATAAAAACTCACAATTTAAATTACGAAATGAAATTAAGTTCATCTAATAAAATTTTATTTTAATTCTAAACAAAATTATTGATGAGAATTCTTACTAAATAAAATTAATTTCTATCAAATTTACTATTTTAAACAGTGCTTTATAAAAGATAACAGAATCTTATGACATGCCATCGGCCCGTGAAACGCAAAAAAGCTAGCCCAGCTAGCTCAAGAAGTAATAGATGTTGAACGGGAAAAAGAGACCAACAAAATAAAAAGAAGAAGACACTCAAAGAAACAACAAGAAGGATGGTAAGTCTCAGCACAGGAAAGGATTGAAATAGAGAGAGACCTCTAGAACTTGATCAATCATACACAAATGGACATGTTAGTCCACATAAAAAAATGTGATTACCGGCAGCTCATTTGAAACTTCACAAAATTTTACTTACTTTTATAAATTTTTATAAAATTTAAATTTTTTATTTACTGCACGAATTATGAGACTGCAACTTTTATAAATCTATACTAATTTTTACAATTCTAAACATGCCATATGACCCCATTATTTTTTAAAATAGTTCGACCCATTAGTTTGATTTAGTTTTATATTGGATAAATTATATTGAGTACCCTTATATTTTGTTATTAATATCACTTCAAGACTTATATTTTAAATTGTTTTACTTTACCTTTGTAATTTTAAATCATTCCATCCATCCCTACCCTTATATTTTGTTATTAATATCACTTCAAGACTTATATTTTAAATTGTTTTACTTTACCTTTGTAATTTTAAATCATTCCATCCATCCCTTCCATCAGTTTTCATTAAGAAAAAAAAAATTAACAACAAATGTTACATGAACATTACATACAATGTAAGAATGATGTTTTTTGCCAATAAATTTGAAGAAGGTGGCAAAGTGGACTCATTTAAAAGTATAAGAGACAAAATATAATAATTTAAAATACAAATACCAAGTTAAGATAGAGAGTAAAGTACGACAAAGTTAGATGTAATTTACTCTTTTAATAAATTTCTTAATTTAAATTCCGTTTAGAGCTTTGATATTTGTTAAAAAATATTAAAAATTTCAAAAGTCACTTTTTATCCGTACGACTTATAACTTTCATCAAATTTTACTTAAATTATTTCGCTTGAAACGCACTCTTAATGTAATGTTCAGATTGGAAACTTGGAGAAAAGGCTCTTTATATGCTTGTTATTTCCTTTCCTGAAGCGATTTCATTCTGATCAATTGTTTTTTGTGGGCGAAAATAGGCAGCCCAAACCCCTTGAAACATATTCGCCGGCACTAATTAGTTTCCTATTTCCATTCTTTGATTTCCTTACATTCCTATTTTCGTTCTTTGATCTCCTTTAGTTTCCTATTTTCTCTCTAATTTATTACCCGTTGCCACTATATTCGAATTAGGAAAGTCCCTGCCTCCAAAAAAGATCCCTATACTCTGTCTTCCTCAAGTATTAACTTTGTCTCTAGTTCTGTGTAAAAAAAAACATAGCATCCGAACTCCAAGAAACTCACACATACACATATATATACAGAGATAGTTGTTTTTTTCAGTTGAGATGGAAGGAATGGATCCAGGTTATGTGTTTTTGCCTACAGACGAACAGCTCATCAACGAGTATCTACTGAAGAAGGAAAAGGGACTGCCTCTGCCTCGACAAACTGTTATTGAGCGCGAACTTTACGGTGAAAAATCACCATGGGAGGTTCTGAGCAGTGAAGAAGGAAATCACCTCCCATGGCAGATTTTCAAAACTAGAGATCGCAGGACTCGTAAAATTAAGTACGAGTCCACCATCTATGTCCTCACACCGCTCAAGAAGGCCAGCCAGAACCGGATTCGTAGAACAGCCGGCTGCGGTAAATGGCAGGAGTATTGGACTAAAGAAATTCTAGACGATAGTGACGGTGTTATTGGATTCAAAAAGATGCTTGTTTTCATGGTCATCGACGACTCTGTTTTCAATGGGGATGGAGAGGGTTTGATCAAAGGGCACTGGATTATGTACGAATACACTCTCAATGAAAGCTTCCCTTTTGCGCTCTGCAAAATAACAAGACATGATTCTAAGAACCTCAAGAGAGCACCCAGCAATGCCCGAAAGAGAAAAGCGGCTGTTGAAGCGGAGGAGGAGCAGAGAAAGAGGAAGCAGACATGCGCCATTGCTGAGGAGGACGAAGACAATCAACTCGATCATCACAAATCCAATCCCACAGTTACGGTGTCAGCCCCACTACCATACCAGTTACCCCCAATGGAAGGTGTTGAACAATCTATCAGTGCAAGTATTCTGCCTCTGCAGTCTGTTCCAGCCGTGCACCCCTCAGCGAGTTCCGATACAGTTGATCAGATTTGCAATTTTGGGAGTGAATTTGATTTTTCCCAATTCATGGATCCCGATTTTAGTTTTACAATGGATAAGATTTTGGAGCAACCGGAGCAGCAGAACAGTTCAGGGGCTGATTCTTACGGCACTGAACAAAGATTTAAACACTGAAGAAGAGTTGGAGCAGTAAATTGGAGGAGGAAAGTTTTGCAACTCACTTCTTAATTTTTGGACATATTCTGTACTTGATTCTTTCAAAATAGTGTGTAGGTGATTGGAAATATAGAACTGTATTCTCTTATAGTTTATTTGTTTGTTGAAAACCCTGACCACTGATTCGCTCAAAATTGCGGATTATGCAATAGTTTCTCAAAGTTCATAAAATAATGATAATAATAATAATAATAATTCTTCATATGTCTGTTTATTTGAAGAAAATTTATTAAGTTCATTTATATTTTAAATTTCAATATTTGGTTCCTTTCACTGTGATCCTTTCTTGCGGGGGAAGGAGAAGAGGCTCTTGATATTGGTTAATTAGTGAGGGTTCCAAAATGGCCCGCTCGCTTTCTGCAATTTCATTCTGTGTTGATTTTTGCCACTTTTGTGGAGACACCTTTGGTGTGTCTTATTCTTCTTGCAAACTTATTCTAGGTTGAAACCTGCCAGGGAGACTTGAATTAACCTTTTGGGGAGGTTGATGAGTCCAATTGTCTGCAATACAGTTATAACAGAACCTTGATTTAGAATCAAAACTTAGGATATAATTGAGGTTCGTATAAGTTAGACTGCACACCTAAGACATAAATAATAAAAATAAAAATAAAATAAAAAATAAAGTGACTCAAAACAACTCAGTGAAAAAAAAAAAAAAAAAAATATAGAGTAATAGTGGGAAAGTTTCCAAAAGAGACTGTTCGTTTCAACATAAATATACTCATGGCCTTGCAAGTTTATAGATAATAATAAGAATAATAACCAAAAAAAGAGAAGGGGGGGGGGAGATTTTACGGATAATAAGGGCTCCTTTGGAGTCCCAAAAGATTCCCAAAAAAATCAAAAAATTTCAAAAATTTTTAAATTCCTTCAATCACATTTTGTCATTTATCATTTTTATATCACATTAATCCCATTCATTGATTTTTTTTAATTTTTTTTTGGACTCCAAACGAGGCCTAAGTGAGACGCACAAAAGAGATTTCCGTGGAGAACTAACTTCTAACTTCTTGTTATCCATAATAATAACAGAAAAGGCACAAAAGAAAAAAGGCTAATTAGCCATTCGCTACTAAAAAGTTAATTTTTTTTTAATTAGAAAGTGAAAAAGGTACCTTTAAATTTTTTATTAATTTATTATTTTTGCACTTTATAGTTTAAAAGAATTTATAAATATAAGTGGGGAAAATTAATACTCTCCAGACAAAAGTTTAAATTAATATTTAAAAAATATGATGATATTTGTTAAAATTTTACACATTTATTAAACCATTATGGATTCCTAAATTTTTTTTATTTAAAAAAATTATATTTAAACTTTAATTTTCTTTAAAATTAAACATTTAAATTAAAGTTTCAATTCTAATATGCTTAAACTTAAATTTTAAATACATATACTTTACAGTCTTTGTATCATTTATATAATAAGGAAACTTAAAATTTTGAATTTGAGAGATTTTCAGTTGTCGGATTTGCTCAATAGTCAGGATTATTTTTCTTTTTCTCTCTACTTAAGCTATTTTTATGTCATTTCATATAAAAATATACTCTTTCACTCTTCCCATAATTTTTTAATACTTTTTATATAAATTTTTTAACTTCATATTTTAAAGAATGTGATAATATTTGTAATAAATAATAAAATTTTGTATCTTTATTAAACACTATACGTACACCTTAGTTTACTTCGTGATTTTTATTTTTATAGGTCATTTTTATAATTTTTCTTGTAGATTTGCTTTATAAATTTGAATTTGAACTATTTGCATGTCAAATTATATTTTTATATGTTTAGACATGGGTAATTAATAGTTATTTTATGAAATTATGCAACTTTATTAGAATATTTTATAATATATTTAAAATTATATTTTGTCTAAAAATATTATACAATTTCGTACATTCACGAGTCAACACTAATAACTTTTATATATAAAAGTTTTTAAATTAATATTTTTAAAATGTGATAATATTTTTTATAAATAATAAAACTGTAAACATTTACTAAATAATGTATGGATACTTATTAGACAAAGTCAACTAAATTTTTTATTTTAAAAAATTATATTTAAACTTTAATTTTATTTAAAATTTTATTAAAAATAAATATTTTAATTAAAATTTTAATTTTAATATACTTAAAACTTAAATTTTAAATACATATACTTTTGCACTCTTTGGGTCATTTATATAATGAGGATTTTAAGAATTTGAGATTTTTTCAACCGTTGGATTTGTTTAATAGTCAGAATTATTTTTTCTCTCTATTTTGATTGTCTTTTTGGTCATTTCATATGAAAACATCCTCTCTCGATCTTGTCATATTTTTTGAATGCTTTTTTGATGATTTTATCTTCGCCTTAACAATCTTTTGCAACGGATAATAGATAGAGGGATCTAGTTGTTACTTAATCGAAAGTGTAGGGATTTGACTTTAACAATTGAAACCATTAGGATTAAAGTGAAACCGAGAGTAAAGTGTAGAGGTGATTTTTATACTTTATCCAAAAATTTTATGCCTTTATTAAACACTATAGATATCTCTTTTGATTAGTGATTTTTATTTTTATAAACTATTTTTACAAAATTTTCATATAAGTTTGTTTTATAAATTTAAATTTATTACACGCCAAATTATATTTCTATACTTTTGGCACGAGTAACTACTAATATAATATAATTTCACAAAATTGGCAAGTGGTTACACATTGACTATTCATACAGGGGTGGCATTATCAAAGAAGCATTAAAAACTAGAGATGTCAATGGAACGGATATACGAGGGTACTCGACCGGACCAAACTCAATAAAAATCTACTGGGAAAATACTCTAATGGGAATGGGACGGATTTGAGATTTGCCTATAAGATATCCAATACCCAAGACTTATTTATACTGATAAGGTACTTGATACCCAATACCCATAGGATACCCGTTTAATAAAATAAAATAAATATATATTTATATATTTATAATTTTATCCGTAAAATAAATTTTTGAAATTCTTAAGCTAAGGTCATTTATGGATTGTTTCATATTGGATTTGGAAATCTTTTATGAACTGTGTTTTCTCTGGTACTCTTCAGGGGGTATGCCCCTGTATATTTTGTATATTTATTTTTAATATCTATAATATATTTGTTTTACCTTTCAAAAAACTTAAGGCCTTTTGACTAATGAATTTATTCAATTTAATAAATTTAACATTTTTGTCTCTTACTAATTTATTTTGTATTTTTATCTTAAATCGGGTATTTAATGGAGAATTTGAGCAATTGAATATAAATAAATTTCATAGATTTAGAACAGGTTTTAGGATTTAGAATCGGACGGATTTGTAATTCCGACTTAAAAAAATAAACGAAATTGAAACAGTAATAATAAGTAAAAAATAAATAGTTTAGTAATGAGATTGTTTAATTTAGTGGATACACTTCTCATTTACATTCCTGTTAAAAACTCCAGATCTGTCACTCAATTGGTTCACGTGTCGTTCAAGTACACCCGTCACTTTGCAAAAATCCATTAAATTTTTCTTTCCTTTCCTTTTCTTTTCTTTTTTTTTTTTTTTTTTTTTTTTCTAATCCTAACATGCACAGCCATCCAACAAAACTTTTGATTGGGTGATTCAACCATCAATCGGTAGTACACACGGGCAATTCTTTCAACAAAACTGAAATTCTCAAAAAGGAAAAAATTAGATTTTTAGTAATTTGTTTTTTAATTTTTATTAATTTAACATTTTTAACCTTAAAATTTTTTAAAAAATTAAAATAAAAAAATAAATTTAATCATTTTATAAATAAATAAATAAATCAATAAATTAAGATTCCAAAACGAAGCCTAATATTGCACGTCCATCGAAAAAGCTTGACTTATTACATGGTGATTCATCGATTTAAAGTTAAAAACAAAGAATAGAACTCCCAGAAGAGGCGCTACAATAGGGTTGTTGCAACCACTGTAATAACTTTAAAATCACGTAGTTTCGGTGTTTTTTTTTTTTTTAAATGGTATTGTTTCACATAAGTTTTTATATTAAAATATTAAAACAAAGATTTAAATATATATTTAAATATATTAATTTATATTTTAATGTGAGGAGCTAAATAGAATATCGTCGTTTCAAATAAAAAACGCTAAAACGATGTGATTTTGAATTTTTTGCAGCGGACTGCAGCCCACCTATTCCCCCCCCCCCCAAGCTTTTTTCTCACTTTGTGACAACCCCTGTGACAGTTATTTCACCCCAACAGCTTCTCTCTCTCTCTAAAACACTATATCACTTCTTTTTTTTCATTCTCTTGGAAAAGAAACGTTACCATGACAAATTCATATATATATATATATATACATACACACACATAAATTTTTTTTATCACCTATTACCACGCCTATTTAAATTTGCGTTAACATCTAATCATAACTCAATAACAAAAATTTTTTGAAATATTTAACGGTTCATATTCATTTAAAAATAAATAAATTAACAATTTAAATAATTTTTAAATGAATCAAGTTAATTTTAATTAAAATAGAAGTTGAGTAGAAAATTAAAAATAATAAAAAAATCTTAATTATTGAATTAAAAAATAATTTTTAGTTATTAAATCTTAATTTGTAAAAAAAATATTTTAAAAAACAGCCCTATATTATTACACAGACGTGCTCGGTAAAAAAAAAAAAAAAAAAGGTGCATTCGAGCTAGATCACGCGGTCCTTTATGGTGTTAGATTAGGAAAGTCCTCTACAGCACTGATATGCTACAAACAGAGAGAATGACCCTCAGTGGGCAAACATTAATCAATTTGTACAGTTTTGAAACATTTCACTACCAAACGTCGAATGCTTTGTTTTTTTCACAGAACGCACACTTATAGGGAGAGAAAAGTCTACGTCTGGAGAGTGAGAGTGGGAGAGAGAGAGAGAGAGGTCTCTGTCTGATCTCCCGACAGATACCTCTTTACAGAGGTCTATTGAAGCAAGAGATATCTCTTTCAGTATAACTGAAGGCTTCTTCAGTTTAAGGAGGTCTCCTCATATCTCTTTTAGAATAAACTTTTATAAAGTTGATACTGAAAGAGTCAGGAGGTCATATCTCTTTAGTATAAACTTCATAAAATTTGTACTAAAAGAGCATCTACACTAAAAGAAATGCTCTTTTGGCATCTCTTTTAATATAAACTTTATAAAAGTTTATAATGAAAGAGATATGAGGCGACCTCCTTAATCTGATACTGAAAGAGATATCTCCTCTCTCTCCCTATAAGTATAGAGAGAGAGAGAGAGTGAGAGAGAGAGAGAGTTGTTTTTTTTCAATCGAGATGGAAGGAATGGTTCCTGGGTATGTGTTTTTGCCTACAGATGAACAACTCATCAACGAGTATCTACTGAAGAAAGAGAAGGGACTGCCTCTACCTGGGCAAGCTGTTGTTGAGTGCGAACTTTACGGTGAAAAATCACCATGGGAGGTTCTGAAGGGAAATCACCTCCCATGGCAGCAATCCAGAACCAGAGACGGCAAGACCCGTAAAATTAAGCGCGAGTCTACCATCTATGTCCTCACACCGCTCAAGCAGGCCAGCCAGAACCGGATTCGTAGAACAGCCGGTTGTGGTAAATGGCAGGAGAATTGGGCTCAAGAAATTCTCAACGACAGTGATGATGTCATTGGATTCAAGAAGATGCTTGTTTTCGTGGTTGTCGACAACTCTGTTTTCGATGGGGCTGACGAGGGTTTGAACAAAGGGCATTGGATTATGCACGAGTATACTCTCAAAAGTGAAAACTTCCCTTTTGCGCTTTGCAAAATAACGAGAGATGCTTCCAAGAACGTCAAGAGAGCACCTAACAATGCCCGAAAAAGGAAAGCTGCTGTTGTTGAGGAGGAGGAAGTAAACAACTGGGAGAGAAAGGGGAAGCACGATTGTCCCGAATCCAATTCCACGTTTACTGTGCCAGGCCAATTAACCTCAGTGGAAGGTGTTAAGCAATATAACAGTGTAAGTACTCCGTCTCTGCAATCTGTTCCGGTGGCGGGGCTTTCAACGAATTCTGGTGCAGTTAATCAGCTTCCTGATTTTGGGATTGTGCCCGATTCTTCCGAAGGCATGAATTATTATGGAATGGACGGTTCTTTTCTCCCACTGAAGCTGGAGGACGGTCCATGGTTTGATTCTTATGGTAATCCCGAATAAAGATTTAACCACTGAAGAAGAGTTAGAGCAGTAAATAAATAAGGAAGAAAGTTTCGCAATTCACTTCTTAATTTAAACTTTCTTGTATATGATTTTTTTAAAATATTGTAAGTGGGATCAGAAATATAGTAGCAATATTATCTTAGTTTCTTTGGTTGTTGAAAAATATAATTCTTCCTATATCTGTTGATTTGAAGGAAATTTATTGAGTTTATTTGTATTTTAAATTTCAATATTCGGTTCCTTTCACTGTGATCCTGTATGATCATATGACAGTCCTTCGGAAGTAATTTCTTGCCTGGGGAAGGAGTTACCAAGAGGCTTTTGAGATTGGTTAATTAGTGAGGGTTCCAAAAAGGCCAGCTGGCTTTCTGCAATTTCATTCTGTGTTGATTTTTGCCACTTTTGTGGAGACATCTTTGGTGCGTCTTATTCTTCTTGCAAACTTATTTTAGGTTGAAATCTGCAGGGGAGACTTGAATTAACCTTTTGGGGAGTTTTATGAGTTCAACTGTCTGCAATTCAGTTATAACAGAACCCTGATTTAGAATCAAAACTTGTGACTGGCAAATGTTTGTGGGGGGGGCATGGTACTGTGGTTGGAGTACTTTAGCTACTTAATATACATATGTACGTATATTTGTTGGTGCAATGTCAAGTATGTCTTTTAGGCAAAGTGTGTGGGAGCTGGATGTTGAGATGGCTAACATGTGACACAAGATAGAACTGACAGTGCTTATTGAAACAGAGTAAGTTAATAATAACTAAGAAACCTTTTTGGAGCTTAATTCCCAATTTGTTCCATCTCTATGAGGAATGTATGCAGTTGTTTCCGTGAGGGATTTCTGAACTTCTGTTTCTTAGGAAAATTAACTAACCCTTTTTGGGTGCGTAGTAATGCAAAAATATGCAATGGAGACAACAATGTACGAAAGGAGTTGTGGAAGTGAGACAGTGACGAAAGTATGCTTTGACAGTTGGGAACCATGGCCCCCCTACCTTTAATAGAAACCCTATATATATTGTATATCTCATGTATATAAACACCAGAAATATGATACGGTGGCCTCTCCCAAACCTTTTTTTCTAAGAATCCCACTAATTCTTCTTTTAACATTTTGATTGTGTGGTCACAGTTTACCCACCGAGTGTACATGTTGTATAACTCTACCCACATCTTGTCCACATCTTTATTTATTTTGTTCCATACACCACTCCACACCCAATAATTCCACTATTTGTTCAAATAAAGCCTCAAAGTAAAATCAAAATTGTATCCAATTCTATCATTCAAAGTCAAAGGAAATAAGCTACAATCCGAAGACTAGAGTGAGAGAGACGATAAAGAGAGAAAGAAAGAGAGAGAGAGAGAGAGAGAGAGAGAGAGAAATTGTGGCCAAAGCCAAACCGAATTTCAAACCCTTCTGATCACCGGCCGCTGCTACATCTTTTGTGGAATACTACTCACACTCTAATTTTCTGATGAAATTGAATACAATGAATAAATTTTGAAATTAATAAATTAATGATTATTTTGAGGATTTAAGTTGTAAATTACTTTACCCTCCTATAAGTCACTATGTGGAGGGATTTAAGGAAAATAGTTGGTGCAAGCAAAACAAAAGAAATATATATATATATATATATATATATAATTGTTTTGTTCATAAAGCACCTTCAATGAACTCCTTAAATTAGCAACTGCTAATTGGTTTTGTTGTGTTCTAAAAATTTCAATCCTCAATAAAAGGGCCAACTGTTTATATATAAAAATATTTAGATAACTATCAAAGTTGAATACCATTTGTTATTTTCTCTATTGAAACTGTTTGGGTTTATATAACTTTTTTTTGTTATGGAAATATAGAAGATCATGACAAGGAAGAAAAAACACCCATTCAGTTGATGATCTAATAGCAACTCAAAACATACGTTGATATATATATGTTAGATTTAGTGATGTATATAATTAGTATTCCTTAATTTATGCATTTCTTACTTTGTATATTCTATCATAATTAGGATTACTATCTCATTCTTTATTGTATATCCTATCATAATTAGGATTACTATCTTATTCCTTATTTTGTATATCCTATCATAATTAAGATTACTATCTCCTATCAGGATTAGGATTATTGTCCTCTTATATAAGAGACCTTGTAACCTTGTATTCTCACACACAGAAATCAATATTTATCCATAATTCTTTCTTCTTGTTTTATTCTAACATGGTATCAAAGTTGAGGCTCTAATTTTTTTTTCATTAGCCATTATTTTCCAGCAAAATTCTGGTGTTGGTATATCTCATCAACAGAATTTTTTTTTCTGTTGCTTCTGTCATTATTCTTCTGGTGTTTATTCCAACATCTGCATATATCATCGGATTCGTCTCTCATAGACGAACCCAACGCCACTTTCTGGCAGCTTTTCAGCCGGTTCAGACCTGTTCCTGGCCTCTTTCAACGTTCCGGACACACTGATACTCTCTCTTTTATCTAATTCTACTCTGTTTTTCGTCTATCTTTATTGTGCACTATGAAAGCTATTTTTGTGGACCGCTCTGACAACATTATGTCCTTTTCTGTCATTTTGGATTGAACTAATTTTTTTTTTGTGGGCCCAAGCCCTCTCTGGCTTTATCAAATGACGTCATCTATGGCGCATTATTTCTGGCTCTCAGAAAAAAACCCATCCAAAAAGACAATGAGGATCAGTCCGCTTTTGAAGATCGTCTTGATAATTGGGAAAGCAAGAAAGCAAGAATTATCAGATTGTCACCTGGTTTCGTGCCACTACTATTCTTTTCATCAGTCTTCAATTTGGCCGTTTCCAGGACGATGATCAATATCCTTCTCCGGCTAAAGCTATTTGGGATTTCTTAAAGGATCGCTATCAGATCACTGGTCATGCTCATCAGTATCAGCTGCTCCAAACTCTTCACCGTATGCGTCAAGAGCCTGGGCAGTCCATCAATGATTTTCTCTCCCAAATGTCTTCTGTTTGGGATCAGCTTGCTTTATGTGAACCTATCTGGCAACACTCTAAAGATGCTCAATTGTACACTGTTCACGGCAATCATCAAAGACTTTTACTATTTCTTATGGCTCTCCATGACACTTTTGAGTCAGTTCATGCCTCATTACTTCATCGCATACCTCTACCCACTCTTGAGCAAGCAATTTCAGAACTTTTGTCCGAAGAAACTCGTTTTGGCCTCAGAAACTCGTCTTGGCCTCAAAACCAAGGTGTTAGATTCTGTTCTTGCTATATCACCGTCCCCGGTTCCAGATGCCGCTCTTGTCATGCCTCACACTCGATCTTCTGGCGCATTGGCTCCTCACTCTTGCATCTACTGTCAAAACAGGGGTCTACCGCACAATCATTCTTTTGAGCACGGTCTAGTTCGTGAGTGTTTGACTTGTCACAAAACAGCTCCTGGTCATTTTTAGCGTGACTGTCCCAAGGCTTCCTCCTCTGGGGCTCATTCAAAAAGGGGATCCTCTAAGTCCTCTGCCAAATCTCATGGATCTCGTGCCACTGCTGCTGTTGCTTCAGATGGATCCTCCTCCTCTGGTCTATCTTTTTCTATGACTGATGTGGAGTCTATCATTCAGCAAGTACTTGCCAAAATTGGTACTCCTCCTTCTACTGCTCTCTCCATCATGTCAGATACTTCTTCTTGGTATTTTGATTCAGGATGTTGCAATCATATGACTTCTGATTCTACAATTTTTTCATCTATTACTTCATCATCCTCTATTCCCACTATTCATACTGCTAAAGGTACTCATATGTCTGTTACTCACATTGGTCATATCTCTGCTTCATCTATTTCTCTTTCTGATGTTTATCATATTCCTACTCTTCTTTTAAATTTTGTGTCTGTTGGTCAATTATGTGAACTTGGTCTCATTATTACTTTTTCTACTTCTGGATGTTTGGTGCAGGACCTACAGACGAAACAGGTCCTTAGGATAGGCCGTAAGCATGGACGTCTGTTTGAAATTGTTCACCTCCAACTTCCACCATCTTCTGCTACTTCCGCTGCTGCCTTTGCTTCCACTACTTCTGTTTTTAATCTTTGGTATTGTCGTTTGGGTCATGTGTCATTCAGTCGTTTTAAAACTTTAATTTTTAGTGGTCAATTGGGTCATGTGGTTTCTGAGAAAGTTGATTGTTTATCATGTCAAACTGCTAAGTAACCTGCATTACCTTTTAATAAAAGTAATTTTGTTTCTCTTGCACCATTTGATCTTGTTCACTCTAATATCTGGGGACCTTCACCCACTTCTACTATGGGGGGCTTTCGCTATTTTGTTATTTCTGTGGATAATTATACTCGTTATACTTGGTTGTATCTTTTGAATAAACGTTCTGAACTTAAACAAATATACTTTGATTTCTCAGCAATGGTGAAAACTCAGTTTTCTAGTACAATCAAGGTTTTTCGAACTGATAATGTAATGGAATATTTTGACACTGAGGTTTTATCTTTTATACACTCTCAGGAGACACAGTCTCACCTTTCTTGTCCTGGTACATCCCAGCAGAATGGTCAGGCTAAACACAAACATCGTCATCTTCTTGATACGATCCATGCCCTTCTTATTTCATCCTCTTGTCCAGAAAAATTTTGGGGGGAAGCTACTCTTATTGCTACCTACACCATTAATCGTGTTTCTACTTCTGTCCTTGGTAATTCTACCATTTATGAACGCTTGTATGGATCCCTTCTTAATTATTCTCATTTTAGAGTGTTTGGTTATGCTTATTTTATTCTCCTTCAACCTTATGAACGCACTAGACTCGAACCACGCTCCCGTCTTTGTTGTTTCTTGGGTTATGGTATTGAACATAAGGGGTATCATTGTTGGGATCCTATTTCTCGGCGTCTCCGTGTCTCTCAATATGTTGTCTTTTGGGAATACAAGATGTTTTCTACTATTTCTCCATTTCATCTTTCTCTTTCTTATCATACTCATCTCTTTACTGATGTTTCCAAAGATTTGCATTCTGATATATTTGATACAGATAGTCCACAGGTCTCTTAGACACCACTGCTTACGATTCATCCCGAGACACCTAGGCCTTCTGCTGGACCTGTAACCACTCCTGATGAGTTTTCTCCTCCATCCCTTATTATCGAGCCTCCTCCTTCAGGACGTCATAAACGAGTAATACAACCCTCTGTTCGTCTTCGTGATTATATTGTTGATTCTGTTGCCTTTTCTACTCACGAACCTTCTTCCTATCATGAGGCTTGTACTAACCCTTTATGGCAGCAAGCTATGGATGATGAGTTACAGGCTCTTGAGAAAACTCATACTTGGGATGTGGTTCCCCTCGCTCCTGGGAAGACTGCTAGCAGTTGCAAATGGATTTACAAAATCAAAACTCGTTCAGATGGTTCCATTGAGTGACACAAAGCTCATCTTGTTGCTCGTGGTTTCACTCAGGAGTATGGCATTGATTATGAAAAAAACTTTTGCTCCCGTTGCTAGGCTTACATCTGTTCGCAGTTTACTTGCTATTTTTGCTGCTCGTAACTGGGATCTTTATCAGATGGATGTTAAAAATGCTTTCCTAAATGATGATCTTATCGAGGAAGTCTATAGGCAGCCTCCTCCAGGCTCCTCTGTTCTATCTTCTCATGTTTGCAAGCTTCGACGAGTGCTATATGGATTGAAATAGGCTCCTCGCGCCTGGTTTGCCAAGTTTAGCTCTACTATTCGTGAGTTTGAATTTATTCCCAGTTCATATGATTCTGCTCTATTTCTCTGCACCACTACAGCTGGTTCTATTATTCTCTTTCTTTATGTGGACGATATGATTATTACTGGGGATGACAGTACTGGCATTTCTCATCTCAAACAATTTCTCAGTCGTCAATTTGAGATGAAAGATTTGGGGTTTCTCAATTATTTCTTAGGTTTGGAGATCTTCTGTGATTCTTCTGGTTACTTTCTCTCTCAAGCTAAGTATGCTTCTGATCTCTTGACACGGGCTAGTATTTCTGATTGCAAGACTGCTACTACTCCGATTGATCCACAGCTTCGTCTTACTCCTCTTGATGGTGCACTTTTATCTGATGCGACTCTATATCGTCAGCTTATTGGCAATCTTGTTTATCTTACTGTCACTCGCCCTGACATTGCTTATACTGTTCACATTGTTAGTCAATTCATGGCTGCTCCCCGTTCCCCACATTTTGGTACTTTACTTCGTATTCTCCGATATGTCAAAGGCACCATGTTTCATAGTTTTTATTACTTAGCTCATTCCTCACTTGAGTTACATGCTTTTTCTGATGCCAATTAGGCTGGTGATCCTACTGATTATCGTTTTACTACAGGGTTCTGTTTCTTTCTGGGGACTTCTCTCATAGCTTGGCGTAGCAAGAAACAAACCCTCACTGCCCGTCTAGTACTGAAGCGGAGTATCTTGCTCTCGCCGATACCACTCAAGAGCTCATTTGGCTTAGATGGCTTCTTACTTATATGGGTGTCCCTCATTCTGCAGGCACTATATTATATTGTGACAATCAGAGTACTATTCAGATTGCTCACAATGATGTTTTTATGATCACACAAAACACATTGAAATAGATTGTCACTTTATTCGTCAGCATGTCAGAAGTAGCACTATTCGTCTCATTTCTGTCTCCTCAGCAAATCAAACTGTAGATCTTTTCACAAAGGCTCATCCTCCTGGTCGTTTTTCTAAGTTAATCTCCAAACTCAAGTTAATTCCCGCGTTACCACCTTGAGTTTGAGGGGGGTATTAGATTTAGTGATGTATATAATTAGTATTCCTTAATTTATGCATTCCTTATTTTGTATATCCTATCATAATTAGGATTACTATCTCATTCCTTATTGTATATCCTATCATAATTAGGGTTACTATCTTATTCCTTATTTTGTATATCCTATCATAATTAGGATTACTATCTCCTATCAGAATTAGGATTATTATCCTCTTATATAAGGGACCTTGTAACCTTGTAGTCTCACACACCGAAATCAATATTAATACATAATTCGTTCTTCTTCTTTTATTCTAACAATATATATATGACATAAATGTTTATTAAATAATATAATGATGATGATGATGATAGCGGCGGTATGTTCACATTTTGGAATGAAGAATCCTAACTCTATTTGAGTAAATTGGTGGCTGGCCTACATGTAGTAAAAAAAAATAAAAATAAAAAATACTTGGTTAGTTGGATAGACAGATTAGAATGTGATGTTAGAATACCCAATATACTTTTGTGTATGTATATAAACTAAAGCCCGTTGTACGATAGTAGAGTAAAAAAAAAAAAAGACGTAAAGAGAACCGAGAAGAGAAAGGTAAACCGGCAGCGTTCCATGTTGAAGGCAGATTTCGTTTCTTTTTTATTGTAATAGATCAGATTTAATTTGTTGAAGTAGGATTAAAGTTGAATAAAAATTAAATTTATTATATGTGATTTATTTGATGAATTCTTGTGATTAATTGGTTTAATTTATTTTTGCATGATTAATTGTATAAATGTTATTGTCCTGTGGCCCAAAAAATAGGTTGGTTTAAATTGCTTTTGATCCTAAGGAATTGAAACTGGTTTAGTTTAAAATTTTAAGAGTAAAGTACAAAAATCACCTCTATAATTTATCCTCGATATCACTTTAGTTCTATACGTTTCAATTATAGCAATCAAATCCCTACACTTTCCATCGAGCAACAATTCGATTTTTTCCATTAGTTGGCCGTTGCACGCAACTGTTAGATTGAGTAAAAAGGTAATTTCCTTTGCAGTTTATCCTCAGTGTTACTTTAGTCCCTAATGTTTCAATTGTAACAATCAAATCCTTATAATTTCGGAGTATATTTGAAATATTTTTAAGGGTAAAGTACAAAAATCACCCCTAGACTTTACTTTCAGTCTCACTTTGGTGCTAATGGTTTCAATTGTGACAATTAAATCCCTATATTTTCGGTCAAGTAATAATCAGGTCACTCCGTCTATTGCTCGTTACAAACCACTGTTAACGTGAGGGTAAAACCATCATTTCGCAAGATGGTCCATGTGACAAAGTAATGACGTGGACATTATCCACCATGTGTCAGATTGTTAATTGTTCACGTGACAAAGTGATGATGTAGCACCTTCGAATAAGGTGGGGATTGTCTGTCTATTATGTGTCTAACGCTCACTCGTTCATGTTTGTTGGTGTTGGCTGATATAGGTTGTTACCATGGAGTAGTTTCACTTACAAAAAAAAACCCACAAAGGAGGTGGGGACTATCTGTCTGCCATATGTCAGACCCTCACTCGTCCACGTATACTGGTGTTAGTTGGTGTTGGTTACTGCCATGGAGTAACTTCACTTTAAAAAATAAATAAATAAAACATCACAAATTATGTTACCTCTAATAATCAAAACAATAATCTTAAAGACAGGGAACTAGCAACGAAACAAACTTACCAACCAACTTACTAAGGGTTTTGTTTGTATAAGGTTCCTAGATAAAATTTATATATATTAAAAAATTAAAATAAATTATTCCTCATTATAATATTTATATATTTTTATAATATTTTTATATATTTATATAGAATATATTTATATATTATTAAAAATGATGGAGAATATATAATATTTATATAGTATATATTTATATATTTTATAAAATATATATTAAAATATATAATATTTGTATATATTTATATAAATATTTATATAGAAGATGTGGGAGAATCTACTTCAGCTTTTGAATATATATAAATATTATCTAAGAATCTTATACAAATCAAGCCCTTGATGAGTTAATTATGTTATTATTTCCACATCCTTAAGATTCTTGGTTCGATTCTTAGGGGTAGTATAATTTGTAATGTTTTATTTTCATTCTTAAAGTAAAACTACTCCATGGCGCACATATGGACGAATGAGTGTTTGAGACATGGCGGATAATCTTCACGTCATCATTCTACTACGTGGACTATCTTGCGAAATAATAGTTTTACCCTTACCTTAATGGCGGTGTCACGTCATCACTCTGCCACCTAGACCATCTTGTGAAATGACGATTTTACTCTCACCTTAACAGTGCTTAACAGACGAAGAGACTTAATTGTTGCTTGACCGAAAGTGCAAGGATTTGATTATCGCAATTGAAACCATTAAGACCAAAGTGATACCAAAGGTAAAGCGTAGATGTGGTTTTTGGACTTCACCCTATATTTAATTAAATTATTTTTAAGAAATAATATAATCTAAAATATATTTTATTAAATTATATAACATAGTATAATTTGAAATATATATTATTAAATTATTTATAGTAAATAATAAAGTTAAATTATATTTAATATATTTTCTTTTTATTGAATTAAATTATTTTTAATAAATAATATAATTAAATTAATAGTATAGTTAAATTAATACTTAGCTTAGTTTAATTAATATGAAATATATTTTATTAAATTCAAATAATCTTTTAAAATAATAAAATTAAATTTTTTACTAAAGAGTGATTCGATGGTAATATTTTATTAAATTATTTTCACTAAATAATATAATTAAATTATATTTAATATATTTTATTTTTATTGAATTAAGTTATTTTTAATAAATAATATCATTAAATTAATAATATAGCTAAATTAATAATTAATTTAGTTTAATTAATATGAAATATATTTTATTAAATTCAAATAATTTTTTAAAAATAATAAAATTAAATATTTTATTAAAAAATTAATTTATGTAAGTAAGATTACATTTTTAAACGTAGTTTTAGTTTTTATTTTAGAAAAAATTGATAACAAGAAAAAAATACCAAATAATAAAGAGTTAAATAAAATAGAAAAATAGCAATGTTACCTAATAGCTCTAAAATCGCTATTTTCTAAATTTTCTATCTCTATAATTTCTTTATATATATATATATATATATATATATATATATAATTCTATATATATATATTCAACTCGAGAGGACACATTTATCTGTGTAACTCTTTTGATTCTATTCCGTTAATTATAATAACAATTAGTGAAACCATCGAATCACTCTTTAATAAAATATTTAATTTTATTAGTTTTTTAAAAAATTAATTAAATTTAATAAAATATATTTCATATTAATTAAACTAAATTAAATATTATTTTAAATATATTATTAATTTAATTATATTATTTATTAAAAATATTTTAATAAGATATATTTCAAATTAAAAATATGTTATGTAATCTAACAGTTGTGTGTAACAACTAACTAACGAAAGGACTGAATTGCTGCTTGACTAAGCGTATAGTGACTTAACTATTACAAATGAAACATATGAGATTAAAGTGACACCAAGAGTAAACTGTAGAGATGCTTTTTGTACTTTACCCAAATTCTAATTTTTAAAATTTGTACTTAATTGTGGAACCTTGAATAAGGAAAAGAAAGATTTTTAAATGATGATTTGGATTTGAATCAATAAATTAATTATTTATTTATTGAGTTTATGATTTTACAATTTTGATTTTAGATTGATAAAGGTACCGAGATGAATAGACGGTGTTAAAACCTCCATTGATTGAAAAATCAGGAACCCCTTATCCAGTAGTCAAGTAACGTACAAAGTGTGTTAGTTATCGTGTCTAGTGGATTATAACCTATAAATCCTGTTTGAATTAATGGAATATTTTGGTAACCTGTGGTCGAGGCCTAGGTTGATCAGGGAGTGGTACCTAACTCAGATTAATATTGTGATTTTGTTGAAATATTTTATTTTATCTCGTGCTCAAAATATTTAAATTTAAATATTTGTGGTTTGTGATACATGTTGGCATGGCACCTTAGGTATTCATGCTAATAACCCGTATGTGATTTATTTAATTTTTATTTTTCTTCAAGAACTAGTAATTTTTTTATATTGTACTTATACCCCTACGACTATAGATACAGGTATACGATTTTTAGTTCATTACTATTAAATATGATTGGTTCTAATTAGTTCAGATCAATAATTTTAGTGATTTATAGTTGTTTGTTATTGCAAATTCGGAGCATGACACCCGCTAAAATATGTTGGTCACTATTTATATTCTTATAGTATTATTACTATTATTATTATTTAATAGATACTGGTTCAATGTATAAATACATACACACACATATATATATAATACTAACATTATTTATTTTAAATTTAAGAATAATTAATATTTTATTTAACTAATATCTCATCTAAATAATTTTTTAAAATAAAACCACAACTTTATAATTCATAAAAATATTTAAATACCTGAAAGAAATTCTCACACAATCCGTACGCCCACAATAAAACAAACATTTAATAAAGGCTCATTTTGTAACCCCATCCTTTTCTATTTATGTTTTATAGTTTTTGTTTCCTATTGTCTTTTTTAGAAAAGCCATTTTATTTACAACAATTAGTTTTTATTTTAATAAAATATTTAATTTTATTAATTTTTAAAAAATTAATTAAATTTAATAAAATATATATTATATTAATTTAATAATTAGCTAATTTAATTAATTAAACTAAATTAAATAAAATATATTAACTTATTTTTAATTACATTGTTTAATTCAATAAAAATAAAATATATTAAATATAATTTAATTGTATTATTTATTAAAAATAATTGAATAAAATATATTTTTTAATTTAATTAAATAATTAAATAAAATAATTAAATTAATAATATTTATTTAATTCAATTAATCATTTATTTTTTAAATTAGTTAACCTGATTGATTAATTAATTAATTAATTTTATTATTTATTAAAAATAATTTAACAAAATATAATTTATATAATTTAATTAATTAAATTAATGATTATTTAATTTAATTAATTAAATTAATTTAATTATATTATTTACTAAAAATAATTTTATTTTAATAAAGAATTTGAATAAAATTATTTATTTTAATGTGATACAACAAAAATTAACAAAGTGTCAAAATTGATAAAATATTTGTACCCAAAAAAGAGTGAATATAACTTTTTTGTTCACATTTTTTATTTTACTATTTAAGATTTCATTTTTTTGAAAATAAATAAAAATTAATTTAATAAACACATTTTTATTGCCTATTTTTTAAAATCTATAAATTAAAAAAAAATAAACATAAACATTATAAAGCGGGACCTTACCGTCACAAAAATTTTAAATGAACCAAATTTTTTATTAACAAATTAAATATTAATTAGAAAAAACTATAATATTATTAAATGAGCATAATTGAGTTTGCAAAAACCTAAATCCAACCTGTCCAATAATAATCCATTATTAAATAAATATAATTAAATTTAACTCGTTTAATCACAACTCATTTATGACCCGCCTAAACCCACCTATTTTTGAGTTCTAATATAAATAATATTTTAGATTACAACCCATAATCTTTTTCTTTTTCCCCAGCTAAAGTCGCGCACTTCGACTAATCTCTGGACTCCTAAACTTAACGATTGAGTAAACTCTCCAGTGACCTTGAGAAGACTCGAACAAGTTAACCCTGAGAAACAAACCAAGTTCTTACTAGTTAAGCCAACCTCAATATTGACAACCCATAATTGATAGTATCTAAATTTAAAATATATATATAATTAAAATCTCCTAACCAACTCCATATCCAACTAAGGAAACATTCCTTCAGAGTTTAGAGCGCACACAACGTAGCCAACATAATACAAAAGGTTTGATTAAAACATCAGCAACGCAACAATGCAGAACAAGGCAAGACCATTAGAAACTTGGACACGAGTTTGTGAGATAACCTTAAGGCCTTTCATGCATGAAGCCCAAACTGAAAAGTTCAATAAAGTTGTAGAACCAAAAATAAAGAAGTTTCAAGATGCCCCCAGATGATTTTAATGATTTCACACACATCATCATTCTTTCTTTGGTTCAAAGTTTTTCATGGTTTCATTCTACCTTTCTTGCTCCTACAGGGTTAGTGATCCTCAATCTTCTTCAGCCCTTTCATATCTGTAGTTTCCACCCTGCGTTAACAAAGAAGGGAAATCGAAAACAGGAAATAGGCATCAATCACTAGGATGACTCTCAAAACATATGTGATCCACGACAAAGCATGTTACTGTAATAGAGCCATGAGAAAATACAACTAGCACATAACAGACTTGAGAAAGAGTGGTTAGAAAAATGTCTCTCAAAATCAAGAGCGGACAGACAATCTGAGTTGACAGTCAGAAAAGAGCGCTATAAATTCCAGTGAGATTTCAGGGTGGCCAAATTGTAAATTCAGTAGATGAAAACAATTCAATAAAAAGAAGTGCTGCATGGAAACTTACGTTGTTCCGTAAAGGACAATCTTTTGGATTTTTGTAATGTCAGAAGCAGATTGATTGTCCTCAACAAAGATTGTCAAGCTGGCATGAAGTCATGCACAGTAATTAAGATCAACTCGTATTTTGACAAGAGGAATAAATGAGAAAGAAGCATGTACAAAGACAATCAACGCACCTGCGAACATTTTGAAACTTGACATATTTTAGGACTACCGGTTTATCCTACAATAATATTACAAAGAAACAATAAAATATCACACGCTATGTAACTAGGCATTTTCATCAAGTCATCTTCATAAGTGACTCTTGTAGCAGACAAAAAGCGCAAGGACTGAAACTCTCTACCTTAAGATTATCTGGGGATAAAACAGCTGTATCACTTGGAGGAAAGTCATTGACATTGCTGTAGAGATTATTATGATAATTACATAGCATTACTCTTCATAGCAATACTAATAAATCAAATATGACAACGTCTCACAGGACTTCAGTCAACAACAATGATCTGCTTCAAAGATTACCTGAATCCCATGTGTTCCCTATTTGCATAAAGTTTCATGGTTTTAGGACCTGGAAAAGACCCTCTCTGTTAATATTAGAATAAAATAAATTTGAGCAACTGGATCACTTTACATGGATCCAGACAGTAAATTAGAAACAAGCCAGAATACTGTACAGGGTGCATGCACAAGAAAATATGAAAAACGTGGTAACAGAGATAATACCAGAAACAAGTTAAAACATGTAGCATCATGCACAAATTTTGGGCTCAAGAAATGTAGCAGAACTACAAGAAAGTAGGGCTGTAACTCATCGGTTGCAACACAAACATTAAACCAATCCAACACTTCTTTTCTTTGTTATTAGATGGGTAAAACCAATCCAAAAAGTTTCAACTTGGTTTCATTATTGAACTGATTAATCTGTACTGGGTTGAAACACCAAGAACTCAAGAAAATCAGTTGAGTCTAGCCCTCGATTAATTTGCATTCCCAAAAGTGCAAAACAAGAGACAACTATTTTGATTTTATATGAATGTTATATGACGAGAATGTTCATTGAATCCAAAATTTTGTAGGTTCTTGAATTGCATTGACTTACACCACAAACCAAGGAACAACTCAATGTTCTGTGAACTTATATGTAGAACTTTTCTAATCCAGTTTGATTTTTCAAATTTTTAGTTCCATAACAAAGGGAGTCTACAAATGTTAAACCAAAAGACTACATAGGATGCGACGTAGATACATGCAAAGCAGGAAGTCCCAGACCAGTTGGCCAGTTCCTCTGCTAGAGCCTCCCATGCTTTATCATCCATCACTTGATTATTGTTTCAGTACCAAAACCTGGCTAAAATCTGGGATTTTTTTGGTTGCGCACGTGCAAGTACACTCAAGAACTGAACTTGGTGGATTGATTCATGGGACTGACCTAAAACCTCTCTACTGAATCATTATCCTTGGAAGCTCCACTCAGACAATCCCAATCCCCTAACCAAATAAGGAATTGCTGGCATGTCATTAGGGTTCATATTTTAAGAAAAGCAAATAAGGGAAAACTTCAACTCTTACAACTCAAACCCGTCCCATCCCAGATTTGCTGATTTCACAACAGCACTGAAAGTCAAATTGACAAAGAAATCGTTACATCAGACTCTCAAGAATCATTCCCTCTTTAATTGTCCAAGCATGTTATAATATCTATACTATTATAATAGAGGAACAAGGGTATTTGATAAAGCTCCAAACTTGGTGAAGTCTTTTTACTTCTCCCTATAACTACATTCAACTTCAATTGTATTGGGGGAAAAAAATTATAACTACCACATAATTTGATAATTTCACATTATAGTATTTTTGCTTTCTTTAAATGCCCTTTAACTACCTAGTACTTTTATATTTTTATTTTGTTTTCTCTAAATGCCCCTTAATTAGTTACTACATACTTAAATACTCTTTAACTACTAGCTATTTACTAGTTGAGACACTTATTCCAAATTTTTAATAGTTTTTATTTTAAAATAAAAAAAAAATTAGCAAAAAGCACACACCTAGAGTGGGTACACTTCTAGTCTTTTTTAGAACAAACACTCTTCGGAAAATTGGTGAAAAACTTGAAATTTAATAATAAACTAAAAAAAATATGAATTTAACAATACATATTAGGACATTTTGTTCATACACTTTTTTCTAATAAGTCGAATGGAAATAATTTTTTAATATTTTCTATAAATAAAAATAAATATATTTTTATAACATCATAAATGAATGAATAATTATTGTTTATATTTTTTTCCTTTACATATGTTATTACAGCCTTTTAATTTTTCTTTTTAAATTGGTGTATCATACTATATCTGTGTATATAGCTATATATTAATAGGAATGCCTTTTTAGACCAACATGATGTGTACCAAATTAGTTGAGACCTACTAATCTAACAAGCAAACCAAGCATGATGATTTAGGGATTTCAACCCAGCCTATCAAAGCAATCCCAACTAGTTAGGTAAATAATGTACCATATCCATAAACTTTACTTCTTAACAAATTCTCTAAAATACAATAAAAATAGACATTTTTTTATCTTATATATTCTCTATTCAACAATACTATGCATGAGATTCTCTAATATGTTCTCTACAATAGAGATTGCTACGATAACTCTCCACACTTGGAAAAACACTCTAAGATGTTGATATAAAACTATTTTTTACTCTAAATGCCTCCCCTTTTTCTGTTTCAGAGAAAAGAAGAGGTCTAAAAAAGCTAAAGTAGATCCCTAAAAACTTGAGCAACAAATGAACAAAACAAGAGCTTGCCTCAAGAGTAATTAGCAAAGTCACTAAATTATGAGTTTTCTTTTAGGAAATGACCTCCCCAATAAACTACAGCAAGTAAGAAAGAATGCGTTTGGAGAGAGAGAGAAGAGAAGGGGGGGCTGCACAGTCAAATATAACAGAGAAACTACGGTTCCACTTGGAACCCAAAAAAAGACAAACAAAATTACCTTCATCTTCAGGTCCTTTGATGAGAATAGAATGCAATTTAATAACTTGGGTAAAGGGAATATAAATCAAAAGTTGCTCATCTGCATCACTCTCCAAATTCAAACCTTCATCTTCTCGATATCCCTGGTTCATAGAAAAAAGGATTAACTACAAGTATAGTAATAACACTAATATAGATGTATTAAAATACCTAGGACTCAAGGACAACAAGTTGTCCGACGCTGTAATTTTATAACAAACACAGATTTGACATCAGATAAATATCTACGCATCATGAAAATATAATAAATTATTCACTTTACAGACTAAATTTATAAATGCCATTCAAAAAAAATAGCCCATTCAGTTTGCTTACACGTTAAGTAGGAACACAAATGCCTACTTCGATTTAATCTGGTACCCCCCCCCCCCAAAAAAAAGGTTGAAAATCCAATTTGTATCCACACACAAATAGGGGAAAAAAAGAAAGAGGGAACCAAATCAACCTGATAAAAAATGGGTTGACACTATAATGACAGAATTTGTATGGAAACCCAAAAACGACCAAATTTTTATTAGTCGTAAAATTTTTTGACCCAGAATTAAACTGGTTGTCTAACAAGTATGAATAAGGACACCAAATAAGAATATGACACAATACAAATACATCGACACATTTATTTTCAAAATTTCCTAGGACATGACGTAGAGGGAACACACTAATGAGTAAATATATATTTATATAAGCAAATTTAGAAACAACTACTCATTTATTTTTGTACTAAAAATGCGTTCATCTTTTGTTAATATCAATTTTAAAAGATTACATTTACAAACAGTTTAGAAGTTTTTTTTTTTTTTTGATAAGTCAAACACTTAGAAGTTTCAAGTCTTAGAATTGCACAAAAAAAAAAAAAAAAAAAAACAAAAGCAAAGTCATATAATTTTTGTCGATGTTCCTTTTTTCCAAATTATAACAAGATTCATGTATATCTAAGTTATAAATCCGTATCTCTCAAGTGTATGAAGAGTACTTGATGAGTGCAGGTATCCAACATAACACGGCTCCACACTGGTAACGTCACCTTCCTAGAAGTGTCCGTGCTTTATAGTCAATTAGCATTGTGATAGCATTTGTTTAAAAAAATAAATAATAATAATAATAATCAAAGAAATTGCGTTAGGTTAGATTGTGGCAGGTCGGGCTTTGAAATAGGCTAACCTAGACTAGAACTAACTAAACCTTCGACTTTCAGGTATTTTGTGCAACCTAACATCAAAAGTAGTCCAATTCCCTAAGGATAACCATGCATTGCCACCACTGTCCTCTTCCAAAACCTCTCTCTTTCACAAGCAAATCTTTAATCCCATTTTTGCAACAGTCGCTCGTTGAAAATAGATAACCTTAGAATGCTAATACCAGTATCCCTTGATAGCAAACAAACTATGTCCCAATCCACTAGATGATATTTGAACACCTCCCTAAGCCCACCCCACAAAAAGCCCCTTTGAAGCTTTTCCAATCTCTTTGCAAATGAAACTAGCACTTTGACTAGAGAGATAAAATAAGTGAGGATACTAGCTAAAGTACTTTTAATAGGGTTAATTCAACTCATTGTATAAAAAAAATAAAATAAAATATTAAAAAAAAAAAAAAAGCTAATTCTCCCAACTTTTGATAATACCTTCCCACAATTGCTTTGCTTTATAAGATGACACCAAATGGCAATCCGAAATAAGTTGCTGGAAGAACCCCAATCTTGCATCCTATAATAACTGCTAAACATTTTGAACATCACTGGCTATGATCAATTTTGATGTACCAAGATTAAATTTCTGGCCTAATACTGCTTGAAAATAAAGTAATACACACATCAAATAACCTAACTGAAATGGATCTGCACCACAAAAAATAAGAGAATCATCCACAGATAAAAAATGTAATACCTCCACTCTGTTTATACCTGAACCACCGACTATGACACCTTCAATCAACTTACCACCCATAGGCTTACTCAAAAGTCAATAGAAACATCCATCAAAATGAGTAACAAAGAAGAAAAGCGAATCTACCTGTGTCAAACTAGTAGATGACTTAAAGCGAATCTACCTGTGTCAAACTAGTAGATGACTTAAAGCGAATCTACCTGTGTCAAACTAGTAGATGACTTAAAAGCCAGCAAGGGAACCATTCACTGGTACAAAAAACTTAATTGTTGAGATATGCCAGAACTTCACTTTTTCCACTTAGTCCCAAAACCTATACGTACACTCCAAAATATACATCAAAAACCTCTAGTTAACATGGTCATAAGCTTTCTCAATATCGAATGTACACAATAGCTCTAGCTCACAACTTTTGATTCTAGCATCAACAAATTGATTAGCTACTAGAACATCATCTAAAATTTAACAACCTCTCACAAAGGCAATTTGGGATTGAAACACAATGCCGTTTAAGACTCTATTCATTCTTAAAGTCAAAATGTTTGCAATCAATTTATAAATGCTCCCAACCAAACTCATCAAATGAAAATCACTTATATCCACCGCACACGCTTTTGTTAGGAATTGGAGTTATGAATGATGCATTAAAAGATTTTACGAATTCCCCTTTCTCACAAAACTCATCAAATACCCACGTCACGTCTCCCTTTAACATATCCCATCAATTATAGAAACATGCCATTGACATACCATCTGGGCAAGGTGACATGTCCCCATTCAAGGAGTTACGAGTTGTACATCCATTTCAGAAAATGCCTCTTTAAGGAACAAGATATCATTCAAAAATAAGGAAAACAATCCAAATCATCAAGTCATGGCCTCCATTTCTCTAGCTCAGCAAATAAATTAGAATAGAACTCCACAATGTTATCCCAAATATCACTTTCCACCTCTAGCCTTCTACCATCAATAAATATCTTATCTATATAATTAGATCGATGATGTGAGTTTGCTATTTTGTGAAAAAATATAGAGTTATTATCACCCTCTTTAGCAACAAAACCATAGATTTTTTACCCAAACAAAATTCTACTTTTTCCTCCTCTCTTTTAGTAGATTCCTCTGAAGATAAACTACCCATTTCTTATTGAAATTATTGAGAATTATTGTTTTACCTTTATTTTAACAAAAATAAAATAGGCACTTCGAGTAGAAGCCTCATTCTGATAAACATCATAAAATATCTCACTCACTTCTATTCCTAAATGATTAAAGAGTTTGATAAGTTTCAAATAAACAATAATTTTTTCTACAAACATCAAACTCATCATTTTTTTCCCATGGGTACCTTTCCAAACTTTGGAAACTCCTATCACCAATTTATGCACTAGGAATCATACCAAACACATGGCATATCCACATCAAACAACTCCCTGAAACTTTCAATTTATTTTAAAAGGCAAAAAATAAAAATAAAAAATAAAAAAAATAACTACCCTGAATCTATGGATGCAAGTCCCAAGGTACATGAGAAGCTTTCGTATCTATCTAGAATATGGCACCCTCATAGTCAACAAAAATTTTCTTTTGTAATAATCCCCCCCCCCCCAAAAAAAAAAAAAAGCTTCAAAAACATAGAAAAATTTTCCACAGTCAAATATATACTACATATAGACACACCATATCATCTGATTAAAAGACATTCAGTCAGTGATTCATATAATAAAAGATAGTTGTTAAGAATCTCCCTCTCCACAAAGCCAATGCAAATGCAACTAACATTGTAGACATTGCTCCAAATTTCCCTGTACGTCTTACATCCATACAGTTCAAAGGAGGTGGTGGAGATGGTGCAACACTAGAATTTGTTATTGGAATGATCGCGATCCCTCATAATCTCCTATACCTTCTTAAAATGTAGATCGTGTTGACAATAATCACAACCTAAGAAGCACAAAAACTTCTAGGAAGGCAATGTACAGATGTCACATCCATGTCTTACATTCTTTGGACACTTGAGAAATATGCATATCCATAACTTAGACATAAATCAAACATGTAATTTTGGAAAAGACAATTGGAATGAAATAATAAGATAAAAAATAATATGACTAAATATTTATTAATTCCTTATAATTAATTATTTTATATTAAGACCTAAAAATTTATAATTTATTTGTAAATAAAACTTTTATAATAGATATAAATAAAAGATAAACGTATTGTTAGTAAAAGAACGGATGAGTAGTTGATTTTTATGTCCATAAATTAAAATATAATTATTCATTAACATGTCCTTACCATGTCGTGTACTATATTTTTTAAAATCAATGCTTTTGTGCATCTGTGTCATGTGTATTCCATGCCTGTATCTGTGCTTCTTAAGAGGTAACAATATCATTTCCGAAGCCAGTAGTGAATGACAGCATAAGTTTCTATTTTTTTCATTATCTTCTTTTCTCAGTCTTTTTTTCTCCTTTTATCTAAGAAGCATGGATGTGAATACAAATACAGAATGATATGGGTACGCATATGGATACGGAAATTTAAAAAAAATGTGAATACGGACACAATAGGAGTACAGCCAAAAAATATAAATCTTATATATTTTTATTAGTTATATATGAATATATCCATAATAAGACTAATTCGATATACAAAACATAACAAAACATAATATGAAAGATCATATAATTTTAAAAATTTTGACTACTCAAATCTTGGTTTCTTAATCATATAATTGAAAAATTTTGATAAAATAACAGGACACGCTATGTGGCATGTCCCACACATATCTTAGAGTGCCCAAGGAGTATGCATGTTCTATATGTGTCAGATATAGATACGGCACCCGTTTTGAAATGTTCATGCTTCATAAACTTTTATTCTTGGGCAGGGATTTGTTTTGCAGTGTTTCTTTTTTTATGGTCTTGTTGTTTCTTTTTTCGGTGCTTTGCCCCTTCTATTAAGGGCAGGTGCAGTTATTATGGTTACCTCTAACAGCAGATGTTAGGCAAACTAATATCTGATAACCTGAATACAGCCAACTTTGGATGGTCCAAGTGTAAAAATACACCCGTGCAAAAGCATGTGTAGAAACAAACTAGACTTCAACGAGCTAGCTGTGTCTATAGTTGCCAACATAAAAAAGACGGTACCTTCTTGAGCTCAGCTAGCATCACTCACCTATCTACTATCGATTATCAAAATCCATGCTTTTAACTAGTCCTGATATAGCTGAAATGAAGGCAGCAACTTAGTTTCATCAATTCTATTGAAAAGATGCATCAATCACTGCCTCGCACAATTGACATAAGACAATCAAAACCCAATAGCTTAGAGATACGCAGGTAAGCTCTCACAAAAACATACACATACCGATTATCAGAAAGAACACCCAATTTACATACAGCAATCCGACCAAAACCCCCAATCAACCATTTCCTCAAAACTTGTGTTTCAGCACAAGAAGCCTGAATCTACCGTCAAACATTTTCTAAGAAGGCAATTCAATCGATAATTCAAACCCTAATTTTAACAAATTAAACCAATGGTCTGAAGAAGAACAAACAATAACCGGAAACATTTAGCCAGCCACCAAAACCCTAATCACCAGATGAAACGCACCTGTTTGAGAGCATTGGCAAGAGAGTGAGCGCTGTTTTGATTAAGGCATTCGACTCCAGACCAATCTACGAAGTCAAGTAAATCGACCTGCTCGACAAGGTTCGAGATTAAGATCAATAAAGAATCTACGTTTTCTACGCATCAACGTTGGTACATATATACACACACAAATGTACGTGCACGTTCCTGTTAAGGATTGAAAATAGAAAAGAACGTAAAAGAAGGGATTGAAGCAATGAATCCATACTTGGTTTCTGTGAGTTGCAGAGGCCGATTCAGCAGACATGTTGTCCGAGGGTTTCAGGCCGAGAATGGAGAGAGATTGGGAAGAGAGAGATCCTCAGAACAGAAGGGGAAAAAAAAATTATACGCGACGCGAGGGGAGGACGACGCAACGCAAGAGGGGCTAGATTTGAGGAAAATCTCGTTGGACAAAATTACCCCATGATTGCCCTTCACTTTCCTGTCTCTCCTTGGCGCTATCTACTATTTTATTTTAATTCAATTAAGATTATATTTGGATGATAAAAAATTTTAAAAAGAGTAAAAAAATTTAAAAAATTTAAAAATTATTTATTTTTTATTTATTTACAGGAATTACGAACTAATAACTTATCTCACTTTATCTCATTTTTTATCATTTTAAAAATACCCTAAATATATGAGTGTTTGGTTGGTAAAAGTTTAACCAAAAAGTATAATAAAAATTTGATATAAAAGTGATATGTGGTAAAAATTAATTAGAATACAGTACAAAAAATTAATAAAAATTAATAAATTTTGATTTGTTTTTACTAATCAAATACCCCATAAATAATCATTATCTTAATTTCACCAATTATCATAACTTTTAACAAAATATACCGATTTGATTTAAGTGGTAATTAAATTTTATTTTCTTTTAATTTGAATAAAAAATATACATTTCTTTTTTTTTTGGGTTTGAATTGCTAATAGGGTGCGAATAAGTTTATTTATTTGTGTTTGATTTGACGAAATTTAATGGAGATAGAGCGAAGTTTATAATAAATTTTTTTTTACTAATATATACACTTATAAAATTTGATGGACTTAAAGTAATGTGTATATGTAAATTATTAAGAGTCATTTGATTTGCATTTCTATATTTTTTTTTTGTTTTTATTTTTTTATGTATTTTATGTTTTGAAAATTTCAAAATAAGTAAAATAAAAAACGTATTTAGTTTGACATTTTTGTTTTCCGTGTTTTGAAATTCTTTTTTTTGGTGTTGAAAAAGTTCAAAAATATTTTTTTCATTTTACATTTCATGTATAAACTTATTTTTTATTTTTTAAAATAAATTTTAAAAATACCAGTGATCGAATATATTTTAAATTATTTTCTTTATTTTTAAAATTATAAAATAAAAAAATGAGTTGAAAATAGGTTTATCAAATGACCATAACCGTCACGAATGAAAGTTTTACGTAGGGGCGTTGCACTATGGAGTACGTATAAGATACTGTTCATGAATTGATATTACAGGGACAAAACAATTATTGAGAAATATATCATTAACTAATGAAAAGTTTAATTAATTCTTTATTTGTTATAAAAAAAAATAGGTGTTGAAATGAAATTTTTAATAAAACTCATCGGCAAAATAAAATATGCGCTTAAATATAACATGCACAGCATCGTTTATATAAATGCATGTCTCGTTAAAATGTTTACATGCAGCTTACATGAATTTTATGGGGAAAAAAAAGGAAATCATTAAGGACATTTCAATTAATAAAAAGCTAAAACACTTAACTATTACAAAAATAACACCAACAACACAACAATAATAATAAGGTCCCGTTTGATTTGTAAACAAACAACAAAAAATTTTATAAATCTCTCTTAATTTTATATCACATCAACTTTTTTCTTTCACTGCACGTATTACGAACTCTCAATTTATCTCAATTTTTTTTTACTCTAAACACACCCTAAGTACTGAAATAAATTTTTGAGTAAAATTTAGTGCACTTTACCCTTTATTTAGGCCCGCTTAGAGGAGGAAAAAAAAAAAGAAAAGAAAAAGTGTTTTAGGTGTTTTAGTAGAATATCAAAAGTCGTCAATTTTATTGAATTGACAAGTTATTAAAACACTAACTTTTATTGAGTTTATGGGTGGTATAATGGTCATTTCTGTTTAACTTAATTCAAAAATTACAAAAATTTTACACTTGAAGGTTGCCAAAAATTAATAAAATTTTCTTTTTATTTTACCAAACACATAAAAAATTTTACCTATCAATTTTGTTCAAAAAATTATCAAAAATTACTAAAATATTGACTTTCAAACGGAGCCTTAAATTAATGTAAGGTGTTATGAGGAATATTTAGTATTTTAACAAATAACTCAATTTGTCTTTGACTCACTAAAATCTAGTTGTCAACTTGACTTAATAAATTTAGCTTTACATGCTTAAAATAATCAAGTTATTCGAACTCAGCTTAAAAGTTTAATAAGTAAAATTTAAACATATTTTCAAATTTAATAAAATTTTAAAATTAAGCTAAATAACTTAGTACTCAAGTTGATTCAGCTCACTTACCCTACTATGAATAGGGTTGCATATGAACTATGTGTTTGAGAAACCTCTCTGAAAAGAGCTTGTTTATGATCATTTGATAAAATAAATGAAAAGCTCAAAAGTATTTTCAAACTCATAAATAAATGAATTGGGTACAAAAGTAAACTTAACTTGGTAAGCCACTCGAACAAACTAATTTACATTCATCAATAAATTTATTTAAATATTTGTGAATATACTCATCTATAATTTGTAAATATTTTTGTTTAAATATTTAAAAAACAAGCCTATTTAATGTGCATAAATAATCTCTTTTAATTATTCATAAACAAACTTGTTTATAACTTATGAATAATCTCGATTAAACATTTATAAACAAGTTTGCAAACCTTTTTTTACTATTTATAAAAAATGTTAAAAAAAATTAAACACTTTAATTTAAACTTATTTGCTAAGTAAGAAAATGTATTTTTTGTTTGTTAAGCTCATGTTTATTAATAAGTTAGCCACCAAGTTACTTATAAAGCTCATGAGTAAGTTAAAAAAAAAAAGAAAAAAAAAAAAAAAAACTAGGGAACGTACTTAATAGAACCCCGTACATGGGTCCAACATTCAAACAAAACAATAATAATAATAATAACGACTAGACTAGATAAATTTCGTTAATAAAATTATTTGTCGTAATCAAGTCTACCAAATTAATATTATACACAAGATCTTTAATTTACCTTTAAACTAATGAATTAATAATAAAGACAAGATTTCGAACTTTATAGTATTTGATTTATCGAAATCTACCGAAAGTTACTAAAAATTATTAATTTTTTCCATCAAATTTCATTCTGTGTCATTTTTATGTCAAATTTTTCAAAATTTTGGCCATCTAATAAAAAATCGTAACAAATAAATTTTATCACAAAATTTTAAACTCGATAAAACTTCATTTGAGACAACCAAACATCATAAAATGTTCAAACTCTGTACCATCATCATTCAGCAACCTGAGGATGTCAATCAGATGAATATAAGATAAATATGACATTTTCGATCCCCATTTAATAATATCCTTCCCTCTTCCCATTCCCATCCCTATCCCCACTATGGGCATGAAAATTTTTTCTATACCTATCCTTGCTAAGTAACATATCCCTCATCTCTGTGGTCGTTTACTCACTAAATATAATAATAATTATAAATATAAATTGTATATATAATAAATATTAAAATTTATTATAAATAATATATATATCAAATAAAAAATTATATATATTACATAAATGTTAAAAATTTATATAAATTAATAAATAATTATTTAAACAAGTATAAAAGGAGTAGAGACTGTCGTACTATTTTTATCCCCCATAATCATTTAAAAAAAATTTAAAATTTTCATACCCGTCCCATCATAGGACCCGTTTAGTTTGTCATTTTTTGCTGAAAATCTCCAAAAATCTCTATAAATCTCTGTTAATTTTATATCACATCAACTTTTTCTCTCACTGCACGCATTACGAAATCTCTCCAAACCACAATTTATCTCAATTTATCTCATTTTTTTCTTACTCCAAACAAACCCATAATATCCTCATCGAACGAAATGGGTGACGCACCGTGTACACGGATAGTTTTGACATCGCTAGACAACCAAAAGCCTTACCAAACCACCCCCAAAGCCGATCGTCCCGTCTCCCCAGCCATTTCGTTATCCTGAAAAATGCCAAGACGCCCAACGTACCAACGAGTAGTAGGGATTTGATAGGAAGAAGAGAGAGAACAGCCTCACTTCCGATCTCTCTCTTATCTCCACTCCTCAACTACCATGGCCGCCTTCTCCATCCGTTCTCCGCCACTCTCCTCCTCTCTCTGCCACCACAGCGCCACCGCCCGCCTTTTCCTCCGCACCCACCCTTCCCTTAACCTACGCACCCGCCCCCACAGATCCCTCTCCATCAAAGCCCTCTCCGCCCCTGCCCTCACCCAGGACGACCTCAAGAAGCTCGCCGCCGACAAGGCCGTAGAGTACGTCCGCAGCGGCATGGTCCTCGGCCTCGGCACCGGATCCACCGCCGCCTTCGTCGTCGCCAAGCTCGGGGACCTCCTCAAGTCCGGCCAATTGAAGGACATCGTCGGCGTACCAACTTCCAAGCGCACTCAGGAGCAGGCCGCCTCTCTCGGCATCCCACTCTCTGTCCTCGACGACCACCCAAAACTCGACCTCGCAATCGACGGCGCTGATGAGATCGATCCAAATCTCGACCTGGTCAAGGGCCGTGGCGGCGCTCTCCTCCGCGAGAAAATGGTGGAAGCCGCCTCCGATCAGTTCGTGGTGGTGGCGGATGAGACAAAATTGGTCAACGGACTCGGCGGCAGCGGGCTGGCAATGCCGGTGGAGGTAGTTCAGTTCTGTTGGAAGTATAATCTGATCAGATTGCAGGAGTTGTTCAAGGAGGAAGGGTGTGAGGCCAAGCTGAGATTGGATGGTGGGAAGCCCTACGTGACCGATAACATGAACTACATTGTGGACTTGTATTTCAAGACTCCGATCAAGGACTCTGAGGCTGCCGGAAGGGAGATTTCGGACCTGGAAGGGGTAGTGGAACATGGTTTGTTCCTCAACATGGCCACTGCCGTGATCATTGCAGGCAAGGAAGGAGTTACTGTGAAGAACAAGTGATGTTTCTCAACTCCTGCTGGTTTGGGTGAGAATTCATTCTGGTTCTTCTAACTATGGATTCCTACATTTTGTTCTTATTCATCTCGCAGACAATTTTGAACTCCTCTGTTGTTGTAATTTTGGATTAGCAATCTTGATATCTCAAGATTTTGGATTAGCAATCGGCTTCCATGGGCATGTTGAAGTTGAATATTATAGTTATAGGGCAACAACATTGTATTGTAGATGAAAGTCAATGTATCTGAATAATGGCAAATGAATTGCTTCTATGCTTTCATGGTATTGGGTTTTATTACATTGTGCTTTTAGTTAAGGTTTTTGCTCCTAATTTTCTTGTCTCTATGCAGATTTTTTTTTTCTTTAAATTGTTTCCAATTGAAAATTGACTAGGAATGAGTGCATACAGAGACTTTAAACAACCCTTCTGCTACCATTTTGATAGGAGCTTCTTGTGATAGAACCAAGATTGTTGTATGTTGTAATTATATATTTATATATAATAAATTCTAAAGAAATTAATGACAAGTGAATCTATTCAAAAAAAAAAAAATCGAGAGGGCGCCGATAGAAGAAAATTTGAGAGATGATTATTTAAAATGGTTTAGTCATGTCTAACATAAACTTAGTGATGCACCAGTAAGAATGAGTGATTGGATCCAAGTAGAGGGTGTAAGATAGACAAAACATATACCTTATATTACATAGACAATACCTAATTTCAAATAATCTCACAACCCTGAATAAAAATGAATGATGGAAAAAAATTTTTGTACCCGACCTCGACTAGTTTAGGACTAAGGACTTCATTGAATTGAGTTTATTTCTTTCCTTCTGTTGACCACAGTAATTTTTGCATAAAATCTATATAGGCGAGTTGGATGTGCACATGCTAAATTTATGCATTCTATAGGGCGTTTTGTGTGATTTTTATTTCTTACACTGTGCGTTGACGCCTTAGTAGTATCATGTTTGGCATCTTTGCAATGTTTTAGAAAAATGCTTCCGCTGGACTTGTTGATAATACTGTTTTGTCTTGTTTATGGTGTAAATGCAGCTGCCTTTGTAAGCAGAACACACAGTTTACTTTAGTAGATTTTGAAAATATTGAATAGAAAACTAAATAGGATAAATTACTCATACCTCCCCTAAACATTAAGCTAATTATACATACAATCTCTCAACATTTAAAATTTACATATACCCCTCTTATCTCCTCTGTCATCACCTCCCTTGCAAATCCAAAACCCATCTCCTCCCTTCTCATTTCTCTCTCCCCCCTTCTGACCTCCGGGATTGTATCTCCACTGCGGCCGTTGATATCGCCACAATTTCTGACTCTACCACCTCTGAACCAGTTGCTCTGCCATCGCTGCCCCCCACCACCGTTGACCCCATCTCCACTGCCACGCAAACAAGAAGAGGTGCTCACCGATGGCATCATTAAGCAGGCCTTCGACCTGTACAGTGCCACCACCTGCAACTTCGTGCTAGTGAGTGTTTACAAGGGTGGACTCAACACCTTTCCATACTCCAGCAAAAAGAAGCTTCGTCGTCCACAAGTGAATAGAGAGATTTGCCTCAATTCCAATGTCACATTAAAGATCAAACGACACAAGCATAAATTACCCCAAAAGAAAAATGTAAAATTACCCAAAAAAGTAAAAAAAGATGCAAGCATAGAACAAAGCCCCAGTTTCACAAATGGAAACCTCCATTGCCATCTTGCCATCAAGACCAATGGTTCTAGAATCTATTTATTCTTTATGGAAGGTAGGAAATTGTAGCACAACTCATATGCACCCCAAACAAAATTCCATATTAAGAATCAAAGAAAACCTTCCTAGCTTCCATTGTGTGAAATAGATCCAACCCAAATCATGAAACCTATATATTTATATTGGGGGGGGGGGGACAAAACCTAAGATAAAAAGAAAGAGAATAAAATTGTAAATTGAAAATAGTAAATAAATTGAGACAATGTCCTCATTAAGAGCAATTTCTTCTCGGGCATGATTGAGGGCACATTTGTGAGATGTAGCAATCTTTTCCAATTAGTTTTAGTGAGAGAAAGTGGGGGACAAAATCTAAGGAGGAAGAGATTTGGCTGGATTGGTTAGAGAAGAAGTGAGAAGAAAGAGAAAATGGGTTATGGGTTTAGCTTCCAAGCCCCTCCACCTCTTCGACAAGCCATCCTACCAATGACAATGGGTCCCCATTACCACTGCCGGCCAACGAATCCTCACAGACTGGGGCTACGGCCAAGTCTACACTGTCATTGTAGTGAACCGCACCTTTCCATTTCCCATTGGTGACAACGGCTACGGTGGGAATTTGCTCCTCCACATCTCCACCAACAGAAAACAGCGGCCGAAGCTCCAACATCACCAATAGAATCGAAACATGAACCGAAGGTTTTATAAGCTTAAACTCTTGGTACTACACGTCGCCACCAAAATACAATTACTTGTATTGTAGGTCATTCTTGTATGGTGATGGCTGTTGAAGAATCAGATCTTCATTTTTTTTTTGGAAACTGTTTGTCTTCATTCCAGATGTTAAAAGGGCAAAATTAGTATATTAGAATTATTTTTTATGGCTGATGTCATCATTTTTCATTAAAATCCTAATGGTAGCCAAACAAAAAGGGGTTGGGGTTAATAACTGTTGAAAATAAGGGAGGCTTATATAAATTTTTAATGTTGAGAGGGTTTATATGTAATTAACCTAATGATTAGGGGAGGTATGTGTAATTTACCCAATAATTTATTTTAGATTCAACTTGCAGACTATAAGATGAAAAAAAAAAAAAGTAGAAAGTTTTAAAAGGTTATCCTTTAGGCCCTGGTGCTGCTCGGAAGAGTATTAACCTGCTCTCCTGATCTTTTCTACCTCTGCTATGACCAGTAACTCTCTCTTTGATCTACAAGTCAGTGCAAAACTGAGGTTTGATTCTATTTGCAGTGAAATTTTTATGACAGTTGTCATCATTTGAACCTTGGTTGTGATTTTGTTGTATTTAATTGAGATTGTTTTGAAGATTAAGAGTGCTCAAGGTGCCTAATTCATTCATGCTCAACAGCTTATCACAAAGAGTATTGTGAATTTGTGATATGTGACATCTTACAAACGGCTTAACTTACATATATATTGCCATAATCAATTCCACAAGGATGGAATAATAAAAGAAAGAAGGATTGATTTGATAAGAGGAAAATTTTATAATTTTTAAGCAAGAATCATTGTGGTCCACCTTGACTCTCAGGTTACCCATCTCCCATAGTCTAGATGTTATCACTTCTCCTAATTAGGAAATCTACCCATCTTTGTTGTATATGGCCAATCTATCTTAACTGGTTTTCTCTTAATTTATTTTGAATGAAGCCTCAAAATTATTTGGTCAAGAGACTCAATATGAAGGCATTTTAAACCTAAGGCGAGTTTTAGCAAGCAAAAAAAAAAAAAAAAAAGTGTTACTGTATATGGTCATTGTGTAACTTTTCTTACTTGAAGTATAGAGAACTTAAAATGCGTTTGACTGTATGTAGAAGGCATGAATTTGATGTGCTGATTTGGTTAAAGCATCCAGCATCACCCTGCTGTATAGTTCTTAAGGAGGCTTGCATTTACATTTCTCTTGCTGTAATTGTTTGACTGTCCTTTCAAACGATACCTTCCTTTGGCTAGATTTTCTGTTGTGTTATCAGGGATTTTGATTTGCTTTTTCCTCAAGGAGTTAACCAACTGCTGTATGGGGGTGTTTTATTAAAGATTAACTCAATAACAGGGTCTGCCACATTTGGCAGGGTTTTCATCCATCTATTGTTTCAGGATATCCTTCACGGTAAAATTACTTGTGCATTTATTTAATAAAGACAGAAAGTCTAGAATTCTGTGTTGACCATCATTCTGCTAATTGTATTTGTATCTGGTTTCATTTGATTCCCATTTAGAGTATTACTTTAGGAGGGAAGTTTACCATCTCTCTCAATATTGTATGCTATTTCAATCACAAAAGATTGAGCATGTGTGGTATAATTTTAGATGAGAAAGATGTATTGGGTAATTTCACCAGTTGTAGTCCTTGAGGGGTGAAGCTTAGCGCAACGGTAAGATTGCTCTTTGTAGCGCAAGGTTCAATACTCAGAAATAGTCTCTCTCTCTCTCTCTCTCTCTCTCTCTCTCTCTCTCTCTCTCTCTAGTTACACGGGTAAGAATGTGTATGTTACCCATTCATAAAGCCTGCACAGGCAAAAACCTCGTGCACTGGGCTGCCCTGTATTTTAGACATTCTTGAGTGAAAATCTTGTGTTTTGAAATGTTAGAACACATCCTTTCTTTGATGGAATATGTTCTTTTTACTTGTGCATTTTGAATAGATTCATAAAATGGAATTGTGTATGTTTATAGTCTGTTGAAAGATTAGTGGACAAAGAACTGGTGATATAATAATCTGTATCTATATATTATCACTGAATTACTATTATTATTAGTATTATGATACACAGTACAATACTCACTCTTTCCCAGTGTCTGCATGTGTTTATTTATACAAACTGAAAGCTATAAATTTACAGCCAAATCTGGCCGAATAATGAAAGGAAGTAACAGTGCACTACCAGAGAATGATATACAAATCAATAGAAGTTTATTTGAAGCGGGCAAAACATATGTATTTGTGTATATAAAATCCAGGTGAGTAGACATATGGATGGATGAATAATACTTGAGAAATACAACTCAGTTCCTATTTCCACATAAGCATAGCTATAGACATGAGGAAGATGGCTATCCAGTGGAACTTTCCTGGCAGAAATGACGTAGCTGCTGCATCCAAAACAATTTAGGAGAAATTAATGAGTTGTTAATTAATTACATAAATGAAAAGGGCCTTAATGAGTAGAATTTTATCAGCGTCTTCTTGGACAAATTAATTTAAAATCATGCAGGACTTGGCTAGCTATATACATTCTGGCCAGGGATATGTATTATATAATATTAACTCTCTCTCTCTCTCTCTCTCTCTCTATTTTAGAGTGCGTTTCGAATGATAAAAAGTAAGATAAAGAGCTTGTTTGGTGCATAAAAAATTAGTAAAAATTTCTGAAAACTTTTGAGAATTTCTATTTCATTTTTATACATTCTTACTTGCTCGAAATAAAAAAAATTCAATATCTTTTAACAAAAAGTCGATAACTGAAATTCAGTTAATCAAAGAGCAAAAAATTTTTTACCATTCTCATTATGAACTCCCAAACTATTGAATGACACCTATTTTGACTATTTTTTCTGGAGTCATGGAAACTGTTCCGACAGATTGTAAAAACTATTCCGACAGATTTGCACAACTATCTTCCATTTAAATAAATTGTAGAAACCGTTTTAACCTATTGTAGTGTAAAGAAGCCATGACTGTTACAAAATTTTGAATCCATCCAAACGAAAATCTAATCCGTCGGAACGGAAATCTTACTGTTCACCTCCCAAAAACGTAGTTTAAAATGTGTGCACCAAATACATAAAGTTTTTCTAAACCACATTTTATGTTATATTATCTCACTTTTTATCATTCCAAACACACCTAAAATGAGATAATTTGTGAGTTCGTAATTTGTGTAGTAAGATAAAAAATAAATAACTTTTAGAAATTTTTAGAAATTTTCAGCAAACCAAATGCACCCTTAATCTACTCAATTATAAATGATGCATTTGATATTTGAGATTTGTTCTGTTTTCCCTTTTGTTTTGCTCTCCAAATCTCCAATACAAACACAGCGTAGGACGATTAAATTAGTTTGTTTTTCAGGCCATTTTGAGTATTTTGTACACGATTACCTAGAACTTCAATGGCTCCAACAAGAGAAAAATGGAAAGAAAATATTGAGGAAAGAAGAGGTCATAGAGAGTAATTTGACGGATGGATGGCGTCACCTTGATTGTTATCGTTTGAAGGTGGAGAGGAGGATGAGTTGGAAACCTTAATTCCTAGCTTCTCACAGTCAGACCCAAGGGCGCCTTCAAATTAATTAAACCAAATAATATCAAAATTTGAAGCCAACACATATAAATAAATAAATAAATAAAAGTTTTCTCTATTTGAATTAACTGGGATAAAAATTGAAGTATGAGGCAAATTAGGGATTAATCTTACAGTCACTGTAGCAGGGGAACGCAGAGACGTTGAGGAGATTATGGTGACCCGAGTTGCATTGGCAGGTGTGTGTATACGTTTTGTTCTTTGTGCATGTCCCTTCTCCACAATAGATCCAATAGCAGGCTACCCACCAAAAAAAGAAAAAAAAAATCTCAATGTTATTAAGAAATATATATATGTTTATATATAAGGACCCAATACTTATAATATATATATATATATATATTTGTGTGTGTATACATATAAGGACCCAGTATATATAATTAATTAGTAGGGATAAAATTATTTTTTTAAATAAATAATAACAAAAATAAAAAAATAAAAATATAGTAGAGACAAAACATAATAAAAATAATAATTTATAAGAAAAATAGTTAAATTAAAAGAATTTTAGTGTAATTTTTTAAATCAGGTTTTATTTGAATTCATCCATACATATATATATATATATATATATGTATATTATATAGCTTGGTGGGTTGAGCGTGATGAAGATAATTACGATCAAAGACTGATGTGTTGTGTGGAACGGATGGAGTCGGAGGAGGTGCTGGCATGCATGAGTAGTCCAAAGTACCTGCCAACACAAGAGAAACGGAAACGCTTACATAATTAACTACCAACACTATACCTATTTATTTATTTAGATTAAACTAACAAATATTTTGATTTACCAGCATATATATATATATATATATATATATATGATATTTAATTAAATACCAATATATAACAATACATATTTTGAGAAAAAAAAAAATATATATATATATATATGTGTGCGTATGTATAAAAGAGATGGAAGAAGTTATAAGAGAGATGATGATGCGTACAATTTGGGATGACGCAGGGAAGAAACTCAAGATTGGTTTCGTTGTCAGAACGGGTACGTTTCCAACCAGAATCGCATTCACATATGAAGTTGAATGGTTTCCCTGTTGCCTCCTTGCAACTTCCTTTTCCACACTGCACTTCCTCGCATATCTTGTCTGTCCAATTTATTACACAAAAAGTACCCTCAGCTGATACACCTCAAGTGTGTGTGTATATATATATAGCCATATATAAGACGCAACTAGAAATTAATGTTATACAAGAGAATCAGAATGTTTATGAGCAAGCCATGCATTGGCTTTGGTGGGGTGTAACCTGACTAAAATTTTAGTCTAGTTTTTTTTAGTATTAATATCGTATAATATTTTAATTCAATTATTCATAATTCAATTTAATATAAAGTGTATAGTTCAAAAAAAATATTTAATCTAATTTTATACCCAGTCCAGGATAAAAAAAAAATTCTAGGTTAAGTATAAAAAAAAATTCTGACCCCGAGGTTATTTATCAAATTAATAATATCTGCTTTTCTAATTCAATCTAAAAACTAATTGATATGGTAAATTTCTTACAAAAAGTTAAATATATTTAAAAACTATTTAAGTAATTTTAGTATTTGAGTCATAATTAACTTTATTTTCTTTTTTCTTTTTTGGTTCCTTCCTTGAATACGTATGAGCATAAAATATGAGGTAATTTTAGTAACTTGAGTCATAATTAACTTTATTTTCTTTTTTTAGTTCCTTCCTTGAATATATATGAGCATAAAATATGCGAGAGAGAGAGAGAGAGAGAGTTCACCAATATAAGGAGAGAGGGCTGGGGTTATATCGTCGTCTCCTTTCACCCTCATGGGGAGCATAACCAGTAGTACTACAGTTACAATAGCCATTACATTGGAGGAAGCCATTTGTTTCAGAGAGAGAGAGAGAGAGAGAGAGAGGGGGGGGATCAGGGGATGTTATTCTTGCAGTTAGGGGGATGTATGTCAATATATATATATATATAAAGAGGGGGAGAGAGAGAGCTGACTTGAATTTTCTTTATAGAAGCTTCTGCACATTAATAAGATAGACTGTGACTTGGACAAAATCACCATAACCCCCCGGAGGGGTGGCTACACAAGGTTGAAATTTGAACATTCTAGTTTGAAAAGTTCAAAAGATCTGGGCTTCCACGATCCCTTTGATCACATGTATTAACACAAAACAGACTCCATTAATTTATACCTTGAGAATTTCAATCTATTTTTCATTGAAAATTTCTTTGAGTTGATTAAGCTTGGCTTCTAGAGGCGAGAGCAATAAGGAAGCTTCTAATTAATGAGAATTATATGGAATATCGCACAATTTAATCCCGATGGGAACCTCAATTATTTCAATAAGACTGGATTTGAGATTTGATTGAGATTCTGTTTTGTGTGATAAAAAATTTTAAAAATTAGTAAAAAATATTAAAAAATTTTAAAAGTTATTTACTTTTTATTTTAGTGCAAGTATTACGAATTAACAACTTATCTCACTGTATTTCATTTTATCTTATTTTTTGTCATTCCATACACACCCTAAATAGAAATTAAGAGGAAACATAACAAAAATAAAATATTTCGAACCAATTGAGACCGTTAATGGAGAACAAAATGTTCAGACTTTAAAATTCAAACAAGTTTCTATTTTTAATTAATTTATTTATTTGAGTCATATGTGTCTTAATTAATTTTCTGAAGACATGAAAGATAGTTGTGCTTGTCCAGGTCAACCCAACAATTCATATACTAATAATTGTCAATAATAATAATAATAATAATAATAAATTAAAGTTAATGTAAAAAATTAAAACATTTCAAAAGTCAAAATTCAACCACACTGCTATCTAAGGAAACTTGGTTACAAAGCAATAATAATTAATAATTAAAAAAAAAAGAACTAGCCTATTTCACTTTCAAAAGTTAGAAGAATTATTAATTATGTAGCAAAAATCCTGATGACAATTAAGTCCATGAACAGTTTATATATATATATATATATATCTAATATCATCATCGTGCCTTTTTTTAACTTATCGTGGGAATATTGTAATTATTAAAAATCTCAAACCTTCAATTATTATAAATAAAAAATAAAAAAAATCAAATCTTCAACTAAAATTTTAAGAGAATAAAATTAAAATTTATATTATATAATTTCACTTATAAAACTTCTTTGTAATAGTCGCAAATTTGAGTTTATGGTTTTATTACACAAACACTTTCCTCGAATCTACGTACAATTCGTCGACTTCAAATAGAAAACCGCCGCCGCATTATCTTCTCAGCATGTATTTTTTGGTTAAATATATAAAAGAATTCTCTTTGAAGTATAACATAAAAATAAAAATATCAGTTTTTTTATCACTTTTTTTTATCAAAACAGATAGTTTTAATCCAAATGAATGTGAATTTTTCTTTTTTTTTTTTTCACAAATGAGATTAACACATTTAAAAGTTATAGTTTCTGAAAATAAAATTAAATTTTTATGAAAAAAGTTGTATGAAACAGAAAAAAAAAAAAAAAAAGGCAAGTTTTGTAACCAAACATAGCCTTAAAGACACCTAGCCCATGTTTTAACATACAAAACATAGAACCAAAGAAACTTTTCAACTACATATGAAATTTTCTAGACATATTAATTTGAATTTTAATTGAAATTAAGTCAATTATAATTCTTATATTAGAAAGCTTTATAAATACAACTCTCTGATTTATTAAAACCACCGAAGTTTTATTTGGTTAAAAAAAATTTCCTCTTTAAAAAAAAAAATGATGTTGAAGGCCAATGCATGGTAGCTTCTACTAGGGTTGTATGGAAAACCTCCAGGCTATTCCATCAAATGGTTGCCCTTTTTCAAATATTAGTTGGTCAATAACTTCATAGCCATCAAGAACTGAAAAAGTGAATGACCGAAATTACAATCAATCACCCCCATTCATGTTAATGTTTCTTAAAAATTAATTGAATTATTTTCAAAGATCACAATAGAGGATACGTTTGATTTACTAAAAATCGTTGAAAATTTTTAAAAATTTTTAAAAACTCATAAAAATTATTTACTTTTTATCTTACTGTACAAATTACGAACTCACAAATTATCTCACTTTTTTGTCACTCCAAACGCGCCAATAATATATGCCATGACCTATACATATATACATATACATATACATACATATATACATATACATATACATATATATATATATATATATATATAAACAACTAGGGTTAAGGTTACGTAATGATCATATACAATCAATACAGATTGACTAAAAAATAAAATTAAAAAGGTTTGCAAGGCTAATTAAACAGGAAAGTGGCCGTTGAATTGAAAATTTAGCGGTTTGTGAATTATAAATAAGGATTTGATATTGAAACTTGCCTTAATAGCTGAAAGGATCTATTAGTGGCTTCAATTTTCAATAATAATAATAATATAAATAATAAATAATATTTTTACATGCGTCATTGATACAGTTTTCAAGTAAATTAAGTTACACTCGAATGGGTAGAATAAAAATAGAATGAGTTTAAGCATTTCATTTCATTTCATTTTTTTTTATTTTGTTTAATTGGACTTTTGAAGAGTAGAACACTATATTTATTTTACCCTTTATTCTCCCATTAGGAGAATGAATCTTGACAGAACATTTACAAAACTACCCATTATAAAAACGTAATATCCATCATTATATTAAATAATTTTAAATATTAAATGAAACACTTTGTCGATTTTTTTGCATCCTAGTAAATTGATTTGTTTTATTTAAATATTTATTTAAAATTTAGATTAATTTTTAGTAAATGATATATTATTACAATTATTTATTTTATTAGAATTAATAACTATTAAGAAGATAATTTATTATTAAAATGAGTTATTTTATTATATTAAAATTATTTTTTAATATATAATAGTTACGTATTAAAATGATTTATTTTATTGAAATATCTTATTAAATTAAAATTATTTTTAATTTATAACAATCACATATTAAAATAATTTATTTTAATAAGATATTTTATTAAATTAAAATTATTTTTTATAACTAATAATTTATCGTTAAATTACGTTCTTTATTAATATAATTTATTAAAATTAATTATTATCAACATGAATATTACTTTGGGACCATTTGAAAGTCCAATTTTTATTAATTTTTTGTATTTTTTTGCTAAAAGTTGGCAGTTAAAATTTTTAGTATTTGGTAAAACAAGTACGTATTTTTAACAACTTTTGATAATTTTTGGATATTTAGTACAATTTTTTATAACTTTTAATAATTTTTTACGTATTTAATAAAAATTTTAGTAACTTTTGAATTGAGTAAGTTTTTTTTTTTTTTTCCCCAACATTTGATCACAAGTAAGCAAGTTATTCTAGCAAAGTAAAAAAATGACAAAAATTAGTATCTTATCAAACACTCAACAAACCAAAATTAGTCATGTTATGCTGAAATTTGAACCACCAAACGGTGCGTTTATTAAAACAATTTACTAAAATTAAATATATGTTTGCTTTTCTTTATAAGAGTAACTCATATTTTTATTCTACTCTACCTATCCTATATTGGCCAACATATATCATCTCAAACTCGTTCTCAATTCATATCAAACACGATTATTTTTACCCTCACACTTATTCCATCCTATCTTGAAGATTGTCTTCACTCGTCTCATCTCTACTTCTAATTAAATATAACTTTATCTTGATAAAAATTTTGATGATTTATTACTATTTTTTTTCGAAGGGTATGATTTATTACTATTATAGTTGTTGTAGTTGTATTATAAAATTTAAATATATAAAAAAAAATTTAATACATTTAAAATCAGAATTTATGTAAAACAGGGAAGAAAGGACGCGAATCTGGACTTAGTCCAAGATGGCAGAGCATCAACCATATTGTCCGATGTACAACGAATGTTAAACGTTCATATGGTACAACACCTCATATGAAATACAACTAATGTTAAACAGCTCTTTATCAAATGATTATTGGTTTTGATTTGGAACCCCAAATCTTGGGGTGGGTGGGTGTGTGCGTGTGTGTGTAGAGGGGGAGAGAGAGAGAGGGAGAGAGTGTCTCTATAATTTTGATGTGGATTGGGAGAGCACTAAAGTAAATATGGTAATTTCAATGTGGATTGAGAATCTCTATAATTTTAATGTACCCTATGCATGATTAATTAACCTCATTAATATGGTAATTTTCATCAAGCTATTTTCACCCACTTGAGGATGTCCCTTAATACCCAAGCATAAAGACAATGAGTCCAATATTTTGTTATGTGGCTTAATGGAAGAAGAAGAAGCAGCAGCATAAAAACAACACCTAGCTGCTGAGGGACATACATGGGTTGATGTGGATTGGGAGAGCACTAGAGTAAAAACAAATAAAAAAAGAGATGGTTCCAGCAAAGAGAGAGGAATCTGTACCCATCAATCTTCATGATAGTGGCAAATGGCAGCAAGGGCATCATTGCAGGCCTTCCCCGCTTAAACTGTAGTACAAAACCAAAAACCCACTTGAAAGATGAGTTGAATTTAATACTAATTCAGATATTCCACTATCAAACAGAGTAGTAGTAAGAGGAACAAGTCTTATGTCTTTACATTTTATATATGTATTTATATAGAAAGAGAGAGAGAGAGAGAGAGAGAGAGAGAGAGAGGAAGAGAGGTGTGTCTTGCTCTTGAACTGAATAACAAGTAGAAACCATTTTCCCTCCATTGGAAGTGATTCAGAATGGGGGGAATAGCAATGCAAAAGATGGGTAAAGCAAGCAAATGGATTAGAAACTTGTTGGGAGGGAAAAAAGATGAGGAGCAGGAGAAAGACAGGATCAAAAAAGATGCAGCGGGTCCCTTCTCTGCAGAAAATTTAGCGACTCCAGCAACTACTGCTAAAGAGAAGCAAAGATGGTGTCTTCGAAGATCAGCAAGCTCAGACACTTCAAGCCGGAATAACAGTAGAAGATCCTTTGACTCAGCCATGGCAAAGGCCTCACAGTTGCAGATCCAATATGGCACCACCGCGGTCTTCCCAGTGGCAGCCCCTGAACCCATCAAAACAATTCTAGCAGCCAAACCTGCATTGTCAGCACCAGGTCCCGTTGAACATGCTGCTGCCACCAAAATCCAATCCATTTTTCGTTCATATTTGGTACATATATATATATATATATATATTTATCAATTTCCAATCGCAAAGTGTTTGTTCTCTCTTTCCTTGTTTTTTTGAATTGTTTTTTAACTTGGAAAAATTACCATTTCTGTAATTCACGTATAATCTAACTTCACGGCATATATTTTAAATTATTTTAATTTGTCGCTTGTACTTTTAAATCGTTTCACTTTTTCTCTTTCGTTAATTATTATTAAAATATTTAACGTAAAATGTCAAGCACAACTTTTAATGGACAAGTAGTGTTCTTCATCAATAAATTTGACAAAATGGAGTAAAATGGGACAATTTAAAAATACAAAAGGCAAATAAGGATGATTTAAAATACATAGACCAAAGTGAAATTAGGAGTAAAATACACTGTAATAAAGATAATTTACTTTTTCTATTTCTTTTATTACCGGATATGATATGAGATGACAAAGCATATTTTGATAAATCAAATTCTCTATCCCAAATTTCTATCCCATTATAAATGTGTAGTACCAATGGGACCATTTAAATTATTAATTGATGCACATCATAATGGGACAAGAATTTAGGACAAAATATCTCTATTTTATCTCAGTTACCTCTCTTAAAATTGTTCCACATTGATCCGCGAGAAAAGTTCTCCTTCATAAGAGATGCAGTTGTCTCACCTTAACACCTACCTTTTAAGATTGAGATCTCTCCTCTTATGTGTTGTTACATTTGCTGACACTTTAAAATTTTTTCATTGAGTTATTACCTTACCTAAATCCATAACCCTAAAGATATTTAATCTTTCGTATTGATTAATGGGGGGAAAATAGATTGATATGTTGAAGTGCAGGCAAGGAAAGCATTGTGTGCTTTAAGAGCACTGGTGAAATTACAAGCACTGGTGAGGGGCTACCTGGTGAGAAAAGGAACAACGGCCACTCTGAGGAGCATGCAGGCTCTGATAGCAATTCAAGTCAGAGCTCGGGTTCATAGAATCCAAATGGCCGGGGATCAAACTCGGCTTCACTCTAAAAGACCACCCACTCTTAGACAAGTAATTAGCCATGACATTCGCAATCAGCACAAACAAGCATATGATGTAAGTCATTTTATTTCTCCCCAAAAAAAGTTCAAATTGAACTTCTCCATTACTGTTCAATCGGATTATTAGATATCCTGAAAACTCAACTCAACTCACCCAATTTCTAACTAAATAGAATCAGTTACATGAATCTTTTTTTTTATTCTTTTTTTTTTTTTACCCTCTATTCTACTCAATTACACCAAATCATAACTTTCTTATTATTTTTATCCATGTTAATTTTACTCTAAGTTCTCTAACTCGTTCTCGCATTACTTACAATTTAAATATTCTCTCTCCTAACTCACTCTCGCATTACTTACAATTTAAATATTCTCTCTCCTGATTAACACATCTATCGTCTTCATCATACATAACTAAACCAACTTAATTTATTTTACTTCAATTATTGGTGCTACTTCTACTATTTTACGAATTCAGCCATTTCTAGTCTTTTTTTTTTTTTCTTGTTCTACCACACATCCACCTTAACATTTTCATTTAATTTATTTTACTTCAATTATTGGTGCTACTTCTACTATTTTACGAATTCAGCCATTTCTAGTCTTTTTTTTTTTTTCTTGTTCTACCACACATCCACCTTAACATTTTCATTTTGCCTTCGTTCATTTAGCTGACAACCCCTTTTTTTTTTGGGTTGCTCGACGCTCTGAATTCCATATAACGTAGCAGATGAAGGATGTAATTAGCGATGAATCCCGGGCAGATAAGAGCAGAGGTGGGCATATAGCTGATCACCCACAAATTGAAAGAATAGAACATGGAATCGCACGTTATTCTGGAAGGCTTTCAATTTCAAAGCGAGAACATCAACTTCAGACAAGTCCAAATCCATCCGCATCAAGTGAAACGAGCTCAAGAACCCTAATCAACACCCAATCAAGGGAGTATTTCTCATTGCAGAGAAGCTCTATGTACAATTCTCCCCAAGAAAAAACCAACCAAAAGAGAGCCCCTTTGGGCATTCCATACCCGGATTACGCAGACCAGCTGGCTCATCACTGCCCGTGGTTGCCTAATTACATGGCCAATACAGAATCTTCGAGGGCAAGAGTCAGGTCGCAGAGTGAACCGAAGCAACGACCCGAATCCAGCGAGAAGCGTAGAGATAGGCGATCAACATCCGATGAACAGATAGATATTGATATTCACGCCCAGCGTTCATCTCCACAAGTGAAATCCCATGCCCAGAAGAACCAGTACCCTTGGTTAATCAAGCCTTATCATCGATCAACAAAGAAATCTGTGAAGGATAGTGATTGTGATTCAATCAGTGCGAGGACAACTAATACTTCTAACAAATGCAGAACTATAATTGCATCCGAGGTAATGAATTCTTCATTCCAATACATTTCAGCTTCAATTGTTAGCCAGTTCTTTGCATTTTGCCCTGACTAAATTTCGGAAATTTCTTTGCCGCAGCCACCTGTGTACCTGTTCTAACTCATGTCCATCATAGCAGTACACGCAATATGCAATGATGTAAATTAAATTAAACTAAGCATGCTATCTCTTTGGGAAGCAGAGAAATAAGAACTAGAAGGGCATCAAAACTTTCAGAATTTTACCTCAGGAAGACTGCTGGACTATGATGAATTCAAGACAGTTTGCATCAATAGGGGCTCTTCAAGGCATGTCACGGGGATCCATGTCAATTGAGAGATCAATTCAGAATTAAGCAAATTGTAGAACTAGCTAACCCTAAGATTGTCTACAAGTAGAGGGCAAAGTAATGAATGCCAGTTCTCAATGCAATGGAAAAATCTGCATTGCAGCAACATAATTCCTGATTGTAACGTGTCATGTCAGAGACCAAAAGGTGTTGCCATGTAATAGTACAATTTCAGTTGTTCAGCTCCATAACAAGTTCTAACAGCTGCTAATCTTTACTCACAATTACTGAACCAAAAAAACTAAAAGAACAGGAGAAATGAAAAGGAGCATACTAATAGGCATATTTTCACCAAAGAGCTACTTAATCCTACAGGCACATATCAAATATGGTACATTTAAGGAAAAATCCTACTCTTCATCCGCTATGCCACAAAGTTCAAGATTTCAAATCCAAAAATGCCTATTTTAATTCGATTGATAAAACTGCAACCTGGGAAAGTGGGAAGAGGCATGGAAACCTTATTGTGATCCACAACATCAGCCTCTGCCTACTGCTTCAGAGGCTGAAAACTTTAAGCCAACTCTAAATTTTGTTAAAAGAACAATTACGGCGATTCATGGTTGATCTTCCTGCTTGAGTGTGTTTTCCTTGATGCTCTTGGCCAACCAGATAGCAGTCTCTCTAGGAGAAACTTTTCCGGGTCCAAATGGCTTCAATAACACCCCTAGTTCATCATACCTTTCCTCTTGCAACAACCTTGCACTAAATTCAAGCAACCCTTCCAAGGCTTCAGCTCGCTGCTGGAAAGACGAGGGGTCAAACCGACGGCGCCGTAAGTCTGACGAGGTTCGGCTTGATGCCCCAGCTGTAGCATTTTGATCAGAGCACTCACTTCCTTCATCTCCATCCAACTGATTTGGGCCTTCCACTCCTTGCCCAGCATCGGTGAAACTTAACCGGCCAAAGTTCTTATCGCATTCCTGGATGGTGCATTTGTCCTTCATGATTGAATGGTCACCTTGCGGGGAGGTAGAGGAGCCTTGTGCAGATGTTGATGAAGTTCTATGAATGGGAATGAAGGGTTCTTCAAAGGAGGCTAATGGAAATTCAGCTATTCTGTCAATTCTAGGCGCATTGACAGAAACATCAGGAGACATAATGCAGTCAGCAAAACAAACATTGTTAGGCTTGCAAAGGGATCCCCGAGCAGCAGCCCTCTTTGGCAATGGCAAAGATGCTCTACGATTTGTATTAACAGTTTTTTTTGCTGGTGTTCGTGACACTGGAAACTGCAAGTCACATATGTAAGGTTTGAGCTGGTATATAAGCTTTTATGGAAATCAATCATAAAACGTATACAATCATAGACACCTAGAGACGCAGAAACATTTGAGTATGCACACTTGTATTTTGTAATATTAAATGTTGGAATGATTATTAGTGATTGATGGGACAAGCCTACACACAGCAGGAAACAACTACTTATTTTAAAGACGCAAGTCCCTAAAAAAGAGGGCTTGTGTTATAACTAGTTATGCCTAGAGGATGCTTCAGTTGTTTTAATAGTGGGTTTAGGATAAGTTGGTAGGAGGGACTAACGTACAGTTACATCAGCAACAAAAATGTTAAAGCAAAATATCTTTCAATGGCATAAAGATGATTGTAGTAGTCATACGAGATTCACAATATAGACATAAAATATCTTTAGCTGGTCATACTCTCTCTTTTGCAGCCCTTTTTTTCTCTTTTATTATCTTTTTCTGTGAGAAATAAGTTTTCTTTTTGCAACAAGAAGTATCATATCCGGAAGACTTCTGGTTAATACTGTAAAGAAGCCCAACTACACATAAGAGGAGAGATCTCAACTTTAAAACCTAGGTGTTAAGTGATGGACATGTGTATCTCCCAAGTATCGAAAATGTATCTGGTTGTAACACAATTACGTTTAGACAATTATCTAACAAGCATTGAGAGTGTTTAATGACTGTCAGTGTCCAACAATGACACAACACCAGTACCAATGTTACTCAGAACAAGGATTGTTTCAACACATGGAATGAAACAAGATCGCGGTACGTGGTATGCTTGTACTCTAAAATACAGTACAATGGGGGATAAGCTTCTTATAAATTCATCATATTATTAAAATGTTTTGGTGTATAAACTAGTTAAAATAATAATAATAATAATAATAATAATAATAATAATAATAATCAACCTGAAACTAAGCACACTATGTTTGATACAAATCTTTATTTATTTATTTTTATATATCTATATATATTTGATACAAAATTTTACTCGCTATCCTTTCATAAGAGCTTAAATGTATTGGTTATTGTCATATAATTTATTATCAATTTCCTATCTTCAGATGTCTTTTCTAATGAAAATTTAATATAAGTATAATCTTTTCAGATTGCTAAATTTAGTTTATTAAAACATTAGAGTACCACTAGGTACAAAAAAGTAGTTCACATAACTATGACATACATCACCTTCCTAGAAGTATCCTTGCTTCTAAGCTTGGAAGCATACACATAGTCAATTATACCCACATACATGCACACACGTATATATGTTGAATATATTCCAGTTTCCACAGACTTACTGATTCACGGTTCTTTGAAACCTCTGCTTGCTTCCTAGGGGTGGAAGCTTTTGTTGGAGTCAATCTTGAAGTCTTAACAGTATATGAAGCTTTTGAAATAATTTTTCTACCAAAGGTTGAGTCTTCATGAGTACTGCCAACAGAAAATTCTGCCATTCTTTGATTCAAATAACTTGGAGTGCCTTGATTTCTTTGAGAAAAAGAGGAATCTTGCTCAGCTTCAGAGATACTTGGGTTTAAAGTCCTGTCATTGCCAAATGAATGCCGTTTTTCTTTGTACAATTCTGGCTCCACAAATCTTGTTTTCTTTATGTACTCAGTTTCAGGCCAGTGGGTTGTTAAGGTATTGCGCCTAGGGCTATTAAGTTTGAGATGAACCTTGAGAACATAGGGCTGAAGGTGTGTGTGCCTTAGAAGCTCTGCTGCCTGCAGAACAAACATATGACTAAGATAATAGACCACATAAACTCAATCACATAATTCTCCCTGACAAACACCATAAAATTTTACAATTAGATAATCTAATGACGAACAAAGGGTCTATAATCTATTTACAAATACTAATACAGTAGGCATATTCATTTTAAAAAATGAAACTGGTAAAACACCATCCGGTTATGGGTTGCAAAAACATGTTCAAAAGCCATAATAGCAATTTAACATATTTACTGATATTCTTTTCAGAAAGAAAGAAAAAAAAAAAAAAAAAAAACCATTATTGCGCAGTAATTAACAAAACCATGAACCTTGAGTTGATAATGGTAGCAACAATGCCGTGCCAAATGTCACAATGATAAGCTGGAAGCAGAGGCAATACCAGTGTAATGACCTATGTTGATTAAGTGGCAATTGCAAGGTCGGGGAGGAAGATGCAGGCAATATGAGAAGAGAGTCTAACAACAAGAGCAAAGGTGCTTTGGCAGTTCTAGCCATGTAATGTTTACACAAAAAATATATATATATACATACATGTATAGTGGAGGCACCCTTGGTGGCAGACTAATGTCATAACAGCAGAGTCAACATTTATGGTAAATTGGTAATACCCTAGCATGAAAAAGAGAACATACAAACCCCCTCCCTCTTCCCCCGAAAAAAAAAAATAAAAATCAAAGGTGGTGCGACTTCTCAGTCAAAAATGTTGATTTCCAAAGGATTGTTTTTTCAATGTTTCTCAATGTCCACCCTCCCCCCCCCCCCGGCCCCCCCGGGGGGGGGGGGGGCTTGACTGCAATAATAATTCAACCCCCAGCCACAGTCCTCCCTGTTGGAGGCCACACCATTTCTAAATTATAAGTCATTATTTGGATGTCATTTTAGAAGTAATTCATAGCTTTTGTAAAAACATTGGAGTAAAAAATAAATAAATGGCAATGGAATTAAGAGTAAAATTTTGAAAACTAAGTTACAAAAATTTTCATTCTAATTGAAAAAAAGGTTGTAGTTTTCAAAAAAGACAAGCAAAAAGCATTGCTTCTTTCCTTATAACACCAAAAAACCACCATCATAATTCTCTAGCAATCCATATTAGATTCTAAGATTGTTTTCCAATTTTCTTTACAATGAAACAATGGAATAGCAAATATAAGTTTATTTCCTGTTTCACAAATGTTCCTTCCACCAATTAAGCCAATTTGACACTGACCAAAAAGCATGTTAGACACCTCTTTTGCTTCGGAATTTTGTAAGATGACATTATTTCTTAGATGAGCAACTATATAAGAAGAAAGCTAGTGAAGCACTTGGGAGTTCACCTCAGAAATTAGTAACTAGAATTGATGCCAATAGTCGTTGGGGTAATGAAAACAAAATATTAAGAGGAAGCAGCAATTTATCAGCTTAAAAAGAAGCACAATCATTTGTACTCCCGTTCATATTCAAAATCAAAATGACTAACACCTCAAGTAGAACCTTATTCATTTCAACCTCACCATCATAAAAGAACTGATGGAGGGTTGCAACCTCTGTACTTGTTAAACACCGTTTCCATCAGGGCCAATGCTCCACAATTGTTGTGGCCACTCAACCACAACAAAATTGGCATACCCTCTTCCAGCACTCACATTTGTAGTGTATAATCAATAACAGAGTTAAAGCATCCAACTCAAACCAATTTGCAAGGAGTGGCCATTAGGATATTATACTGGTTTGGGGAGAGTTGATTTTATCAATGTGGGATGTATTCCAACACTCTCACTCACACACAACCCACGTTTACATGTGAAGAGTCAGACTGGTGCATTGAGTACAATAAGTGCACAACCGAGAGATTCAGAAGTTAACGGGGGGGAGGCAGTGAGTCCTCTCTAACTCAATTCTGATACCATGTTAAAGCATCAAACTCAAAATCAATTAGTAATGAGTGAGATACTAATTAGGATCTTATACTAGTTTAAAAGGCTTGATTTTATTGATGAGATATATATCCCAACAAACACTAATAACTAACCAGTTCCAGTAAATATAATTTTGCATAAACTAAGAAAATATAATTTACATAGGCTTTATAGAAAAATACTAGCAACCAAAACAAGAAAATATCCTTTTTAGTTCTTGCAAGTAGTTTTTGGAGGCAAAAAATAATAATAATAATGCTATTTTAAGTAATAATTCCCTCTTTCTGGTGGTAGCAGCAAACTTTCCACTCTAAATGAGCAACCTGATTGGGCTGCATAAATGAGTCACGTTTTATAGAAACATTCAAATCATTCCAAGGATTTAAAAGTAACCAGGGGACCTTGCCAGATAAGATTTATGACAATAATTATTAATGGCACTAAATTAGCCATACGACTGCTAGGGAAACAATGCAGAGAGGCTAAGTCATATTTAATGATTTTTGTAGATTATCTATAGCGCTGAATCACCCTATGCTTATATTGAAGTGCGTAAAATGAATATTAAGGAGCAGGAAATACATTTGGCCGAAGTTCTGGATTTTTCCGCAGCATGCTTTTGATGAGACCTCGACTGGAAACAGAAACATGCCAAAAATTAGACTTAACTAAAAGGATATAATCTATAAAGGATGCAATCTCTCACAGTTAATCCAATATTTCAAAGGCATAAAAATTTGGTTATTAATTCATCATTTCCCTTTATCCTCTTACACTACCTTATCCTACAATAACTTATCATACATCAACTGTAATGGTGTAAGGCAAAAGATAAAGTAATCAAGCCTCAAGTGAACAAGTTAGATGAACCAATAACAACAAACAGCATCGCATGAACAGCCAGAAGGTTATATAAAATAAGGAAAATGACTCACAATGCACCAGAGTACTTGGTTGGGAGCGGTGCCACGATAGACTTATTTATCTTGTTGATCAGTGCTTGCATGTCCTGCTCCAAAGACCCCATGGCATTAGCATAGCAATTTTAAGTTGCTCCAAACCAATACAAGCATGTGGCAGAAACCAAAGTGGCTAGTGAACTTAATGCAGTAATGCCTAAAATGTACTACATACAAAGAAAATTACAGTAGAGAAGAAAATATTAATGAAGAGATTATATAACATCCAAAGAGATACATCATCTATATCCACATGATTGCAAGGGTTTGAGCCACCTAAAAAAAATATGATATCTCCAAAGTCATAAACATTACATAAAGGCACTCATCTTCGTCTTGTTAAAATTAAATTGTCATTCTATCTCACTACAAAACCAGCTTGTGAAGCCCACCAGCCATCCCTAGAAGCCTGATCAGAAGCATTTATCTCTGCCTTGAAATTTTTATTATAGTCGGTCAATTTAAGAATGATACAAAGCAATAATGCTGACGAGTTCAGCAGGCATGAGCTGGTGTATAGATCATCCCGTTAAGCAAGCATTTCATCAAACAGACGGATCTGAATAAGCAAAATAAAACTCTCAACATGAAATCCAAACACACTAGATTATACATAAAACATTCACAGCAAGATTGCAATCCACACCAGTAATTCTTTAAAAGGATATTGGCCTTCTAACACCAAAGCAGAAAAATGCTTAGGCTACAAAAATAATTCTTTCCGGAAACCATCATGCTATTTGAAGCCCTATTTCACAGAATCAGGGGCACATATCTACTTGTTCACAGCACACTGATTCAGTATCTGGCAATATACCAGGAGATGCAACATATTAAACTATGAATGAGAACTTTAAAAAGGCTAAGAGCTAGAAAATTAATTCATTAAAAAATACCATCAAAAAACATATAACATTTACTAAGAGATAAATGCATGCCTACTGAGGTAAGTAGTATAAATAATTGCATCAAGATCCACAATAAACCAACACATGATTCAACAATCTAACACCCAAAAACCATGTTTTCATACATAATTGAATTCAAAAACATTTCTAACATAACTTTTTGAGCTAAGAATTATTCCAAGTTAAAACAAGGCTTGATTAGTTGATTTCCTCTATTTCCCAGCACAAAATAACTCAAGTTCAACCTTATCTCAAGAGGGGAAAAATCATGGAGAAAGGCAGGCAAACAAATGTTGAAACCTAAAAAACAAACAAACACTGAAACTGAACAAGGTGTACAAACAGACAGAACCAAGCGTACAACAACAAACAAAACAAGGAGACACAACCAAGTGTACAACAACAAACAAAATAAGGAAACAACCATAAATTATAAAACTTGAACCCAAGACTTCTTAGAACCAAAACCCTAATATCATGTTAGATCATCAATTGCCCCCAAAGCTTGAGTTTTAGGGACAACCAGTGACCTAGCAAAGTGCACAACAATAATGGAGGAACAGACACAACCACAAGACTTGAATGCAACTGCTAGAAAGGAGAGATAAGATACCATGTTCAGTCACCAATTATCCCAAGAGCTTAAACGAAAAATAATCTTCCTAAGAATGTACACAAAGCAATCAAAATTTCTAACTGACTGAGGAGACAACGGAAACAATAGATTTATCACATAATGCTGATAGACAGAATGAGACAAGGTTCTTGCAACTTACAAAAGCTTTAAATGCTGGCTTATGAGCAGTCATTTCATATATACAGCATCCTGATAACACAATCATAAGATACATTAAGCACACATTCACAGTTGCATGTACTTCTGCATGTATTTATGAAAATACAAGCACATTCATGCTCAGACACATCCATGTACTTTTGTATTTATTTATATACACGTATAAGTGCACTACTGCAGATTCACGCTTTCATGCCAGAGATTACAAATAAGCCAAGTTTCAACTTCATTTATGCCTGCATATATTTATGTACAAATTTGTTCATATACTTACCCAAGGACCAGATGTCTGACTTAGAACCATATGGTATGTCAGCGAGAAGCTCAGGACACATATAACTTGGAGTCCCTACAACCTGAGTTATGAAGAAGCAAACCTTGACAAATAAAAAACATGAAAAGGTTGAAACTTGAAAGGAAAACTGGTTATGCCAACCACGACTTACAGAAGAGGCAAGATCATCTGAACTCAACATCTTAGCAAGTCCAAAATCACCTGCAACAGCATTGATTAATAGTGATTCAGTAAAATAATATCCTACCTCAAGAAAATAGAAGAAAGAAGCCACATCACTTACCAAGACGTATGTCTTGATCTTTAGTCAAAAATATATTTGAACACTACAAGGAATAGAACAAGGCCGTAAATAAATACAATTTCAGAAATTTCAATATATATGAATGGTAAGCATACAGATAAATGTAATTTTTCAAAAAAAAAAATGTATACAGATAAATGTAACTAACCTTGACATCCCGATGAAGAATATGATTAGCATGTAAGTAGTCAAGTGCCATTAGCAGTTGAACTAGCCATTTGCACAACTTCTATATAAATGGTTTAATATATAGTTACCAGTGAAAAAAAATGAATCTTGGAATGATACAAACTAAAAACCACGAAGAGGTGGGAAAAAGAGAGAATGCACTAGATTGCAAGAGCAAAAAAGAAGATCACTAAAAATGCAACATATAGATACTAGAAAAATAAAATAAAACAACCTCTTCAGAAAAAAGAACACCATTAGCTTTCTTTATAGCTTCCGCCCTGTAAAATAAGTAACAAAAAGGCTGATATCATACAAACAGTATGCAAACTTTCAGGCTGACAAAATGGATTGACTCAATTATTGCAGCCTTAACAAAAAAAAAAAACAACTTACATATCTCCTCCTTCACAATAACCTATGATAATGCACACATAGCAGCCCTGATAGCCAAGCAATAAAACTGTCAATTACAACATCTGACAAAGACAAAGCATATGGAACTATATAAAGCACATTGAAGTATTAAGAGAGCGTGAAATTGCCCATAAATGAAGAGATAAAACAAAATAAGATTTTCAATCTTGAAGAGGCAAAAGCAGGAAAGAGTAGAGGGGTGAGGGGATTAAAAAGGTCCGACTGCACTATCAATTACAGCAGAAGGGTTAGGAGAAAGGAGGGCCAAGGACAGAAAGGAGGAGAAAAACTTCTTATTGGTTTTTAATGAAGCCTAAGATATTAAAAAAAAAGTTGTAAAAGCCGAATTAATGGGGGGTCCAAAAGAGCCACAATAAAAATGGCTTCAAAAAGATGGTGGTCCTGCTATTTGTTTACAGGAGACGAAGATAGGTAAAATGGATGACAAGGTTGTTTGGAGTATTTGGGGGGCAGATGGGTAAGGTGTTAGCTTTTGATGAAAGGAGCTTCAGGTGTACCTATGTTATGGGATAACAGGCAATTGGAATCGGAAGGTAGAGAAGTGGGTAGTTTCTTTGTCACTGTTTGATTCAAAATTTGGCAGACAATCTTATTTGGGCTTTCAATGGAGTTTACAGTCCAAACAATCATAGTTCCAAGATGAAAATTTTAAACAAACTGGAAGCAGCTGCCCTAGATGGGGAGTACCTTGATGTGTTGGGGTGTGGAATTTCCAACCCTCAAAAAACCCTCATAGATGTTCAGGTAGCCTTTCCAACCCTCAAAAAACCCAAGGATCAAAGAAATTGACTTGTCAATTCAACAACAATATGAAAAATATAATACTATTTGCTGACCTTGTCGACCCAAGAATCTTTATACTCCACAATAAATGGATTCCTCATTTTCGAAATAAGCTCCATCTAAATAATGCAGGAAAAATATATCAGTATGCAGTAATTTGACAATGTGATCTGCCCAAGATAAATATGACAGCAAGGTTCAATATGTAGCAAACCATCTAAAAAGCACAAGTATAAAAACATGCCAAAGTGTCAACTACAGACAGTTGTGTGTACTGCTAAAATGCACCTCATTTGATCTCTATTCAATTCTCCAACCAATCAGAGTTCTTTATATTGCTTTAGGATTAGCAACACTAAAAGCATTGCCTGTGATTACAAGTTGGAGATTTTATCTGCCTATTTATAATTTGTTCAACTCTATTTTTTGTATTTACAGCCATTTTGTGACAATGCCCATATTACATTTTGTTATATGGACCCCTGTAAATTTGGCAAGTTTATTTCTAGAGATAAAGAGAGAGAGAGAGAGAGAGAGAGAGAGAGAGTGAGAGCACAATCTAATTGAAACCAAAATTAATATTATTAAGAAAGCTTTCGTTCCAAATGAAGACATCCAAAAAGAAAAATGATTGTACATAAGCATAAAAGAACACCAACCTCATGGTGTGCAGATCTACGAGTCCTATCAGTTTGGCGGGCAAGACGAATCTTTTTCAACACGTACCTGAATATTTGGAAAAAGTGGAACCAAATGTCAATCATCTTTCTCACATACACGACATATAAACAATAACAGGATAAGCAGCATATGTGAGTTTTATCCATACTTCTTCTTTTCAAGCTTATGCCTCACGAGAAGGGCAGAACCGAAAGCCCCCTTCCCAATTTGCTCTAGTATTTCGTACTGCTCCATATAGCTACTATTTAGAGTCCTTTTAGAGGAAGAACCCAAAATGTTTCAGTCCTGCCACATATTTCCAACAACCAAAAGCTATAACAAAAGCAAGAAAATCAAGAAACCTGTCAAGACTCCATACACAATAAGAATAAATTGAGAATGATAGCAAAGCATATCTACAACATATGCGAGACTACAAAAATTAAATTATAAAAAAATTAAAAAAATTCTAAGCAGGTAAACTTTGTTAGTTAAACTAAATGAATGCCAGGAAAATAGCCATGGGCAAGTAGAGAAGTACATGAAAGCTTTGATAAACGCCTGAAGCCAACAGGGATTAAAAGAGGACTAAAAACTTCCTAACAAAATAGCAAAAAATTTTACCGTCAAATGAAATCTAAATATATTTTACACATAGAGGAGAAAGAAATATATATCTGCCACATTGTTTAAGCATAACCATTGATACAATCAAGCAAAATAATGAAATGAGATTATTCAAACCTGAAAATAGAATGCCAGGGTCAAAAAGGAGTTACAATGCTAGAGTTTTTTTTAACAACATTTAGAAGATAGATTTTGGGAAATGCCTAAATGTTAAAAAAGTAATTACAGGAGAAGAAAAATCCAAGAAGAAAGCGGACAGAAAAAGAAGCAAAATATCTTACTAAAGATGCGGTTCCAGGCCACAAATTTTCAAAAAAGGTTAAAAACACACAATTAGTAAGAAATCAAAAAAAGATCAGAAAGAGAGAGAGAGAGAGCAGAATGTATCAAAAAGAGATTCGCAGCAAATAATGTTCCTTAAATATTTGGGGAAATCTAAAACTTCAGCAAATAAATAAACGAAATTAGCACAAAATTACAAAGAAAATACGGAATTACAGCAGAAAACCTGAGAATAGCAAATGCTGGTCCCAAAGCCCGGAGAGGCGCAACGAAATCTAAACCACAGACAATACAAATCGGAAACAGTCCGAGTGGTAGTAAACAGCAGCGATCGACAACATCTGAAAAAGGAAAGTCAAGGAAAGAGAAAATGCTCACGTTCAACACAACAACAGAGAATAGTAAAAAAAACAAAAGAAGCGAAAGAAAAAAAGAGGGGGAAAAAAAAGAAAAGGCTGAGAAAAAGGGGAGAGAAAATCACATGGAATGCGGAAGAAGTGTCGAAGGGAGGGGGAGGGAGGGAGATCACGAGATGCGCGGGAGATGGAGAAAAGGCAATGCCGAGGTTGACGTTTGGGCAGAAACGACGAGAGTGTACCGCTCCAGAGTTGACAGGTGAAGAAGCAGCAGCACCTCCTCCTCCTCCGCCATGGATGCTTCTTAGAGAGAGAGAGAGACAGAGAGAGTGCAGTACGTATGTAATAATATAATAATATCTATATATCGGTGCATACACAAAGAGACAAATGTAGAGAGAGAAAGAGAGATTAGGAGAAGTAATTAAATCCAAACGAGAGTGGTTTGGTCGAAATTAACCAAAATTAACTAATTTTTTATATTTTTAATTAAATTTTATTATATAATACTTTTACAATAAATTGTTATAATTTTATTATACTTTTAGCCATGATTTTACCAACCAAACCCCTCTTAACAAGTACTCGGTGTGCGTTTCGTGGAGATCTTTACGAGAGAGAGGTAGAGAGAGAGAGGAGTGGGGAGAGTGTCAGAGTTAGTTTTGGCAGCTTTCGAGGGGGGTACAGGGGCCTGGTCTGAAATGCGGGATTTTAAAATAATTGATTTGATTTTTGTACGCAAAAGGCAACGGGAGGTGTGGGGGTTAGGGTCATTGAATTTTGAATAGGGGAAGACCTGCCTGTAGGGAGACATGGTGGGCCTCAGCCCACACCCCCACCCCTAACTCCTCTCTCTCTCTCTCTCTCTCTCTCTCTCTCTCGCTCGTTCCCTCCCTCCCGTAATATATCACGAGGATAAGATAAATTTCACCTAGATTCTTTATATTATGAATTTTGTGAAATTTGCTTTTGTGAAATATAAAAAATATTATCTAAATAAAAATATTTATCAACAAATGTTAATAAAAACGTAGTTTAATATTACATGTTCACGTTATATAAAAATACATTATCAAAAGTAAGTTTTTTTCTTTTACGTATTTCAGATATTTTGAATTTTTACATTACGTTTTGTTCTTTTGAAAATTATTTTAATATTATAAAAAAATTTATACTTCAACGTGTATATATATGTATATATATATACACATCTGATCTTTTCATTTTATTCTTATATTTTTTTTTCTTTCTTACCATCTTATTATCCTTATGTATATTGATTTTCTCTTCAATCTCCTCGTTATTTTTAGTTTACATGTACTTTAATCTTCTCTCAATCGTATAATTTTTTAATTTTTAGTATAGGAAGGGATATACCAAAAAATCTTAAAGCAATTGAAGACAAGTTTCATGCATGGACAAGAAGGGAAAAGGAAACCCCAAGGGGTTAGATGGGATGGTCTTGGACTGGGACTTAGGGGCTTACCAGCCCAAGGTCTCAAGTTCAAGTCTCCTCTCTAGCAAAAACTTGGGGCCAACCTCCCGGGCGCAAAGCGTAGTAAAGGTTAGTAGGACGGGCCTCCTTGGCTGGACGAACCGTATCCAGTTCTTGGGTGTGGGTCCGACTCCCCGCCGCTACGCGAGTTCGCGATTGACCGCTATACATGTTGAGGGGCCGGTATGTGTGGCACAAACCAAAAGAGATTCACTCTCTAGGGGTTTGGCCTAGGGAGTGAATCTCTCGAGATTAAATCCTTTTTTTAAGAAGGGAAAAGAAAAAAGGGAAGAGAAAGATAAAAAAAATAAAAAAAATAGATATACGTAATATCAAAATACGTATTAGATAAAGATAAAACATAGAATAAAAATGCATTTTAGGGCCAATGAAAATGCATTTGTCCTAAAATACATTTTTAGGAGAAAAAGTGCATTTTATTAACAGTATTCTGGCCAATTTCGGCTACTTCAAGTTTTTATTTGCCTTTTTTCTGAAAACCTCTTATATTTTAAACTTAAATAAAAAATAAATTAACAAAAAGGTAAAATGTTTATTACTGAAATTTTAACTTTTTACCTTCCTACAAACAAAAAAATAAATAATAATGATTTTTTTATAACCAGCTACCAAAAAAAAAAAAAAAAAAAAAAAACTTTATTTCTCCTCAAACTAAGCCTTGATTTGGGAAGGAAAATAGTTGGCTTATTTTTAGTTAGTTAATAGTTAACTAAAAATAAGTCAGTTATTTTTGTATTTGTGAAGGAAAAAAAAGGTGACTTTTTTATATGTCTTCTTAATTTTTGTTAATTTGACATTTTTATCTTAAAAGTTTAAAAGAAAATTAAAATATGAGAGAATAAATTCGATCATTTTACAAATAAGCAAATAAGCCAACTAACCCATAAACCAATTAGCTCTTACTTCCCAAACGATACCTAAAACTAACACCTTCCCCTCTTGTTTGTTTTTTAGATTTTTTCTTTACAAAATAATTATTAATCAATTTTTTCTTTAGAAAGTAATTATTAATCAAATTAACATTAAGAAACTACTAAAATACTGCTCAACGAATTCAAACAAATTATACTATACAAGGTGAAAATACATAATTTATTTTTATTTTATATTTTTATTATATATATAATAACTAAGAAAAAATGTTTCAATTTAGGGAGATTAATTAATAACTTAAATATTTTTTAACTCTAAAAAAATACATGTATTAATTAGTGGCGTAAGATACTTAACTAAAAGAATACTACTAACTATGCCTGGTTTGGGAACCAAAAACTATGGCTGTTTTTAGATTTATTTTTTATTTTATATAATTTGTTTACTAAAATTTAATTTTTTTTATTTGGTAACTTATTTAAGTACGTCATTCGTCTCTATAAAAAAGATACACAAAATAACTCCAATAAAAAATTTGTGTACGTATAAAAAATAAGAATTAGATTTTTTTAACTCATATGTAAATTTTTTATTATTTTATGAATGTGAAGGATGTGTTTGAAATTACATAAATCTGTAAAAATTAGTATCTCGTATTTTATATAGTAAATAAAAAATTTTAATTTTATATTTTCGTAATTCGTATTTATAAAAATTTACAAAATTTTATATTTTTTAACTCTAAATAGTGTCTAATTGTCTCTAAGTTATTAAATAAAAAAAATTTAAATTATTAAAAAATATCATATAAAATAATAAAAAATAAAAAAATAGTTCTTCATTCCCAAAGCAACCTTCAATGGGATCTGGAAAAAATAAAAAATGATGAAGTTTGACAAGTCCACCCTCATTAGATGCAAGACTGTTAATAATTTTAGTTATAGGGTGTTGGGAGCTCTCCAAAATTTTATAAATTAATGTAAAGTTTTATAAAATTTAAATTTTTTAATACAACATAATTTATGAAATTATAATTTCTATAAATTTATAGTAATTTATACAATTCCAAACATCAGTATATATGCATCGTTTTTACTTAACTTACTTTAAAATATCGTTAAACTTATTAAGGGGACATTTAGAGTAACAACAAGTGAGATAATTTGTAAGTTCGTAATTTGTGTAGTGAGATAAAAATGAATAACTTTTAAAAGTTTTCAAAATTTTTAAAAATTTTTCAATGTCTTTTAGTACGCCAAACAAACCCTAAACTCATAAAAGAATTTGGTAATTTGGTATTGTAGCAAAATCCTTCATTATTAAAGCTTAGGCGCCCCCTTAGGGTTAGTTTAAGTGGCTCGTGAGTATACTCCCTACAAAGACTATACGGGTTCGACTCCTGATTCAAGCGGAATGTGCATGAGAGGTAGCGTATATTTATCCGGTTTACCAATCAGTTACGCGGTTTATTGAGAACTGCAATAAACCGATAAGAATTCTGGGTTACTTAAAAAAAAAAAAAAAAAAACTTAGGTGCCGATCGTACACAAAATTCATACGTGCCACGCAAAACTAGATATTATGCATTTAGGATACGTTTAGAGTAATAAAACGTAAAATAAAGTAAGATAATTTGAGATAATTTATTAGTTTATAATTCGTACAATGAGATAAAAGGTGAATAACTTTCATAGATTTTCAAAACTTTTTAACGTTTTTTAGTGTGCCAAGTATGCCCTTAATAAAAATTGGTAAAAGTTAAAGAAAACTATTAGAAATTAATAAAAGTTGATGAAAATTAATAAAAATTGATAAAATTTTAAGAGAGTTAATTTTGTGTCCAGTGAAAAAAAGTTAAAAAAGGGAAAAATTATTAAAATTTATTTATTTATTTATTTTTAGGTGAACCAAAAACTACCTTAGTTTGAGAGGGAAAAAAAGTTATTCTTTTGCATTTGAAAAGAAAAAATGGACTACCACTCTTTAATATATGGGTAATTATATTTACCATTCTCAACATTTAAAAATTGTACTTATTTTCTTTATTTTAAAATATTATTAACGCTGACTCTTTTTTATTAAATTAATCATTAAAATTTAATAGAAAATAACAAAGTGACTAAAATTTTAGATTTTCTTATTTACTTTTTTTCTCTTTCACGTATCCGTTAATTTTAATAAAAAATTAATTATATTATCTATTAATTATAAGAAAAGAGGTAGAATTATATCCTGTGCGGGAGCGAATGTGTCACTTGCCAATTAACTGGGTTACCCACAAAATTAGTACTAGACGAATTTTAAGTTAAATTATTGCAAATTAGAAAAAATTAAAATCTAATAATAAAAATAACTGCGTGTACTGCATTCTAATAAAACATGTTTGGTAACGCACCTTTCTTGAATTTAAGGCATTGCAAATTAATAAATACTGGCTGGTGAACAGTCGAACTTTTTTTTTTTTTTTTTTTAAGTGATGGTAAATGAAAAATAAGTACTTGTGAATTGTAATATAATATTGGATAAAGTACAAAAATCACCCTTACATTTTATCCTTAGTCTCATTTTGGTCCTAATGGTTTCAATTGCTACAATCAAATCTCTACACTTTCGGTCAAGTAACAATCAGATGTCTCTGTTTATTATCCGTTAAAAACTATCATTAAGATAGAGGTAAAACCGTCATTTCGTAAGATGATTCATATGGCAAATGATAACCTAGCACTCGCTATGTATCAGACGCTCACTTGTCCACAAGTATTAGTGTTAGTAGTTAAGGTAAAAGTAAAACCGTCATTTCGTAATATGGTTCACATAACAAAGTGATGACATGGCACCCATCATGTGTTAGACGCTCGTTCAAATGTATTGGTGTTGGTGTTGGTTTTTATCATAGAGTAGCTTCTCTTTAAAAAAGAAAATAAAGAATCACAAATTATGCTATCCCCACAAATCGAACCAAAAATTTTAAAGATAAGGAATCAACAAGACTAACTCACAGAGGACTTGATTTATATAAGATTCTTAGATAATATTTATATATACTCAAAAGTTGAAGTAGATTTTCTTCATCTTTTATATAAATATATATAAATATTATATATTTTAATATATATTATTTAAATATATAAATATTTAGTTATAAATAAATACATATAAATATATTCTATATAAATATTATGATTAGGAGAATCTACTTCACCTTTTTAATATATATTAATTTTATCTAGAACCTTATACAAATCAAGCTTTTGATGAGTTAGTTTTGTTGCTAGTTCCCTTTCCTTAAAGTTGTTGATTGGATTCATGGGGATAGCATCATTTATAATGCTTTATTTTCTTTTTTAATGCAAAACTACTCCACGACAGAATCTAACATCATCACACGTGAATAAGTGAACGTCTGACACATGACAAACAGTCTTTACCTCATCCGAGAATGCCACATCAGCACTTTGTCACATGAACCATTTTGCGAAATGACAGTTTTACTTTTACCTTAACGCCCATTTTTAACGAATAATAGACGAAGTGATTTGATTGTCCCTTAATCGAAAGTGTGACGATTTGACTAATAAGCCCATATATAACAACAAACAATTTAATACAAATAATTAAAAATTTTAACAACAAACACAACAATCGTAATAGTTTAAATATGCGTTTATTATCTTTTATTTTGAAAACGAAGAATTTATTAATGTTAAAAGATGAATGTCGAATAAAAAAAAAATTCTTAAAAGTTTACGAATTTAATATTTAGTACACTTGCCAACATTAACCCCCAGGGTTTAGATAAAGTGAAATGGAAAGTAAATAAGAGAGAATATAACTACAAAAAAAAAAAAAAAGAGAGAATAAAAAATTTTAGAATTCATCCTTGTTCGTGAGTTTTTTAAGGGGGGGAAAAAAGATAAAATGAAAAAAAAATAATTGTTAAAAATTCAAAATCTTCATTCTTCCAAAAGTAGGTTTTTTTTTACAAGTAAGAGGGATAGGAGAACCCGGGCTCGAACCTTGGGTGATGAGCAGGCCAAAGGAGTGCTCTACCACTTGAGCTACAGCTTCACTCTTCAAAACTAGGTAGTTATTGAGAGAAAGAAAAAGTGAATTAATGAAATTTACATAATAACATATTTACCCATGAAATAAAGAATAAGAAAAAAAAAATTGCAAACATGTCTTAGGTTAAATAAATTAATAACCCTTTAATTTTTCAAATGATTCAAAAATGATAAAATAATATACACTTTTTTTCTTCTATTTTTTCTCTCCTTACTAACAATGAAAAAAGAAAATCATTATCTTTTTCTTTCCCAGTAATGGACTCTCTCTCTCTCTCTCTCTCTCTCTCTCTCTCTCTCTCTCCACAACTAAGCATTATAGCATATTTACTAATGGAAAATTATATCCTAGTTAACACTAGACATAATTGTACAATTAGACATATTTGTACATTTATATTAGAACTGATTAAATTCCAGGCTCAAGTTGAACTTTTCAATAGTATGACGTGTCTTATTTTGTTTCAAAACCAACTTGGCACTAAAAATATATACTAATTTTAGGGATTTTTGGAAGTCAGTCACTATTTATGGACTTATAATGGTTTAAGTCATACCCAAAAAATTTGCTTGTGAATAAGTCACACTTGCAACAAAAAGACAAAAAAAGATATCACGTGTTTTTCACTACATTTCAAAACTACCAGTTTTATCCGAAAATAGTGCACACTTTACTCATAATTTCTATGACATTCCATCTTCTTTATAAAGTAAGCAAAATCGATTTTTGGAAACAAAATCAAAACAGTTTGAGAAAAACTTAATTCCACGACTTTCCATCTTCTTTACAAAGCAAGCAAAACTGATTTTTGGAAACAAAATCAAAACTGTTTAGGAAAACAGTACCACATAATAAAACAATACCGCATAAAAAACAGTACCACATAATAAAACATTACCGCATAAAAACAGTACCGCATAATAAAACAGTACCGCATAATAAAACAGCACCATTCTTTGCATGATATAGTCATACGGTACTATTTTTGAACGAGCATGCATCCTAAAAAAAACAATACCGCAGACATGTGGTACTGTCACACATGCGGCACTGTCGGTCATTCGTTTGATATGTGAACTATTTTTGTGTTTAAATGTGATGTTTGCATGATAGAGTCATGCGGTACTATTTTTGAACGAGCATGCATCCTAAAAAAAACAGTACAGCAGACATGTGGTACTGTCACACATGCGGTATTGTCGGTCATTCGTTTGATATGTGAACTATTTTTGTTTTTAAATGTGATGTTTGCATGATAGAGTCATGCAGTACTATTTTTGAACGAGCATGCATCCTAAAAAAAACAGTACCGCAGACATGTAGTACTGTCACACATGCGGTACTGTCGGTCATTCGTTTGATATGTGAACTATTTTTGTGTTTAAATGTGATGTTTGCATGATAGAGTCATGCAGTACTATTTTTGAACGAGCATGCATCCTAAAAAAAACAGTACCGCAGACATGTAGTACTGTCACACATGTGGTACTGTCGGTTATTCGTTTGATATGTGAACTATTTTTGTGTTTAAATGTGATGTTTACATGATAGAGTCATGCGGTACTGTTTTTGAACGAGCATGCATCCTAAAAAAAAAGTACCGCAGACATGTGGTACTGTCACACATGCGGTACTGTCGGTCATTCGTTTGATAAGTGAACTATTTTTGTGTTTACATGTGATGTTTGCATGATAGAGTCATGCGGTACTGTTTTTGAACGAGCATGCATCCTAAAAAAAACAGTACCGCAGACATGTGGTACTGTCACACATGCGGTACTGTCGGTCATTCGTTTGATATGTAAACTATTTTTGTGTTTAAATGTGATGTTTGCATGATAGAGTCATGCGGTACTGTTTTTGAACGAGCATGCATCCTAAAAAAAAAAGTACCGCAGACATGTGGTACTGTCACACATGCGGTACTGTCGGTCATTCGTTTGATAAGTGAACTATTTTTGTGTTTTAATGTGATGTTTGCATGATAGAGTCATGCGGTACTGTTTTTGAACGAGCATGCATCCTAAAAAAAACAGTACCGCAGACATGTGGTACTGTCACACATGCGGTACTGTCGGTCATTCGTTTGATATGTAAACTATTTTTGTGTTTAAATGTGATGTTTGCATGATAGAGTCATGCGGTACTGTTTTTGAACGAGCATGCATCCTAAAAAAAATAATACCGCAGAGATGTGGTACTGTCACACATGCGGTACTGTCGGTCATTCGTTTGATATGTGAACTATTTTTGTGTTTAAATGTGATATTTGCATGATAGAGTCATGCGGTACTATTTTTGAACGAGCATGCATCCTAAAAAAAACAGTACCGCAAGCATGTGGTACTGTCACACATGCGGTACTGTCGGTCATTCGTTTGATATGTGAACTATTTTTGTGTTTAAATGTGATGTTTGCATGATAGAGTCATGCGGTACTGTTTTTGAACGAGCATGCATCCTAAAAAAAACAGTACCGCAGACATGCAGTACTGTCACACATGCGGTATTGTCGGTCATTCGTTTGATAAGTGAACTATTTTTGTGTTTACATGTGATGTTTGCATGATAGAGTCATGCGGTACTGTTTTTGAACGAGCATGCATTTTAAAAAAAATAGTACTGCAGACATGTGGTACTGTGACACATGCGGTACTGTCGGTCATTCGTTTTATAAGTGAACTATTTTTATGTTTAAATGTGATGTTTGTTGTGTTTAAATGTGATGTTTGCATAATAGAGTCATGCGGTACTGTTTTTGAACGAGGATGCATCCTAAAAAAAACAGTACCGCAGTCATGTGTTTAAATACGTAATTCAGATCCGTATATATTACTTCGACCGACGTTAATCTCACAGTACAAACTCGCGTAATCTATGTGTATTCCTTCGTATATAATCCTTTAACAGATTTTTATCTCACTATATCTTCACGCGATTTATAAGGAATGAAACAAAAACGGAAAACGTAATTCTCGGTTCCTTAATTTTCGGCAATTTCTTCTCAATTAATTATAGAAAAAGGGAATTTAAGTCATATTATAAATTATATTTAAAACAAACCCGTGGGACCCACTCAAAAGTATGACTTAAATACAAAACTTTTCACATTAATGTGATTTAAAAACAATACTTTTTTTTTGGTGTGACTAATAGCTTTAAGAGATTACCAAGTATGACTTGGATACAATTTTCCGCTAATTTTATTTATGAAGAAACCGAGCTTACTAAGTCAGGCCCAATCCCATGATCCCAATTCAATCCTAACTTGAAATTTCTATGAAGCTAACATACTAGTCTAAGCATATCTAAAATGCAGGCTGAACCGACCAAACCCTTAATCAATCATCAACTCTAATTATAAGTGTGTAACAAGCACCACTAGGGCAACCCGTCACAAAGAATATTTCTAGTCTTGGTTGACTAATTTTCAACCTTCATTTTTATGAAAAATTTTACGAGACCCATTCAAATAAACTACGATTGTTTATAGTATCATTCTACCTATAAGCGCAGAATAATTTTTTTTTTTTCTTTCTTCCTTTTGCCCCCTTTCAAAGCACATATTAATGTTTGGTTTATCCAAAATAACTAAAACTTACTAATTTTTTATACTTTTTTCAATCAAATTTTATTATATATCACCTTTATATCAAATTATTGTATTTTTTTTTTTTTTGTCATTCAAACACCACCTTAAGTGATACGTGAATATTAGTGCTAGCAAAGGCTTTGAAGATTCCTAGTTATGCGAATGAAATGTGAATAGTACTACGTTCGGGAAGGCGGGTGGGCAAGAAATTAATAATCCATGTGGCGTCCATTTATGGATATGATTCTTATCTCTTCTTATTTTTTATTTTTTTATTGTTATCCATCTTGTAATATAATTGGTAAGGGCAACTAAAAAAATTTAAGGAAAAATAAATACAATTAATATTTACTTGAATAATCTTATTAGTGTTTAGAAATTTACTTTCACATATGTAGCTAAACCCTCTCTCACAACTGTAAAAATTGACCACCATAGAAATAACACGCAAATAACATGCCTCGAATTTTCATGATAGAGAGATGTGAATTAAGTACATGTAATCATACAAATCATAATTATCTTGTTCCATTATCAGAGCCTATGATCTGGAGCAAACTAAATAAAAGTCTACGATACAATATATAAACAGTCACAGTCATGAACTACACAACAATGCTCCAATATGCCATATGGGCTTAACATGGCCTATACAACCATATCAAAAACAATATATATATATATATATATATATATAACACTTTACACTAGAGGTCTGTAAAAACTCTCAAAAACCATAAACAAAACATAAGAACTCAATGTTATCGACCCGAAGGTCCACCCATCACATTAGTCATGGTTAGATCCTAACCTGCAATATTAATCGTAAAGGAATGAGTATTAAATCATGTGTGCTCCCTATGCAACAAGTATATAACAATGCCTTATCATGCTACTAGTATGAATCATAATAATCAATATGATACAAAACATATTATCATCTCATACCCCAACGTGAACCATCATAACAAATACAAATAGATTTAGGTATTCTACCACGTGGGCCTATGGTGTTTACCTCTTAGGTCAACGTCATAGGAAAATACGCTATCGGAGTCTGCCTCCTAAGTTTAAGTTTAAGCTATAAGAAGATATACACCATCCCATGGTGTTCTCTGCTTCTTGGGTCAAAGCCATAGGAAAACATGATTTGTAGGTTATTAACTTACTGAAAACAGCAATTAACCCTTGCACAGATTTTGAGACTTTCAACAACTGAATACACATATACCCATTATGAATGTGTTTGGTTTGTTAAAAATTATTGAAAATTTCTAAAAGTTATTCATTTTTTATCTCACTATATGAATTATGAACCCACAAATTATCTCACTTTTTATCACTCTAAACGCACCCTATATTAGTATCTCTCAAATCCCATATCAAACAAATTAATAATCAAATTATCATGATATCATACCTCAACAATATATATCAAATTCAATATATCATAACATGATAGCACATATCACATATCATATCATAACATTATATATCAGATCCTCAAATTATAACACAGTATGACATCATCTCATATTACATTTTAATCATTTAAGATAAAAATTCAATGTATCACCTCACCTTATGAAACATATCAGCAACAAGAGCTTTATTAAATTAAAAATGTTCAAGCCATTTATTAGAACTGAAATAAGAATAAAAATTTAGATGAAGCCTCTGTTGTCTGAACGGACATCCGGATAGGAGGGCGCACAGAGTGCTGTAACAGCGCGACTAGCCTGTTTGAATGGGTGTATGCACGACCTCAGCGTGTGAACGCCTGTTCGAAAGACAGCGTTCAAAATTTCTAGGTTTTCTCCAAACTATCTTTATTTTGCTTAAAACCTGAATTTCATGCTTCAATTTCAAATTTTATAAAATAAATTGATTTAACACTATGTCTAACACGTGGAAATGGAATAGAATAGAATCCATTCCCACTTTACCCTATTCTCATGTTTGGTATTAAAAAATTAAGTTAAAATGCTATTTAATGAGAATGGCCATTCCCACATTAAGTAGGAAAAAATATTTCACAATTTAAGTGATAGAATAGCCATTCCATTACAATTAAAATTTGATCCAAAAATTAAAAAAAATAAAAATTAAAAATAAGCAACTACTTTATAATAAAAAAATTGCCTTAATTACTCCATTAGGTTATAAAATGACTATTTAACACCTTAACCTTATCTTCGAACTAAATCCAAACTTGAGCTATAAAATAACTGTTTTACCCCCTATCTCCCATTTTTATTTTCAAATTCATATTTTTGGCTTCCGAAAGGCTAATAAAAATATTCTTTCATATTACTTAATAATTAAACAAAATTTGATCTAATCCAAACTCAAGCTGTATAATGACCATTTATCCTTGGGTTTGTTTTTTGCTCAAATTTACATTTTGAGTTTCCCAAAAGTTTAAAAAAATATTTATCGATATATTTCTTAATAGCTAATAAAATTTTATCTCAATCCAAACTCAAATTGTAAAATGAAATTTTAACCTTGAATCAATTTTTGTCCAAATTTTTATTCTAAGCTGCCCAAAAGGTTAAAAAAAATATCCTTAACATATTTCTTAATAATTAAACAAATTTCAGTCCAATCTAAATTTAGACTATAAAATGACTATTTTGCTCTTGTGCCCGTTTTTGGGCCAATTTTGTATTTTAGGCATCCAAAAAGACTAAAAATATTTGTTGACATATTTATTAATAGCTAAGTAAATTTTGACCCAATTCGAACTTAAATTGTAAAATGACTATTTTATCCCTAGGATTTTTTTTTTTACTCAAATTCGCGTTCCGAAAATAAAATTTATTTCTATACTTTTTAAAATATTAATGTTAGTAGTTTTATTATATTTAAAATATGTAATCAAATTATAAAAATTTAAATGTCTATTTCATTCCCATTATTTTCATGTTGGCAATCAAACAAAAGAATAGAATGAGCATTCTATTTCATTCTCAACTCTTACTCCATTCCATTTTATTTCATTCCTGCTTACCAAACATAGTCCAAATGATTCCAGAGTCAATAAATCAAAGTGGTTACACCATAGTTGAGCATCAATCTAAAACACTATCATGCTCTTGGAAAATTTTTGCGTTTTTCCTTAAACTCTTCTTCCATTTCCAAACTCAGTTACTGACAACAGAACAAGCATATAACCAACACATTGAACACACCACTAAGATATAGAGAAACCCCCTACCTCAAACAAGAAGATCAAGTAAAAAGAAACGGGAAAGCCGAAATCAATTGATCCGAAAACTGAAAGCCTCTCTTGCTACCTCCCTCCTCCATTCATCTTCCTTAGTAGCACCTAAATTCTCACCTCGAGCCAAAATTCTCACAATACTCTCGAACTCACTCACTCTCCCTCAGTTTAAATCGGTTAACAGTCATAAAATATGATACATGAGCATATTATCATAGATACATATACAACTGAATTTTGGGGATTACGGGTACTATGGGTCTCGGATTTTCCTATGTATTGTACTTACAAGTTAAAATATCTATAATATATAGTTACATGTATAACAAATATTTATTACATTTCTAATTAGAATCTCTATACAGGTGAATGTATTCTGAGTTCGAATTTTCAAGGTTGAGATACTATCAATAGAAACACACCATTACAATATTGTGTGACAGGCAGAAGCAAGCCATTTGTGCACGCATTAATGTCATCTTTATATATATATATATATATATTTATGGATCATACACAAATTTGCATTGATTTCAATTTTTGTGTTAATCAATAGGCATGCAATATCAAAAGGAAAGGTGGAATTACCAAATTTTTTAAACTTGATGAAGGATATGGGGAAACTGTATTCAAACCAAAGCACCTAAAAAGGAGTCTCAATGCGTAGGGCAAGGCATATACTGTGATATTGTTCAATATGCATGCATCCAACAAAATAAAATAAAATAAAGGATTAAAAAAAAAAAAAACAGAAGGAGAAAAGAAAGTAGTGTTCATTCAAACAAACTGTTCATTAGCATCCTTAACAAATTGCTATTTAATATTCATTTGTACTATCAGCCACCCAAATGCCTTTTCAGACTTCTAATTCTGCTTTCTAATTTCTTGCAAGACTACGTACATTGTTTTTCTCTGGAACAATATAGATGAGAGTCTCCTATGTCAGATCACCGTTTATGTTTCCTATACCCATTTCGTTGACAATAACATTAAAGCATATTTACATTGGCAAAAAAAAATTGAAAAAAAAAAAATGAAAAAGGAAGAATTAGAACCTAAAATGTGACCTCTGACTGGTCGTAGGTCTCCTCCCTGCCCCAATCTCTGACCACCTCACCCACAGCCCAAGGGACTCACAATTCCCCCAACCCCTCTGCAACACCCCACCCTCCACAGACCCTACCCCTACAACACTTCCACCAGGAAATTCTCAAAAATAAATAAATAAATAAAATCAAAGAACAATACTTCCAATAACGCAAATCAACACCCAAAGTCAAAATAACACAAAAAAAAAAAAAAAAAAAAAAATCACAGATGAATGGCCTGGAAAAAAATAAATCCTCAATTTATACTAAAAAAATAAAAAATTTAAACTTAAATTGGTCCATACCTGTGAGCAGAAGCAGTGGCTTGGACTTCATCGAAGGGAGGCAGGGCTGGGCTCTAGAGGTTGCTTGCTACTCCGGTGGCAGGATGCTGAGTCGATGAGGGATAATGAGGAAGAAGCGATGAGGGATCAGAGGCTCTGGGGCCACGAGGAGAGAATGAGAGAGCAGAGCAAGAGATGAGAGACAAAGTGAGTGGGAGAGTGCTTTAGGGCTGAGTGAAAGCAGGGAACGAAAAAGGATTGGGGGAACTTAATTTTGGTTTGGCGGCTTCCTGGGGCGGTCATTAATAGTGCCTTTAGCAGCTGTCCACAGCGGTCGCCCAAGTTTTGTCTTTGCTAGAAGTCTCTTTTCTAGTAGTGGCAACACCGTAGGAAAGGCTCTGTCTGGTGTTCTTTTTTCAGTAATTCATTTTAATATGGAACACAAACACTCCGATAATATTTTAATCTCATCCTGTACCAAAAACTAAAATCTAATCACATCCTATTCGGAGACTTAGCATATGTAAAAACAAACCAAGGATAAAAGCTGCAACAGCCCATTTGAAGGACCAGTCATTAAGTATAATTTCAAATCCTGCATACCCTAAGAAAGCAAGGATTTCACATCATGCTAGCAAGTAACCTACTCAAATAGCCATCTTCATCCACCTATCAAAACGAAATTTTGGTCCTTGATAGCATGCTGAATAGGTCACAAAATACATGTTTGATCCTTCCACCAAGGATCAGACCAAATATGTGTCCGCCATCTCCCTCCAAGTTTCACCTTGCTTCCCAATTCCATTCCTTCAATAACCCAATCATATGAGAATTTTTCACCTAGTCAGAAACTGAACTACCCTCTAGGTCCTATATTTTCCTTTTATATTTAACCTTATATTTGGAACATAAATTTATGGAGGGAAAAGAAAATTACTACCCTGTGTTATTTTTTCATGCTTAACCAAGTAAAATTAATATTTTGGACAAATACCGATTCCTTTTCTTCTCATTTCTGTAACTCAACCAAAAAAAAAATTTTTTTTTGACTTTTTCACTTCATTTCAATGTCCTACACTTTTTCCTAATTTTCTTTTCCTCCACAAAACCATGTGCCAAAGCATAAATGGATGTAGATGCAAGATGGTAATTCGGTAGTATGAGAGATCAACATTAAACAAAGTAGAACAGGGGCCACATTTTTACACTAATGCTATGTTTGGAACATGGATTTGTGGAAGAAGAGAAAAAAGTGAGAAAATGGCAGGAATGGAGGAAGAAGAGAAAAAAGTGAGAAAATGACAGGAATGGAAAAAGGCGGGTACATCCTTACAAGGGGCATCCCCAGGCAATACAATCAAGGAGCCAGATTACAAACAGAAGTCCAAAGAGAAGTGAAATTTTTTATTAAATTTTTGGCTTGAGTTAGAAAATGAGAAGATAATCAATAGAAATTTGTCAAAAATTTTAATTTTTACTTAAGTAAAGCAAAATAATACAAATTAGAAATTTTATTTTCCCCTTTCTTCCCCCCCCCCCAAAAAAAAAAAGGAACTACAAGTCCATATTCATTCCAAACATAGCCTAAATAAACTAACTTGGCTACCAACAAAACAAAATAATGGGAGTACCACATGCCATATGGATGAGAGTATTCAAACCTGGAAACCAACATGTCCCAAGGTCGAAGGGGCTGCATATGGATTGAAAATTTCAAACAAATAAATAATTTTCAAGCAACTCTTGATCTATCAAGTATTCTCTTGATGAGGTAATGCTCCAAACCAGCAGCTGAATCCACAATTCTAGTATCAGGCATTAAATCTAACTTCAAAACCTCTTCCAAATCATTTCCATCCTCCACTTCACAAATCCTAGGTATAATTTCCAACCAAGTCTCCAAATGCGGAGCTTCCCCCTGGCCCAACATTTCTCCTAACAATCCACAAGCTTCATCAACCTTACCAACATTACAGAAACCATTAATTAAAGCATGAAGGACTGAAAAATGGGGAGAAAAGCCCTTGGCTATCATCTCCTGCATATAATTCTTTGCCTCGTCGTACATACCCTGATTGCACAAGCCAGCAACCAAAGTCCTATAGGACACCAAATTGGGTAAGCATCCATTTGAGGGCATATCCTCGAGGACCTTACAAGCATCGAGAGCACGACCTTCCCTACAGAATCCTAAGATAACTGTATTGTAATGAACAATGTCAGGATTGCATCCTTTGACCTTCATCCTGCAAATAGGGGTAAGTATTGTTCAGTATGCTTCGATAATTATAATTTTGTTAACCGAATCGATTAATTTCAAAGATTAAAAATGATAAATAAATCGAATAATTTCGAAGATTAAAAATGATAAATAAATCGACAAAATAAAATGTATTGACCGAACATTAACCAAATTAAATTATATTAGTTTATATAGACTTATAAATTTAAATATGTTTTTTATAATTTAATTTAGAGAAAAAATAATAATTTTTATGTAAATGCTACTTGAGAATGATTTGTTGATTTCTTATGACTTTTGAGATTTCAAAAAACAAAATCACTTATTTAAGTTAATTATCAATATATATATGTTTATTTATTAAATAAATAAATATATATATATATATATATTAGATATTAAATAAATTTAATTTAATTATTTCGAACTATTTAGTTTTAGAATTTTAAAACTATAACAAAAAAATAATAATTATTATTTTTATCCCAAAAAAAGAAATTGAACCTAATCAAATCAAACTTTTTAAATTTGACCGGTGCGTTTCAAAAATTAAAATTTAACCGAATCAAAATTTAATCAAATTATGCACGACCCTACCTGCAAAGCAGTTTGTAAGCCTCCTTAAGCTTCTTCTTCCGACACAAGCTGTTCAACAAAGTGTTACAAGTTAAAGTATCGAGCACAAAGCCTTTGTTCATCATATCCTCCAACAAATCAACGGCTTTATTCGCCTGGCTCTTCCTGCACAAACCCTGCATCAAAATCCGATAGGACTCGGTATCGGGAAGAATCTCTCTCTTAGGCATTTGGTTGAACAGGGAATATGCGATGCTCAGATCGCCACGAAAACAGAAAGCCCGCATCAGAATGTTGTAGGAGGTGGTGTTGGCCATTATTCCGTAACGATGAGCGGATTTGAAGAGGTCAAAAGCAGGGCGGAGGTAGGTGGGATGATTGACGAGGACTTGAAGGATGAGATTCAAGTGCTTGGGGAGGGGTTTAGTGTTGAACTGAGGGATGGTGTAGAAGGTTTTGAGGGCTTTGTCGGGGAATTGGGCGTCGCCGTAGATTCGGATGATGTGGGAGAAAAGGGAAGGGGCGACGGGGCAGCCGTGGGATTTGAGACGAGAGAGGAGGCTTTCCATGAGAGAGAAGTGGCGAGAGCGACCGAGTTTGAGAATGAGAGTGTGGAAGGCGGAGTAATTGTGGCGGAAATTGGGCTGCCGAGACGCCAGGTCGAAGATCTCTTTGGCGAGGAGAGGATCGGGCTGCGAAGCAATCAGCTTTTGGATTCGAGCCGGGGAACCAATATGGAATTGACCGGAGCTCCGGGGACAATGATTGTTAGCGGCGGAATCTACTGTTTCCATCGGAGGCGACTTCATCTTCGTTCGAACGCTGCGTCGATGACCGGGTAGCGTGGGTACACCGGTTCTTGATTTCTGCGTCTCTCTGGTTTCTCTTTCTAGCCGAGGCCTCTTCAACTTGCAAGTGCCCCCTGCACTTCCGTCCTTAACTTTTCAGATGTGTTTTAGTCGAATGGAATTAGAAGGAAAGCGAATTCACCAAAAAAAAAAAGTGGGAGGAATTAGAAGGAAAGTGCATTCAAAAAATAAAATAAAATTATGATTGAGTTTGGAATTAAAAAAAATTAGTTTTTTTAATTTTTATTTATTTTTTTATTTTTTTAAATTTTGTTACTAACTAGTTATTAAAAAGTTTATTTTTTGTGGTTAGAAAAATAAAAAAAGATAACTTTTTAGCTTTTTAACTTTTTTTTTAATTTGATATTTTTCTTTCTAAAGTTTAAAAGAAATTTAAAATATAAAAAAAATAAATTTGATCATTTTAGAAGTATCAAAAAATTGATAGTTGGCATTACTTTTTAGCTTTTTAATTTTTTTTTTTTATTTTGACATTTTTCTCTTCAAAGTTTAAAAAAAATTTAAAATGTAAAAAAATAAATTTGACTATTTTAAAAGAATGAAAAAATTGATTGTTGGCATTACCAGCTAATGGTTGCCATATGCAGCCTAAATCAAAGCGAGGCCTAAAGTTTTGCTTCAAACTAATGCAGAACCTGCTGGTGGTCCTATAAGTGCTGGACAAATTCTTGATTGCCAAGGGACTAATTGTATTCAGGTGATTAATCAGCCTACTGTGACTGGTTCTAGAGCTAATGCCGATGAATACAGTTCTCAAAATCCAGCTCATGTGCATGCTATTCTCTCAGGTGGTGAGCAGAGTTTACTGCTAAGATCGACAGATACTGAAGCCAATCTTCATAATTCTGCGAATTGCCTAATAGCGAATAAAAGAAATCTAGAATCTGCTTTAAATGAAGAGGCAGCTGTTGACAAGAAGTTCGGGTAATAGGGGTACTAATACTCCTAATTTATTGCAGGTAGATTGATCCTTCTCTTGATATAGGTGCTATTGATGATACTGCGGAAAGAAAAAGATTAAGGAATGCTCTTAAAAAACAGCGAAGGAAAAAAGCTCTTTGTGGGGCGAATAAGCTAGGTAATTCTAATCCCTCTATTTCGCCACGAGTAGGGTTGCTTGTTGGAATGGTAGAGGTCTCAATACCTCAATTAAACAGAATGTAATTAGAGAGGTAGTTAGAAAGTATAACTTAATATGTTTTGGGATTGTGGAAACCAAGGTGCGTAGTGTTAATAAGGACCGTGTTGCTTGTTCTTTGCTACTTGATTGGAAGTGGTTTGTAATTATGATCACCATTCTATTGGTTGCATTTGGGTTTTGTAGAATCAAAATCTCTTACTACGTGAAGTTTTAGGGATGAGTGACCAAATGATTTAACTATTTCTTAAAATTTCTTAATTCTAATGAAATGGCGGGTGTTTCGTTTGTTTATGGTTCCAATAGTATGATGATGCGTAGATCTCTTTGGAATTAGATAAGAGCTCAGAATAGTTGGTTGGGAAATTTTCCTTGGCTTGTTTTAGGTGATTTCGATACTGTTAGACACAGATTTGAGAGGCATGGTGGTAGTTCAAATTGGCCTTCTTATATGAGTAGAATGATTCTTTTGTGAATGTTAACTTGAAGGATTTTCGTTTCAGTGGCTATATGTTTACTTGGAGAAATGGTAGGACTGAGGGTCACATTATGCGTAAGTTGGATCATGCTCTTACTAATTCTTCTTGGATAGATCTTTTTGGGTCTTATTATGTAGAGTTCTTGCCGTGTGGAAAGTCTGATCATTTTCCTATTATTGTTGACGCTGAGTTGACTAATGTGAAAAGGAAGATTCCTTTTAAGTTTTTAACTTTTGGACTGAATTTGAAGAATTTTTTCCTCTAGTGCAGCAAGCATAGCAATTTGATATAAATGGGTATCCTATATATCAACTCTGTCAAAAATTAAAATTGGTTCGACAGGCTCTCAAATCACTTAGTAGGAAAAAGAATTTGTAACTTCGTGGTTTGTTAGCATTGATTAGAGATGAGCTTTCGATACTAGAGGATTATTGATTGGGGTGGGGGTAACCCTCATCTTTTTTGCAAAGGAAAAAGCTTATTTGTCAAAATTGGTGGCAATTTCAAATGCAGGAGAAAGTTATAGTAAGCAAAAGAGTTGAGTGCAATGGTTAAAGGAAGGTAATAAAAACTCAGCAATTTTTTTAAAAACTGTGAAAAGTAGACAGAATGTAAACAAGATTATCTGTATTTAGAAGGAGAATGGTGAGATGATGAAGGATTGTGAGGAAATTAAAGTGGCGATCATCAATTATCAACAACATCTTGGGACTGAGTGTTTTGACCCTTATGGTGGCGAACAAGTATTACGGAAATTTATTTTAGATGGTTTACTTCAGAGTCAAAAGAAGTTACTATGTAAGTTACTATGTGCTACTATTTCTGTGGATGAGATCAAGCATGCTATGTTCAGTATGAATCTTAATAAAGCTCCTGGGTTGGATGGTTTTGATGGCATGTTTTTTCAAAAGCCTTGGCATATTGTGAGGAATGATGTTGTGCGAGTGGTTCAATCCTTTTTTCAACTCAAACTTACTCCTTAAGGAAATAAATCATACTGTGGTTGCACTGATTCCAAAGGTGGCTAATCCCACAAGTTTGAAGGATTTCCATCCAATTTCTTATTGCAACACTATTTATAAGGATTTCTAGAATTATGGCTAAGTGTGTTAAGAAAGTGCTTCCTGATTTGATAAATGTTGCTCAAGCTACGTTGTTCATGGGTGATAAATTAATGAAAACATACTTTTGGCTTAAGAGATTTTAAGGGGTTATCATAAGGGCATAGGTAGTCCTAAGTGTGCCTTTAAGGTAGATATTATGAAAGTCTCTGACTCTGTTAGATGAGACTTCCTTTGGGATGTTTAGGAACTTTTTGGTTTTCCTACTAGAATCGTTGGATGGATTAAAACCTGTCTCCTCCTCAAGTTTCTTTATCTCTATGAATGGTGAGATAGTAGGTTTTTTTTAAAAGGAAGAAAGGGCTCAGATAGGGCAATCCTCTTTTGCCTTATTTGTTTGTTTTATCTATGGAGGTTATTTCGAGACTAATTGCTAAAAGAGTTTCTGAGTTGGGTCAGTTTGAATTTCATTGGCAGTGTAAATCTCTGAAGATTACTCATCTAATGTTCATTGATGATTAAATGCTTTTCTCGAAAGGCAACTTGCAAAGTGTGAATGTTCTAAAGGATGCTCTTAATTGCTTCACTTTGTTTTCTAACCTAAAGCCCAATATGACTAAGAGTGACATTTTTGTGGCAGGTATGATTGATGGGGAGAAACGGAAACTGATTGATTTTGTTGGCTTTCGTCAAAGTTCTCTATTGCTTAGATATCTTGGGGTTCCTCTTGTCACTACTAAACTTAAAGACTTGGATTATAATGCTTTAGTGGATAGGATTTTATGTTGAGTCAAATCTTGGACAAGCAAGTTTTTATCTTATGCAGGAAGACTTCAATTAATTCAGTCTATCATTTTCAGTATGCAACCTTTTTGGGCCTATCACTTCATTCTACCTATTAAAGTTGTGAATGAGGTTGAGAAGATTCTTGGGTCCTTTCTTTGGAAGTGTTTGAGTCTCGTTTCAATTGGAGCTAAGGTAGCTTAGGAAGATGTTAAAAAACTAAAACAGAAGGTGGTCTTAGCATCAAAAGAATACGAGATTGGAATTGTGCTTCTATGTGTAAATACATTTGGGCAATTTGTGATCCTGCTTCCAACTCTCTTTGGGCAAAATGGGCTAGAATTAATCTAGTTAAGAGGAATTATTTTTAGGTTGTAAAGATCCCCTAACAGTGTTCTTGGACATGGAGAAAGATTTCAAAGCTTAGAGATAAAGTGAAAGAAAAAATTAGCTTTCAAGTTGGTAATGGTAGGCATGTTTCTCTTTGGTTTGACAATTGGCTCCCTAATGGTGATATTTTTTCAAGATTTGGAGCTACGGTTCAATATGACTTGGGTTTGATGAAATTTGCATTAGTGAGTGACATTATTCGTGATGGTGAATGGCATTGGCCCAGTACATCTTCTTTTGATCTGTTGGGGCTAAAAAGGAAAACTAATTCTCTTCCTTTCCCAATAATTAGTAATAATGATAAACTTCTATGGGATAGGGGCTCCTCTCAATTTTTGATAAGAAAGTTTGGGAATACATTGAGGAGGACTATCCGCTTGTAGATTGGGAACACCTTCTTTGGTTTAAGAGCTCCATATCCAGGCATGCTTTCATCCTATGGTTAGTTGTCCGAAATAAGTTGCCCATACTTGAACGGAGATTTTTACTTGGGAGGAAGTCTTCTTCAAGTTGTCTTTTTTGTAGACAACATGAGGAAGATCATAATCATCTTCTAGTTTCATGTGCATTTGCAATGAAGATTTGGGAGTTTTTGATGGAGTTATGCAATATCTATGTTTCTCATAGTTCCTAGTTGGATAGGATGAATTGGGCTTCTACTAGGCTGAAAGGAAAATCTTTGGAGTGCATTCTTATGAAACTTTATTTTTCAGGAATAATTTACTTATTGAGACAGGAGCGAAATAGAAGATATTTTAAAAATTCTTACTTGGATGTTGATACGATCTCCATGAAGATTTTTGATAAAGTAGGAGAGAGATTGTTGAATAATTCTATATTTAAAGCAACTGAAAAGAATCAGTCTTCTTGATAAATGGAGATTGCCCCAGGAAGTACCACTTTAATGGTACTGTTATTGTATAATAGCCTGCTGATTTGCTTGGTATGGTCCAAGATGTGTTGTGCTACATAAGTTGCTACAGGAGGTGTTGGTGTTATTTTTTGGCTGCTGTTATTGTTTGTTGCATTCATCACTGATTTGAAATTTGCTTTGTGCAGAATTCTTGTATTTTACTGATGGTCTTCTGCGTAATTGATTGCTGGTAAATGGGCCTGTTTATTCTTGATGGTGCTGGCTCAGTTGTGGATTGGTTCTTGCTGCATCATGGTCAAGCTTAAGTTGTTGTGCAACTTCTTTTAGTGCGGGATTTGTCCTATTTGTTCTTGTTGCTGTAGGTGTTGCTTGCTGTTGGTTCATGGCTTTGCTTGATGTTGTTGTAGGTGCTGCTTGCTATGTGTTTGGATGCTGACTTGGCATCATAGCACTATGGTGCTTTGTGTTTTATCGGCATTCAAACTGGTTAAGTTTAATTAAACGAATGATTGATGTTTTACTCTTTGTAACAAAGAGAGTTTTGCTTTTCATTATAATATTATAATATCAGGAGTATACCCGATGATCTTGTACATAATTTTATTATAAATGTAATTAATTCTTACCTTTCTAAAAAAATGATGCATTTGAAAATTATATCAAGGCTTCGTTTGGTACTATAAATTTCATCAAAAAATATTAAAAATTTTTAAAAGTTACTCACTTTTTATCTCAATACATGAATTACGAAAGTACAACTTTTATCAATTTTTTGTCACTCTATATGCCCTCTTAATTTTTTAATTTGTAGTTATTTAATTTTTTTTATTTTTTAAATAATCAAATTTATTATCTTACATTTTAAATTTCTTTAAAATCATGAGATCTAAAAATACCAAATTAACAAAAAATTAAAAAATTAACTAATAAAAATTAATTTTTCTCAAAAAATAAAAAAAAAATTAACTTTTTAGTAATTAGTTATTAGCCAACTAATAAAAATTAGTTTTTTTTTCTCTTAAATTAAAACTTAATTGGTGGAAATGATTTTCAATCCAACAAGCCTATAGCATTGCTTGAGACTTAATTTCGGTAACATGAAATCAATTTTTTTTTAATTACCAAAAAAACATGAAATCAATTGTTTTAATTTTATTTAATTTTTTATTAAAATATAATTTTTTATTTTTATACGAGTTTTTTGTTCTATTAAAATTCACATTAATAAAAATTACAAAAAAGCATTTCAAAATAAAAGAATACACATATATAGGCAAAAAGCAAAAATTAAAATTTTTAATTTTTTTAAAAATGACTTTTTACTTGTGTGTATATTTTTCTGGTTTAAGTATCTAAAAATAAATAAATAAATGCAACTAAAATGGCTAAAAGGTACAAGTCAAAAAATAAATAAATTCTGGTTAATAAAAATCATACAAAAGAAGGATACAACAAAATTTATGCGTGCACACACATGTTTATACTATTGTATAAAGGAACACTAAAATTGTATTTGGTATAAGCGAATCGAATGAAATAACTATTCTTACACTTTCATGCTATTATTTTGTTTGGTATATTTATTTGAAATGTTGATTTATTTTTATTTAAAATACCACTTTATTTTGTATAATGGAATTCAATAATAGTATAAAAATGAACATTTAATTTTATTCCATTTTGTTCATTTGTATAAAACTATGACTAAGGGTATTGATGAAATCAACCACTTGGTGATGACTAAGAGTATTGATGAAATCAACCACTTGGTGAAAAATTTTAGGCATTCCATTGGAACTCTTTAACCACTAAATAATCACCAATAAATAAAATAAAAAATGTATATGATCGAGTTTATGTTAGAATTAGGATCGACCTAAATTTCAATAGGTATATAGATTTAGAATTGGAACGAAGTCAGTCAACTTATGAAACCAATTCAACATAATTTAATCAATTTTGTTTGGATTCATTTATTTCTATAATATTGTATCTTTATTTACGTATCAATAAACATTTAAAATCAAATTAGATCAATCAATCCAAGTCAAATAAAAAAAATATGACAAATGTAAAACAAAATTGAAATGATTATGCTAATAATTTCCATACTTAAAGCCAAGCCAGGCTCTTAATAAAATTGAATCAATATGACCTAGAAGGATTTATATCTGCTCCTCTTAAGATATTTTATAAAATAAAGTAGAAAGTAATTTTAAAGGTTCAAGAATCAATAACATTATATGTCAATTTCTAGAAATAATTATTCAAAATAGAAAATGTTATAGTGATTTTTTACATTTAGAGAAACTAGATATAAATATTTTTCAAATTTTTGTATACAAAATTAGTGATGCAGACTTATTTTTAATTTTATTTTCCTATTTTAAAATAATTAATGTGGATAGTAACTCTTTGAAGATAACATAGAATTTTTCTTTTCTTTTAAATAGTGACTGTGTGAAAATAATGATGTGGAGCTACTTTGCCCCGGTCTCTTTACTTTAAAGAAAACAATAAACCTAAAGTAATTAATGCGAAAACTTTAAAAGATTAGGTCGAGCTAATCGAGCGAGGTGGAACGGGACAAAAATGCATATTAGGTGTGTTTAGAATTGTATAAAAGTGTATATAAATAAAATAAAATTGTAAAAGTAAATATCTCGTAATTTGTGTAATAAGTGAAAATTTTAAATTTTACTGTCTCGTAATTCATGTTTGTAGAGATTTTTAAGATTTTATTTTATTAGAAAGAGCTCCAAACATTATTGCCTTTCAGGTGAGTGGCGGGTTTGGGTTGATTTGTGCCCGTTAACCGGCCCGAGATCCATACGCCGGCCCAGCAATCATGCGGGGTGGATGGTTGATATCGAGCCTTCCGATAAATCATTAGGAGTCCGATAGGCAACAAATTGCTGCTCTTGGTGGTAGTCAAATTTATTTCTCTGTGCCCTCTTTCTCTCAAGGCTCCAACGCCAGATCCAAAAGCCGGCTGCACAGAGGGAGAGAACGAATTTATATATATACGTAGAGAGAGAGAAAGAGATTGAATATTGTGGGGAACTGGGGGAAGATGGTGAGCAAAACAGAGGAAGCACAAGTGAACAGGCTTGAGAATCAGGTCGACAATGGCGGAGGAGGTGCTTGGGAGTACCTCTGCCTCGTGCGGAAGCTCAAGCTCCGACGATCCGATAAGGTCTTGAAGCACGGCTTGACTCTCTTGAACGATCCCGCCAAGCGATCTACTCTTGGCCCTGAAGGTACTGAACGCCACTTGTTTTGCCTCCACTTTGTGATAGCTGCGATGCCTTATTCGTAATACCTAATGGATTGATTTGAATTCGACTCTCAAACGCACGGAACTGTGAACTCTGTAGTTGTGTACTTCAGATCTTTGATTCGATTTTTGTCTCCTATGGGGATAATTAATCAATCTGTGTTTGGTTTAATGCGAGGTTTTCGCAATCAATTTGCTTGGTTGCGTTTGGATTTTGTGCAAGTTTGGTATTTTCATTTTTACGAGGCATTGGATTATTTTAGACGTGGAATTAATACTTTGTTAGTATCAAAGATTCCGGAAAGGATTTTATTTACTTTTTTCTAACTTTTTTGAGCAACCATATGAAGGGTGTGTTTGGAGTAAAAAAAAGTGAGATAAATTGAAGGGTGTGTTTGGAGTAAGAAAAAGTGAGATAAATTGAGATAAATTGAGAGTTTGTAATGCGTGCAGTGAAAGAAAAAAGTTGATGTGATATAAAGTTAACAGATATTTATAGAGATTTTCAGTGTTTTTTTGCATGCCAAACGGAGCCAAAGTGGTTGTGAAGCTGTTGATGACTTTTATGCCACACCACTTGCACAGTGTGCATTGGTGGGATACCATGACGTTTCTGTCAAAATTCCAATTCAAGTGTCCTGTGAAACTCAACTAAAGTAGGAGAACGGAGGGAGAAAATGGCTGTCTGGAGGTAACAAGGATCTCTAGTCCATTGTTATGGAGGGAAAGTCGATTGACTATTTTCCTCCTTAATCAAGCCATATGGAATCTGTAATATAAATTGGAGGATGCCTGCAAGATAACTACATGTATGGAAAACTACTTATTCAAAATCTAATCCTTTGCAAAGTCAAGGCGTGAGTAAGTTGGCCGAGACAACCCGAGTTATACCCAAACAAAAATGAAAAAATAAAAATAAAAACTCTAATATCTGCAAAATAATTCCTTACAACTATTCAAGCAACTGTTTCCTATTTTATCTTATAACAATAACTCTTAAGAGTATTATTCTCCATGTCACCTAAAAGCTTAAGTTGTTAGGAAGGGGAGTAACTTTATCATTTATATTGACCTGTTTTCTCTAAACACGCCCCTAACGTGTGGCCAAATTGACTGTTTTTGAAGGGGTCAAACGCGTGGGACTATTGATTTTTTTTTTTCTTTTTGGGTGGCGATGAGATTTAAACTCAAGACCTTTGTCCATTCTGATATAATATTAGGGTGTTAGCCACCATCTCTCCTAAAATATTAAGTCGTTAGGGAGAGGAGCAACTTTATCATTTTTATTGAGTTGTTTTCTCTCAAAACAAGCATTTAATTAAAATATCTCTAATCAAAATTGGTTATAAATACTGGGGGCTACCATGGGAAGGCTTCAAGCTTCATTCATTTTGTTCAAATAATCCGATAATAAATTGGCTGTGGGAATGAAGTTGACCTAGGAAGCGCAGATGCTTGTAAGAAGGTGTTGTATCAGTGTCATATCCGTTTCAATCATATAACGTTTCATATACTGTTTTCTAATTTTTTAACAACCAAACATTTTTTGGACACTTGGAGGAGAAACATGTCCATTACTTACACTTGAAACATATTTTAACTTGTAGGGCTAAATTTGAAATTATATGATGATATGAGAATAACTTGACTGTATATGTGTTAATCCTTTCTCTTTCAAATTTTTTTTTTGGTGGAAATTTGAAACCTTAAAACTTTGACTTTGTTTTGGAATAGAATTTTTAAATTGCATATAAATAAAAGATAGATGTGTCTATAATAAAACAATGAATAAATAGTTGTTACTCAATTATAATTGGACTCAATAAAGCCTTACGCCCAAATTAGTTGGGATCTGCTACATAAATAGTTTTTACTCAATTACATTTTAAATTTTCTCCTTTTGAGTAATTGCATATTTTTTTTTTCATTTCTTGCTACACAAGTTAACATTGCTAGCTTCTTCTATTTAAGATAGTATTAGTCTCTTTAATTTTATAATTTTTTATATGTATTGGAAGTTTGTGCAGATATATAGATCTATAGCTGCATATATGTCTGCATCTCATAAATGTTAATAGCTGTTAATATGTTCAAATAAACTTTACTAACTGTTTAAGGGATATCTTAGAAGGGTCTTCCGTTTTAGCCATATCTTCATATTGATGGGTGTTGTTTCTTTCCTTCTTTCATTATGCAGAATGGACATTATATGAGCAGGTTGCTATTGCAGCTATGGACTGCCAATGCCTTGATGTTGCAAAGGTAGAATCTTTTTCTCACATGCTGTTTTGCAATCATTTTTCATCTCATAATTGTCTGTTGAACATTAGATAGCTCCATTCCATTTATTAAAATCCTTAGCCTTCTAAGTTCCACAAGTTATGCCTCTCACTTGCAAACCTCTAGAGTAATTTCCCAATCAGCACTTCATTCAACAATGATAGCCTTCATGTGCCTAACCCTTCGAACTTAAGAGCCTTGCAAACAGTATCCCAATTTATTGGATGAAATTTGAACTCCTCTCCCAAACTGCCCCAGAAGAACTTCCTCTAAATTCTTTGCAAACTTTTTGCAACTAAAGCTTACATTTTTAATAAGGACATGGCATAGATAGGTATGCTAAAAAGGGTACTCTAGAGGAGAGTGACGCTACCTCATGTGAGAAGATAGCACCTCTTCTACCCCAAGAATTTTCTATGATACTTTTACACAATGCCATCCCAAACCTGCTCAACTTTATAGGATGAACCCAAACGGAGGCCCAAGTAGGAAGATAGAATTTAACTTTACAACCCCAAATTGCAGCCAACCTAGCCAAATCTTGTACTTCACTTACAGGAATCAACTTTGACGTACCAAGATTTAGCCTCAAATCAGAGAGTGCCTCAAAACACTAAAACATACTCTAAATGGCCTAAGTGAAGAGGATTCCATTGCAGAAGATAATTGAATCGCCAGCAACAAGAGACGGGAAATGTCTAATTTGGAGTTGCTTATGTTGCCAACCACAGACCCTTCAATATAACCTCCTGAGCTGCTTTGGAAATGAGCTTGCTAAAAGCTTTCACAACAAGGGTGAATAAGAGGGGAGACAAAGGATACCCTTGTCTTAAACCCTTGGAAGAGGCAAACAAACCCTCAGGGAACTTCCTATTTTTTATTTCATCTTTTTTATCTTTTAATTGACCAACACTTTACAATTGCCTGATTAGGCTATATGATTTTTCATTTGCTTCAGTTGAGCAGTGTGAATTATGAAATAATTATCTGCATAATTGTTTGTATAAATCAACCCAAAAGATCACTAAAGTAAAGCAATAGAAATAGTTATATTAGTCAATATATAAATAATATTGACTAGTATAACTATTGATTGAAAACATTATTACTCAAAATTTAAATGCTCCAAGCCAATCATGATGAATAAAATAGGAGTCCTTCAATAGAAATATAAAATATTATTCATTTTCAGAAATTAGATTCAGATGTTTCACATTTTGATTAACTAGTATGACATCTATCTTTGTCACTGTAATTTTTCAAATTCTAAACCTAAAATGTTTGTTTGTCTTAAAATTGTGGGGTAGGAAGCATGAACTCATCATCAAGAGTGTTGTCTATTAGTCAAACTCACAAGGGGTTTGGACATGTGTCAAACTCATGTTTTGCCGTGTCTTATTTTTTATTTATTTTTATTATGTTCAAATACAAATTAGACAGGTTATAGACTCGTTTTGAATACGCCACAAACTCATTTATGTTAATTTTTAAGTTATGTTGTATAGTTTATTGTCACTTTTCATGGACTGCTGTCATTATGTGATATCTTTATTGGATTTTAAGATTTGAAATACATGGTTTCTAATTTTAGTTTTTGTTACATTGCATTATTTCGGTTGTAAACCAAACCAAACCAAACTAAGCCTTTTCCCACTAGGTGGGGTCGGCTATATGGATTTGTCGATGCCAATTAGATCTGTTTAGGGGCATGTCTTCCGATAAATCTAGATAGGTCAGGTCATGTTTAATGGTTTCTTTTCAGCTTTTCTTGGGTCTTCCTCTACCTCTCCTACTCCTGACAATCTCCATACTTTCACACCTTCTAACAGGTACTTTTGCTGGACGCCTTCTAACATGGCCAAACCATCTTAATCGGTTTTCTCTCATTTTATCTTCAATCAGTGCTATTCCTACTTTGCCCCTAATCTCCTCGTTCTTAATCCTATCTTTCCTTGTAATCCCGCACATCCACCTTAGCATCCTCATCTCCGCAACTGCCATCTTCTGATCATGATTATGCTTTACTGCCCAACACTCTGATCCATATAGCAGCGCTGGTCTAATCGCTACCTTATAATACTTTCCTTTCACCTTGAAGGGGATTTTTCGGTCGCACAAAACCCCCGAAGCACTCCTCCATTTAGTCCATCCAGCTTGAATCCTGTGACTTACATCAGTATTAATCCCTCCATCTTGTTGCACCATAGATCTAAGGTACCTAAATTTATCTTTCTCTACAATCTTTTGTGTGCTTAAACTTACTTCTATACTACCCGTTATTCTACTTTGACTAAACTTACATTCCACATATTCCGTCTTGTATCGGCTTAGCCTAAACCCTTTTGTCTCTAACGTATCCCGCCACAATTCTAGCTTAACATTCACTCATTCTCTCGTCTCATCTACTAAAACAATATCATCTGCAAATAGCATACACCACGGCACCTCATCCTGAATATGTCTTGTAATTTCATTCATAACTAAAGCAAACAAGTACGGGCTTAACGCTGAGCGTTGATGAAAACCAATCGTGATAGGGAACTCATTAGTCTCTCCACCAGTCGTCTGTATAGATGTCATGGCTCTATCATACATGTCCTTTATCGCCTCAATATATGCGACACACGCTCCTTTCTTTTCCAATACTCTCCATAGAATCTCCCTAGGAACCCGATCATATGCCTTCTCTAAATCGATGAACACCATATATAAATCTTTTTGACCTTCTCTATACTGTTCCATTAACCTCCTCAAGAGAAATATAGCCTCCATGGTTGATCTTCTAGGCATGAAACCAAATTGGTTCTCTGAAACGTTTGTTGTCCTTCTTAGTCTTCTCTCAATAACTCTCTCCCATAATTTCATCGTATGGCTCATCAATTTAATCTCGCGGTAGTTCGCACTGTTCTGAATATCTCATTTGTTCTTGTATATGGGTATAAGGATACTTTTCCTTCATGCATCAGGCATCTTCTTGCTCTTTAGCACTACATTAAAAAGTTTTGTCAACCAACTTATGCCATCCTCTCCTAAGCACCTCCAAACCTCAATAGGGATACCATCTGACCCAACCACTTTCCCATTCTTCATCCTTTTTAATACTTCTTTTACTTCTTCCCTACTGATTCTTCTATAGAATATAAAATTTAATTCTTCCCTAAAAGTGGTAAATTGCCCTAAATGTATGTCACTACTACTGCTTTCGTTAAATAACTTGTAGAAATAGCTCTTCCAACGCTCTTTTATCTCCTCTTCCTTTACTAATACCTTTTCATCCTCATCTTTAATGCATTTAACTTGGTTTAAATCCTTGGTCCGTCTATCTCTAGATTTAGCAAGCTTGAATATCTCTCTTTCGCCCTCCTTAGTGTCAAGTCGCCTATATAAATCCTCAAATGTCTTTGCCTTAGCCTTACTAACTGCCTTTTTGGTTTCTCTTCTAGCTTCTCTATACCTCTCCAAATTCGCTTCATTTCAGTTGTTTTGCCAAGATTTAAAACACTCTCTTTTAACTCTTATTTTATTTTGGACGGCCTCGTTCCACCACCATGCCTCTTTCTGTGCCGGAGCACTCTCTTTGTATTCTCCTAAGACTTCTTTCCCTACCCTCCTAATACACTTTGCTACCTTGTCCCACATAATATTTGCACTCTCATTTACCGTCTAAATGTTTTCCTCTAGTACTCTTTCCCTGAATGCTACTTGCTTATCACCTTTTAAGTTCCACTATTTAGTCTTTGAGGATCTATACGACTTCTTTTTTCTAGCCCACCTTTGAATCTGCACATCTATGACCAACAACCTATGTTAGGCAGTCAAGCTCTCCCCTGGTATAACTTTACAATCTTTACAAGCTTCACGGTCTCTTTTTCTAGTTAAGAAAAAGTCAATCTGTGTCTTTGAGGAGCCACTCTTATAAGTCACTAAATGTTCCTCTCTCTTCCTAAAAAAGGTGTTCGTCACCATGAGATCATAAGCCACTGCAAACTTCAAAATATCCTTCCCTTCATTTCTATCACCGTAACCATATCCCCCGTGTACTCCTATGTATCCATCTATGTTATATCCTATATGACCATTCAAATCTCCTCCTATGAAGACTATCTCTCCTTGAGGTATCTCTAATAGCATTCCTTCCAAGTCTTCCCAAAACTTCTCCTTATGTACATCTCCTAAGCCCACCTGGGGGGTAGAAGCACTAATTACGTTTACTATCTCTTCTCTAATACTAACTTAATTCCAATAATCATATCTCCACAGCGTTTCACATTAACTATATCTTCCTTTAGGTCCTTGCTTACTACTATGCTGACCCCATTTCTCGATCTTTTAAGTCCCGTATACCATAACTTATACCCAGTTCTCTCAATTTCTTTAGCTTTCTGTCCCATCCACTTCGGCTCTTGCAAGCAAGCAATTGCGATTCTTCTCCTTTCCATTGTATCCACCACTTCCATAAGTTTTCCAATTAAGCTCTCAATATTCTAAGTACCTAATCTCAGCCTTCTATTTTGGACTAGCTTCCTTGCCCCCCCACTCGTCCAGGAAAGTGCGAGGACCCTTGCCTATTTAATACCGCACCCGGGCGCCGATGCAGCGGTCCTTGCTTATTTAACATTGTACTCGGACCATACAGTGCGTCGCTAAGTAGGGAACGTCCCCACGAAATCTCATTAAGTGTCAGAAAATCTATAAAAAAAATTCGACAAAGTTTTACGCTGGCTGTCAACTACCTAACACAACCCTCCTCCTTTATCCGAGCTTGGGACCGGCCATGAAAAACATAGGCAGAGTTGTATTTGAATAAAATGTTAATACGTAAAACATATAAAAAATATATATTTTTGTCAAGTCCCTGCTATGTCGTGTCGCATTTTTAAGTTGCCTACCTAACGCATCCGTGTCTTGTCTTGTTTTGTCGAGTTGTTGGTGCCTTGTTTCTTAGACTGGGTGGAAGATATAAGTTCAAATTTCAAATTATAGGAGATCTACCTAGGCCAACCCTTAGCTTATGAACCTCCTAGGCTCGCAAGACCTAGCTCGAACATTAGGGCTCGACTTGAGCTTGAGGTGAATATGGATACTCTTTTTTCCTTTCTTTTTTTTTTCTCTCTCTCTGACTTTCTCGGTTTTCATTTGATTGGGCAAATTGAAACTTCTGATGCTCCATTCACTTTTCTGTCTTTGCGCTACTTGTAATTGCTTGTGATTATACTCTAATTGGTTTTTACCTTGAAAACTATGTTCTCAGTGAACAAAGTTGGCCGTGGTGCTTTCTGGTGGGGTCCTTCCACTTAAAAGAAATTTGCTTGTCCTTGACCTAAAACAAATTATGGCTCGTTCATCTGTACTATTAATTTTAATTAAAACCTAAACAAGTACTAGCTCATTCATCTATACTATTAATTTAATTAAAGAGATAACAACAAATTTGCTTTTCCTTGACATAAAACAAGTTATAGCTCGTTCATCTGTGCTATTAATTTTAATTAAAGAGATAACAGCAAATTTGCTTTTACTTGACGTAAAACAAGTTATAGCTCGTTTTCTGTACTATTAATTTTAATTAAAGACATCACAACACATGCTATTTCCTTAAAGTTGAGGTAATTTTTTGGTTAATTCTTTTTTGTCCTTTCTGAAAATCATTTCACTAATAGATTGACCTCTGGTTCATCACATCATGTCAGTTTGGTGGTTAGGATTGTTAGGGATGATGTTAAGATTGCTGGTATGGTACTGTAATTTCATTTACATTGTTCAGTTTTAGTTAGTTTATTTCAGTCTATCTTTGGGGGGGTTTTGGCTAGATGAGTGAAGTTTTGAGCGGGCGGTGAGATGTTGAGTTATGGGTGGGTTGGATCAACGTGGCAGTATTCGTATGACGTCTTAGTGCTCCATCTTAAATGGTACATGCGCTCGTTAGAAAGGGAGTGATACAATGGGGAAGTTGAAGAACTTTGGTCTTATTATTCTATTTTAATTTTGGTTGTCAGGTGATGCTACATCTTTGATGGATCATTTATTTAATTTTTTGTTACCTTTTTCACATAATGAGACTATAGTTGATGTAATGTTTCCTTGCTCGTTTTTACATGCTGTGCTTGAATGGCTTGTGCCCATGGACAGTCCTGGTGATTATCGTATCTGATAAAAGCAAGGGGAAATTGTATTTTGCATCCCTGAACTTTTGACCAAATCCCACCTCAGGACTTGACCTTTTAATTTTAACAATTATGGGACTTGTGTTTTAAATTGCAAAATTAACCCTTTATGGACTTTCATTAACAAATCTTCTCTTAAATGGGACACATGACCATCTATTGCCACGTGTCCCATTTAATGGGAGATTTTCTAACGAAATTTGTTCAAAATCTCAGGGGTACAAACTGTAATTTACCTTAAAAGCAAATTTGTGTGTTGTCTTTTATCATTCCTTGAAATATATATCTACTCATTGCATTTATAAATAGATATTTGAAAGCAGTGACAGTTATTTTTGGTACTTTGCTTAGTTAGAATTAAATTGATGCAATTTTTATGATGAATTCTTTTACAGGACTGCATAAAGGTTTTACAAAAGAGATTTCCTGAGAGCAAAAGAGTTGGTGAGTTCAACTAACTTATAGCGGTATAATGATGTCAGCATTTATTTATGGAGAAGTTGCCTTTGCAAGCTTAATTATGTTGCTTTCCGTTGAGCAATGTGACCTAATTCTTTGCCCATCTTTCATATCAAGATATCCCAGCCAGTTTAATGTAATGGATAAATTAGATGCTGAATATCGATCATTGCCATTATTCTGGGTAACTCCTATCCTTGCATTCATAATAGTGACAGTGGCCTTGCTGCAAAATGCCAATATTTGGATAGAAATTCTTTTCAGGAGACCACCTTAGCACAAAAGGTAGTCAAACTATTATGAGCTCTGTCCATACAAACGCACACAGACAAACACTGCGTCATGGGTGGATAAGGCTAATATGGATGATTAAGATTTTGAAATTTGAGGTACAAAAGAAGTTGAAATGGCAATTAAAGTGGTTATGTTGTAAAATGTTTTTAGGTGTTTCATATCAGATGTTTTTTAGGCCCTTTTGAACCTTAAGACTTTTGTTTCCCCCTCCTTTTACAAGTAGTGTATATAAGAATTAATTAAAGGCATCAACTGAGGTGCAACTATGTAAATGCAGCATTTTTCACAATGCATACAACTAGGAAACTTAAAAAAGTTATTAAGGGGCTGATTTGCTGTCTTTCTCATCCAGTGAAATAAGAACTGGGAAAATGCTTCATTTTTGCGAATAAGTTTATCTACTCCTTGAAGTAAGTGCCAACCTCCACTCCCCAGGCATTCCTGCAAACAAAAACAAATGCACTTTATCCACATTGGAGCAACATTCTTCATCTCTTTGTTATTTAGGTTTTAATTTCATATGTTTTTTCAAATTCAAACCAATTATATGAAACATGCCACTATAAGATATTTTTAGATATGGGTTTTGGATGTTAAGTGGAAAAATTAGTCATTTGATTGTCTGGTAATTTTATAATATAGTTGCTTATGCACCTTAATATTAAATAATCTAGAAACTCAAATATTATGGTTCCCAAAATAATACTTTGGAAAAATGTCCATTTTCCTTCAGAATGGAACCTTCAAAATAAAGTCCCTGTGATCCTTGTGGCTTAGGATATATCCTCTTGGATATATATTTATATATATATAGAATCTAAGATGGTTTGCCAGTCATGAAGTTTTGTGTGACTTGTCCTTGTGGTGAAGTTACTCACTGCATCTATCTCAGGATGTATCAGTTGATTTTAAACTGATCCCTGATAAGGGTATACTGTCAATTGTTGGACCAATAGGGTAGATCAGCTACTATTTGGATTGGTTGGAGGATGTTGTTGATACGTTTATTTGTGGAATTGCTGTATTATGTTATTACCTATTCAAGGCTCATTATCTTTCTCTAAGGTTATGAATATAGTTGACATAAAGTTTCTCAACCTTTACTCATTTTGTTCTTTTTGTGGTGTCAATGATTATGGCAATCTGGATGAAAAAATGTCTTAATTATTTATAAAATAACCATGGTTTATAGATTCTAGTTTGACATAATTGCAGGTAGGTTAGAAGCAATGCTACTTGAAGCAAAGGGATCCTGGTCTGAGGCAGAAAAGGCTTACTCAAGCCTTTTGGAGGATAATCCATTCGATCAAGTAAGTTCCTCTACAAGTTCTTCCCAAGGTGACATTCATTTTTTATTGGAATGGTTAAACTTATTCGCTTGCAAGCGAGGGGACGTCCTTTCTTGTGGATATAGAAAATTAAACCTAAATCTTGCATGTCAACTCCTTTTCGTTGTTCTAATTTAGGTCATTCTTAAGAGGAGGGCAGCTATGGCAAAGGCACAAGGCAATCTTTCAGCAGCCATTGAATGGATAAATAAATATCTTGAAATGTGAGGAAGATCTCAAAGCATGCGTTTTCAGTTTGGATAATTTACACTTTGCACCCTTGCACTTTGCACTAAAACCTACTTTAGGACCTTATTTTTCAATTTTAACAATTTAATCCCTAGACTTGAAATCAAGTTACAATGTCAACTCTCCATCAATTGCCATTCATGCAGCTAACGTGGTCATGTGAAATACACATATTCACCATACTCATATTATTCACAGTCTCCCTGTACCAAATACAAAATCATTCTAAAATGTCTGTCAACCACCTCACTCTATGCTAATAGAAGATATCTACAAAACCCAATTGATGAGACACATATCAACCCAGATGCCAATCTATCTCTCAAAAATTATTTTACCCATCTAATCTCTTACAAAACCCAGCTCGGGACCATGAATGTGGTGGGGGAAGGGATGGGGGTGTCTTTTTGGGTGGTAGGGGTGGTGTGGATGGGTGTGTTTGGAGTTGCGAACAAAAGAGGCAGGGACTAAGGTGTCATGGCTGCATGGTGGGTCGTGATTGGAGCGAACGAATGTTGTAAAGATGGTTTACTGATCGATGAGGATGGTGGAGAAGGCTGAGGTAGGTTTGGGATGGTCGGTGGGCAAAGTGGTGGTGAAGATGGGTAGGGAGGTTTGGTTGGCCTAAAGAAGAGGGCAGCGGGGAGGGGTTGGGTGGCGACTAAAGTGTTATAGCTGGGTTGGTGAATTGATTGGCCATGATTGGGCGGGGAGTGTTGGGAAATCGGTTTGCCAATGAAGGAGGGTGATAAGGGTAAAGGGATATTGGGGGAGGCTGGTGTGTTAGGTAGGACATGGAGGTGGTTGATGTAAGTGAATTAGCACAGGGAAGGTGGTGGCAGATGGGTGTTAAACAAAAGAATGGGAGGAGAGGGAGAGGGGGAGGTAGAGAGAGAGAGAGAGACAGAGAAAACAATGAGACAAATTTTTGATATATTCTTTTTTGGTTAATATTGTCATAATACTAATTTCATTAATTTATATTATACAATCGTTATTATAAATATTTTTGTTAATTGATTTCATTGATTGTAAATACTAATATTAATATACATTTATGTACATACTACTTTCTTTATGTTATTATCAGTACTATTTGATATTATTATTTTCATAATTATTGTTATTGTAATTGTGCATTTTTTAATGTATATTTTACTTTCATATTTATGAATATCCATGCAAATTAATTCATTTTACTTTTATATTAATGTTTATTAATTTAAATATAATAAAATATGTTTACGTTAAATGTATTCATTTTTTTTTTTCGCTCAAGATTTTTATGGGCAAAAGGGTAATTTGGCTTAAAGACTGGTATATCACACGACCATTTTATATCAGCTATGTAAATGGCAGCTACAGAAGCTTGACTTAACAACTTGACCATAAGTCTTGGGTTTTTTGTCAAGTAGAATTGAAAAATGAAGTCCTGAGGTAGTATTCATGTTAAAGCATAACTGTATGAGGGTGTAATTTACAGTTTTAATTTTAACCGTGGGTCCGACTTGCATGGCTGTGTGTTTGCTTCCCCCTACCCCCAGATTTATGGCAGATCATGATGCCTGGAGGGAACTTGCTGAAATATACGTCTCTCTGCAGATGTGAGATACCTTTAGTTCACCTTTCCTTGTAGGAAAAAGAAGTAATCAAATATCTAGTATTTCTCTATTGTTTTGAGAATTTTCAGTTTATCTTAGCTCAACCTAAATCTTCTTTTTTCTTTTATCCTTTGAATGGGTTTTAATTAGGTACAAGCAAGCGGCTTTCTGCTATGAAGAGCTAATCTTATCTCAGCCAACAAACCCACTGAATCACCTAGCCTATGCCGATGTAAGTGGCATATATTTCATAGCACTGTACTAATTTCTATTTTTTGCATTTGTTGTGTACTATTTGTTTGTGGGGAAAAGTAACTATTAAGAGATATGTCATGGATGATGACGTAGAAAAGGAATGAAAGTGGGCTTGATATGGTTCAAGCTAGACCAAAAGGAGGCTAATTATTGTACTAACCAAACGATAAACCCTAATTAAATGGGCTTCTGGAGTCCATCAGAGAGATAGAGAATGAATTCTCAAAGATATAATTATTATTCAATTCAAAGCCCACAGGTTACATGTTGCTTAAATAACTACATCCTAATGGCTAAACTAAGAAATGACAATATAACTGAAATTTACCAATTTGAAAAATATCAGATGATTAAATTAGTACACAATTGATGAATTAATTTTGACTCCTATCCTAATGACAATTACCAAATAAAATATTACCATAAATAGCAAAAACATCAATTCAGCCTTCAGGGCCTTAAATGATGGAATTCGGCCACAGGAAGAGTAGTGTCACAATCAGAGGTGGTGAAAATGGCTATAGATAACTAAAGGTACTCATTATCCATATATTATTCGTCCAAATCGGACACTAATGGCAAAGGTACCAATATGCTCTTTGGTGTTCAAATTAGGTACGGTCTATGAGGACTAGCTGTTCTACATCAGCTGAGGAGTTTCCTTGTTTTTCTCTTAGGGGTGAAAAAGCATTAAGCACCATGCCTAGTGAGAACTTTTCCCTGGGACACCATTTTACATGAGCTGCAGCCCTGGTCTAGGTGGTGTAGCTTGACTTACAGAATTGTTATTGACAAGAATTGGTATTAGGCCATTGTTGAAATCAAAATCTTGATCATTGCTAAACAAAATCAATGTGATAGTTGTGAGTCTTCTTCAAGGGAATCTACCAGTAGCCCCTCCTTGCAAGCAGGCGCAATAAGAGTTGATCAGGCACATTTGTGGCCAGGCCACCATTGTGGTTCGAAGATTTCAATTGCTTAGCACCTGCTTCCTTTATTTGATGGGCTTCTCCCTCTTATGGAAGATCGAACTTCTTGTTCTTGCATCTGTATTCTTTTTTATTGACTTGCCTCTCTTTAAAGGCGTACATTGTGCTCTCTTTGTGCATGCTTAGTGTTGGATCTTAAGCCTGTGTAAAAAAGGTTACATCAGATAGCTGGCAGCAAGTGAAACACCTTGTTGAGCCCCGTATAAAAATAAATTGTTTTGGGGGAAGAAAGATCCATTTAGTCGGCTCATATGGTTTGGGAAAATGCTTTCTCAAGTAATCAACTACTCTAAAAATGATTAAATGGTCCCCAGCCATGTTGATGAAGAGCAATATTGTGTTTATTTTGAACGAGGAGGGAAATACCACAATTGTTACATCCCCAGAAGCTGTTCTTGATGTACTTTTGGTCCCCAGCCATGTCGGTGAAGAACATATGCATACCCCCCCCCCCCCGGGCAAAAAAAAAACACACACACATGCGCAAACATACTTGGACCTCACCTTGAAAATCTATATTGCAGGCTACAATCCTTTAAATTAACAATCAGATTGCCCAGACTTTTCTGTGCTTTTTTTTTTTAATACATATTATCATAATGGAAACCTTTCTCATGGTTATTTTTGTGTGGAATCATTACAACTGTATTGTGTATGATGTTATGATGAGGCTGATTAAATCTAACATTCGCTGTTGTTTTGCATCTTAGCGACATCAATTGAACTGATTTTTTTCCTTTCTTTTTTTCCCCCCCCCCCTCTCTTTGGCTCAAACAGGTGCTGTACACACTTGGAGGGCTAGAAAACCTTCAGACCGCCAAGAAGTATTATGCTTCTGTTATAGACTTGACTGGTGGCAAGAACACTAGAGCACTTTTTGGTGTTTGCTTGGTGAGCTCTCTCTCTCTCTCTCTCTCCCCCCCCCCCCCTCAGCTATATGTTCAACATTCTGAATGGTATGAAGCATTATAACTAAGCAAGCTTTGTTGCATGGTTAGCAAATCGTATGACTAAAAAAATGTCCCTTTTCTGGTTATTTAGTGTACATTTGCCATCGGACAGCTGGGAAAAGGGCGTAACAAGGATGACAAAGAGACCTTCGAGTTGCAATCTCTGGCAGCAACAGCCTTGGAGAAAGACTACAAGCGGACAGCGCCCGGCAAGCTTTCTTTGCTTAGTTCGACCTTGAGAAGCTTAAAACTTTCATCATAAATGTTTCCTTCCTATTGATTGAACCTTTTTATTTATTATATCGTAGCCCCTTTGCTCCCAACCTGAAAGGGGTCAAACTAAATTCAGTCAATTTCAAGATTTTGTCAAATGTGAACTGTTCTTTCATGTTTTCTACGGCTCCTATATAGGAGGGTGGGATGTGATAAACATTTTTTTTTTGGCTTTCGTTGTGTCCTGCAAATTCCAGATATTCTTTGTTTTGATACAGAACGATGGTATAATATCTAGTTTGCTAGGGATTAATGAGAAACTTTAGTTTATTTATTTATTTAATGAGACAATACGACATTTCGCACGCTGCCGATTCAAAGTTTTGACACCAGTTAGGGGGGCTGAGAAGCCGACAAAACACCCACAAACACCCGCACACTCTCTGTTTCTCTCTCTACTTTATTCTCTATCTGGATTTGTTCAACCTATTATCTCTCGGCGCTTTCTGTACACGATCTCCTCTTTCAGTAACCTGACAATTCCCAATTCTGCAAAGCCCTCTCTCTCTCTCTCTCTCTCTCTCTCTCTCTCTCTAAGATATCTAGGGTTTTGCCTTAGCATTTTATCGGTCGATTCACACTCCACATCCGAGATTAGCTCTTGTACTTGAGCGATATGATGCTGAGAATTTGAGGTGATCATTCAGAAGCGCTTCGTTTGGAGAATAATTGTTTTGATTCAAGCACAGGCAGCATGTCATGAGCTATAATGATGGGAGATCTGGTTAATTACTTCTGGATGGTTATACATTAGGTTGCTGTTTTCGGGTGGAAATTGCCATTAATCTTGCACTTTTTAGTATAAAAAATGCCTCTATGGTGGGGGAAGTCATCATCTAAAGAAGCAAAGAGGAAAACAAGCAAGGAGAGTTTCATTGATTCATTACAACGAAAATTTAAGATTCCCTCTGAAAGTAAACCTGCCAGTAGACCAGGAGGTTCTCGAAGACATAGTAGTGACACAGTTTCAGAGAAGGGGTCTCTTTCCCGAGCAGAGTCAAGGTCAACATCGCCTTCTAAAAAAGTATTAAGATGTCAAAGTTTTGGTGAAAGGCTTCATGCGCAACCACTTCCCCTTCCGGGTCACCCTGCTGCTATAGGTCGCACAGATTCTGGAGTCAGTGTGCTGGCAAAATCGAGATTAGAGCAAGGCTCAAAGCCATCTGCCACTCCCAACACCTGCATGCATCCGAAACAGATTAGATCCTGCATATTTAGATGGAGATGTTGTTGCTACTTCTTTTTCTATTGAATGCTGCATTGACAGTGATGAATCACGGCAGCGTAGTCCCCTGGCATCTGACTATGAAATTGGCAGCGGAACTGCTAACGGGAGTCCTTCCAACTTGATGGCAAAGGACCAGTGTATGACGGAAGTAAGGTCGTGAAAGGCAATAAAACCACCTAACCAGGTTTCTGCTTCATCACCTAAAAGGAGGTCTTTGAGCAATCGTGTTCCAAATCTACAGGTCCCATACCATGGTACTTTCTGCAGCGCTCCGGATAGCTCAATGTCAAGTCCTTCCAGAAGTCCAATGAGAGCATTCGGCACTGAACAAGTTATAAAATCTGCTTTCTGGACTGGCAAGATGTATCCAGATCTTCATTTTCTTGGATCTGGTCATTGCTCCAGCCCAGGCTCAGGGCAGAAGTCTGGGCATAATTCAATGGGAGGTGATATGCCAGGACAATTGTTTTGTCAGCCCAGCAGGGGTGGCCCAGAATATTCACCAATCCCTAGTCCCCCGAATGACTAGCCCTGGTCCCAGCTTAAGAATTCATAGTGGTGCTGTTACACCACTTCATCCAAGGGCTGGAGGGGGAGCTATTGAGGATGGGAAACAACAAAGTCACCGGTTGCCTCTTCCTCCCATTACAACTTCAAATTCTTCTCCTTATTCTCATTCAAATTCAGCTGTGACATCTCCCTCTGTGCCACGAAGTCCGGGAAGGCCAGAGAATTCAGCCAGTCTTTGTTCCCGCTGGAAAAAAGGAAAATTGCTAGGTAGAGGCACGTTTGGGCATGTTTATGTTGGTTTTAACAGGTCGACTGGAATCATTGATATCCATATCCCTTCATGCTTTTGTTTTCTTGTCTACTTTTCGTGCATGGGATATCTTTATTTGATTTTACATTGAGCTTTACTTGATACCGAGGCAGTTTATCTTGCACATGGACTTTCTTACGTAATATTTTCACCTATTATAATGACTTGCTTCCTTGCATCTAGTGTGTTTGATTACAGTTGCTTGTGTAATTTTTGTGATGTATTCTTTCTTGAATATTGCTATCTGATTGAGAAACTTTTGTTGTTAGAAGTAATAAGTTTTTAATGAATGAGGTGGCTAACATCACTCTCAATGTTAGTGATGTGACATCGGAGTTGTGATTATCAGATTAAAATTGGATGGTTTACAATAAAATTCTAAAATTTTTGAACTTAATTTTGCTTTGAATCATCCAATTTTGATTGGACGGTTCATAATCTTAATGTCGCATAATTAACATAGGGATGATGATAAACTCCTCTCCAAAGTCTGGTTTTAATATAGTTAGGAGCGTTTAAGTGAAATAAAGTGAGATAATTTGTGGGTTCATAAAAAGTGCATAATTTTTAGAGTTTTTAAGAATTTTTTAGCGTTTTTTAATATACTAAATGCACCAGGGTGTATTAAAGTTCATGTATTCAGTAGAATTTTCAGGTGGAATTTTGCACCTTTTTTCTATTTTTGGAACTTACCGGGCGCTCTAATATTATGAAATTTGTTAAATCAATTTTCAAACATTGTGTTGACATCGTAAAGTTGGGTAAATGGTATCAATATAATTATACATAAACGGAAAATTGAGAAGTTGGGTTAAATTTTAATTCCGTACGCTTCCAAGTTGTTGCATTATGAACCTCCATTTGGGGTTCTTCTGTGAATTATTAGTCACATGGACATTTTCAAGGAGTAAGAAAAATTATATATAAATTCTGTTTAGTTTTGTTTTTAGATTCAGTTTATAATTTCATTTGTAATTGTGTTTGGTAATCTCATTTTTTTCATCTTGTTTTCCAAAAAAACAGAACCAAAGAAATTAGAAATCTAAGTGTATCCAAAAAGAAAAATTGTTTTTGACGGTGAAACTAAATTTGAGATTTTTTTATTATTCGCATAGAGCTATTGATGGTCTTGAAAGCCCAATGGGCTGGGCCGTCGATCGTGAGAAAAATCAGGCCCCGTTTAAATTTTGGATCGGGCCTGGGTTAGGACCGTAGGCTTGGGCCCGGTCCAACTTGATAATTTTTTTTTTTAACACTAAATTCAATTTGTAATTTTTAAGCGGTCTGCCGGGTTTGGAAAATTTTTTTTGGTCCGAGTGGACTGGATGGGCCGACTGAAATATGCTATACGCTTTCAAAAGCTCAGCCCAAGCCTGGATTTAATAAGCTCCAATTCGCATTCCAATGTGCTATTAAATTATATATTTATTTTTTATTTAAATTTTTTTAGTATTTTTGTTATTTTCTCTTTTCAAAATCAATTTTTTTTTACATAACCACAAAATACATATTTTGAATTGCAAACTAATTTTTGATGTGAAATCTAATGGCAATTATGTAGCATAAGGGAACACACCCACTTATGGTGATTGGCATTTATACCATTGACAAAGATAGGTTTAGGTCCTTTAGGATTGAGAGGAGCTGTCCAGGTTGACAATTAGTAAAATATTTAAATAAAATAATCCATTTTATTATAATGCAACAAAAATAGACAAAATATTAAAATTAACAGAACATTTATTTAAAAAAAAAAGAGTGAAAACATCTACTATTTTATTTTATTTTTTTGTTTTACATTTTTTTTTAAGTTTTCCTTTTTTTTTATAAAAGAAAAACTAAGCTTGACAATTACATTTTTGTTATTTGTTTTTAAAAGTCTGTAAACATAAATAAAAACGGGGCTTAGCAAGTCACTGACAATCCCCTAGAACATTAATATCATCCATCCCCTAGAGGATGGTCCTGCAGATAGAAAGATTTCTTCTATAATTTGAAGACCATTCTAGCTCTACAAAGTATGGACCAGACAACGCAAGTTACAGAATAAAAAACAAGCACAAAAGGTTTCAATACAATGAAGTATTACTCGCGGAAGTAGTAGATATCTACTGTTGGCAGAAAAATAGAACACCCCTCGGATTCCCAACTCAATTTCACTGGAACAGCAACAGAAGAAAGCTCACTACATATTACAGACAGTAGCTCTAACAGATAAGAGAGCTCTTTAGGAGTTGAAACTGAGGCAACAATTTGGAAACAAGAAAAGCAAAACTTTAGCTAAAGCATTACAGTTCTGACGTGGGTTGCTTTGGATAAGCTTAAACTACAAACCAACTCTAAAACAACTTATCTCATCACCAAGATGAAAATTGGGAGGACTTCAACTGGGCTGCCCTGAAATATTAACTTCATCAGATTGAGTGAGAGATGGATATGATGATGGAATGGATCTTAGAATTAACTTCCTCCCATTTCTCCAAGCAGGAGACGGCCCTAGCTTACGATGAGGAGGTGACACTCTCTTACTGTCTGGAGATGTAGACTTTACGCCCCTAATAGGCGAACAACTACTGCCTCGCGAATTCTCAGGAGCTTCATCTTCTGGAATTATCTCAAGACGCTTTTTGAACTTACATGGAAGCTCTAAATTTTCAAGCTTTTGGCTGTCACACATGTGAAGAGATGATCCAACAATACCAAGAGAAGACTGCGGGAGCTTGCCACTAGAGGAACAGGGCAGTGGAGCACGAGACCTAAGAAAAAAGAAGTGAGAGTCAAGATTTAGAGACAGTTCTAGACATGAAGGTAATCCATCAGACCAACGATTAGTGAAATATAACACCTTATCTCAGATGAAGACACTGGCGGAAGAACAAAATCCAACCGCTCTTCCTCCTGGACTCCATCATCCAGTGAAGGCTTGTGCAATGCACTCCTTCCGCATATATCTGTTTCTTCCATTTCAAGTTCAGTTTCTTCCATTCCTGAAGGATCAGGGAAAAAAACAGAAATAAAAAACCAACACGAGGGACAAGAGGAGTAATTGCATGCACCTTAAATTATGTTAAAATAAATGAAAATTTGACTGAAACAAGAACTATTAAAAAAAAAAAAAAAACTGACATTGAAAATGTTTCCCTATATGAGCATGTATACCACTAGGGGAACAAACCACGTAAAGATGACTAATGAAGGACAAGGAATATAACATTTGTTCTAAATATAACCTCAAAACCCTAAGATTTAACAGGGAAAAAAAAGGTCGTGATGTTGTTGCAGATACAATCATAATATATTTGATTTCCTAGTTGAAAATTCCAAATATGCTTGTTCAAAGATACCGAATCCAATCACAACTAATAAAAAAAAAAAAATCAAATTATTCAATCAGAAGTAACGCAAGATTGATGACAGGGAAATTCTTACAATATTAGTAATATAAAACATTGGTCTAATCTCCGAGACCACTTAGAAATTCACTATAAAACTGGTTACAAAAATTTGTACACAATAGACCAACTCCTTGAACCTGTTTTATAAACCCTTTGCTCGACTACTCGATACATCATGACCAAGTGAAGAATATTCCTCGAATCCTCAGAGAATACAAATATTGAGCTCCTTCAAAACCTAACACAGTCTTGAACTCTTTCAAGACACCACAAGAATTGTAGAATTTGTTGCTAAGAAAACCGTGGAGCTCCTCTAATAATTTGAGTATAACATCTACTCTTTCTCTCCTTTAAGCTCCATAAAATCGAGGCCTGTATAAAATAGATCCAGAGTCTAAAACATAATAGAACTATGTTTTCTTCAAGAAATTCAAATGCCAAAGTTTCAGCTTGCCATCAGGTAGCCTTCTAGTAGTTCTCGATATAGGTTGAAGCCTCGCAAATGCATCCCCCCTCCTTCTACCTTCACTGGGATGAATTCTCGAACATAGGTCAAATCCCCACCTAGCCATCCCTTTGCCTTCTATCTTCACTGGATGAGGTCGAAGCTTATCTTCAGAGGAGTCCAAATCAACTCAAAACTCTAATATTTCAAATGGACACTAATGCTAATTCAAACCCTAGACTTTTGATCCAAATTTAATCTTTGAGAAATTAATCTCTTTGAAATGCAAATTTCTCAAAGATTACAATTTAATATGATTAAAATCCCAACAAGACAAGGAAATCACAATCCAAAAGGTCAAGGAATTTGCCAACTTAAATTTAGCCTCAACAATAGTAACTAAGCGACTACATAATCAAAAAAGACGAGATAAATACAAACAAGTACAGTACAGTAATGCCTTGCATGGACCATCAGAAGCAGCCAATAAACACTCACCATACTTGCAACCAAAAGGATTTTTACATCCTTCGCATCTGCAGCTGATAGAGCATCCAACGCCACCCTTTAAACATAAGTGACAGTATCTGCATAAATTTATACTTCATAGAAGTTACAAAAATAATATAGAATGAGCAATGGGATGAAAACCTGATAGCATTCACAATATTTTTTCAGGCAACTTGATTTTTTACAGTTGCATCCTCTTTTATGACGAGCTGAAGCTGGAGTTTTGTTGGATTCATCCTGGAATATGATGTGAGGGCAATTATTTTTCTTGGTAAATTTGTGGAAGATGTAAAGATATTTGGAAACTATCCTTTATTACCCCAAATTCTAGAATTGATTCAGAGCTCATAATCACTTTTGGTGCAAATGCAAGTGGATTGCGAGATTCAATCTGCTTACGCATTTCCATAACAGTGTCTTCATGTATTGGCTTGTTAAAGCAATCTTGACATGAACAAGGCTCAACACAATATAGACCAGCAGCAAAGCATTCACAGTAACTGTTATCAGAAAATATGACTAGTGAAAAAAAGGAACAAAGGCATAATATGGGAGACCAAATTAAGCCCAAGTAGCAGTGACATGGGTTGAAATTGGCAGAAAGTGGGAGATAAATCACAATCTTTAATTTGATGAACAACTAGTAATACAGTTAAATTGTTGACATACAAGATGACATGTGTCAAATTTAATACTCACAATCTTATAAGATGTGAATATCAGTATTTAACCTAGGGCATTGGAACTATATACCAGATTAAAATCTATTAGGAATACAATATATTTTTTAAAGTTATACACACATATCATGCATAATTAAAACAACAGAATTACAAATATCTGCATTCGTGAATACAGGAACCACAATAAAATAAGAATCATTGTATGACATTTCAGTTTATTGGAATTTACCTAACTGAAAACATAAACTTCCAGTGCAAACCATACTCTTATCATTTTCAATCTTAACCCCTTTAGGATCAAGCATAAGAAGAATAAAAATTATGTTTCTCTAGAACCCATTTTCTAAATGATGAATATTTAAGTAATCTTCACTGTGAAAACAGTACAAAACATGCACTCTCATTTATCTGCATTTAATCACAGATATTCCATGTATTGATTGTGGACGATCATTTCAGGATGATATAAATATCAAATTTGAAAAGAGCACCACATTCTAAAATACAAGATTACGAACCAATGCACATGTAGTGAGTATCAAATGTAAATAGTCTTTGAAAGCCTCAAAGGACAAATTTGGCGCACCAACTATAAAAGTCCTTGTGTTCAAAATGGAAGCATCTATGATAGGGAGTCGAGCCCTAGTTTACATTTAATATGAATTAGTGTGCTTCTTGTTACCAGTGATGCTTTTAATTTTAAAAGGATATTTTGATATGTATCAGATTTGTTAGCCAAGGCAGTGATAGCCATCCATGGAGTCAAATATATACGTTTTTCCTTTGAGATGTTGGCCGAACAACTCAGTGAGGATCCTAAACTCCTCTTTTTTCCCTCCTTTTAGTCGAATCTAAATTCTGCTTCTGAAATTTTATAACTTACCTTTTAGTTTTCAAGAAGAGAAATATAGTCAGTTGCTGAACAATTAAAAAAATAATAAAAATTACAAAAAAAAAGGAACCAGAGCATAAAATTAAGTAAAGAAATGAACTTACAGCTTCAAGCATTTCGATTTCTTACAGTTACATCGCTTGCAGGACTCACTCTCTGCAACAAGTTCTGCCTTGGACCTGCATGATATGTCAACTCATTCAAAATCAAAAGTCAGAAAATATAAATGCACGACACTGAAAAGTATCAATCCCACCAATAATAGTGGGAAAGACATGCCTCTTTTTCTTGGGACTACTCTGGTTAAACTCTTCACCAACTCCAAAAGAGGATGCATTGTCTTCTGGAACCTGTACTTCATTGCAGAAGGAACCCATATTTTCTTCTGCGGGATCATGATTCAAGGATATGATTAGACCTTTCTGATCAGATAATAAAGGATCGAATGGCTCGCAGCTTGGCATTCTTCTGAGTAGCCTTCTACCGGCTACATTTTCATGCTTAACAAGGTTAGTATCATTTGAAGTAGAAGCAAGAGCATTCAAGTGCAAGCCAATTCCAGGTATCATGGGTAATAAGTAATCTTTTTCAAGCTTAGTAGAAATAGTCTGCTTTTCGTTCAAGGCAAATTTACTCTCAGTATGTGACAAGATTAAAGAGCCACTAGCATAATCGCATATTGATCTCTTTTTACTCGCTCCTGACATCTCAAAAACTAGTCTTCTTATACTACGCTGCTGCTGGAAAACAGGTTAAACAAAATAATGACAAGTGATGTGTTAGCAATAATGTATTTAAAACTTTAAAGTAGACAAAACGAAGACTTTCAAACAAGAATCAAAAAATAACCAAACAAGTTCAAACATTGATATGATATTTATGGGCAGTTTTTCCAAGTTCAGAGCAAATGGTGGTTTTTAAAATATACCTTTAAGCCAGAATAGACACAATTATCCTCTTTGTTAATCACATCAGGATTCAACTCACTGATGCTTTTCCCACGAAGAAGAGCGCTGGCAAGACTTTCTGGTGCGTGATCTGCTTCCTTCAGCTTTGCAACATCACCTGATTGAATTACATGTAAATCCATGTCATGTTCCATGCAAGAGCTACCAGCTTCAGTTTTCAGTCTACTGCCATTATCTTGTGTAACCTCTGGAACAGTTGAGATGCAAGGGGTCCCAGTATCCACTGCTTTGCTATCCTGCCCCTCCAAGGTGTCTTCAATGGTGGACGAATCAAGGAGCGGCATATCAGCAGCATCCAAAATTAGTCCCTCCCGATCACAACCTGACACTTCTTTGCTCTTCTCAATCTTACCAATCTTTCCCAATTTTGGTACACATTCAAGCGAACAAAGTCTCTCTTCTGGGCCACGCAGAGAAAATTGAATAAGTGATGCCGATGTGCCTTCCTTCCCAGGCATCTCTGTTTTCCATTTGTTGCAATGGGACGTGTTAACATCAGGACTACCACAATCATATTGCAATGCTTTTGGGATTTTTTGGGTTAATTCTGAGTGTTTTTCATGCACCCCAATGGGAATTTCCCCAACTTGACTCCCAGGACTAGAACAACCCAGTAAGGCATCTGAAATACCTTCACTTGGACTTTGTTCTTCAACACAATCAAAGAAGTCAGGTTTTAATGGATCTGTAAAGTGATTCCTGACAATGAGGGGAAAAAACACGAAAAAAACATGTTCACAAGCTCCAACTGCTGCACTTGTCAATTTGAATTAAGATTACTAATTGTACCTTTTAATGAATTGAGTTTCCTTTTGATAACTGGCATGTGGTGAAGTGAACTCCAACGGAGGTGATGCCAAACTGAGGGAGTTGAATGTTGAAGCTGTGTTTACTGACTTCACCGTCTTAATAGGTGAAAGGCTGTTGATGTAACTAAAGACGGGCGACTCCTGGATTATTTTACACAACATAAAAAGATTGAAGCTCACACACATTGAAAGCCAATTTTCAAAAACATGGGAGGGAAAAGATCATTAGGATTATCGGTTGTGTGCATCATTCTCTTTTATCCCAAATTTCGTAGGGAGTAATTGTCCTCATTGCTAATCAATTTCTGTTTTAAGAGGAAAATGGCCATTCTTTCCTGTCAATTGCAAAACTACCTTTGCCTAATCATTCTGAGAGGAGTTAACATAAAAAAACAAAAGTAAGAACAAACTTAATTTCAAGAATTTAATTTTGATACACTAAAAGAGTAAAGATTTATTCATTATTTTCATTATTATTATTATTATTATTATTATTTTGGCAGAAACAGCACGCCAGAACATGGATCGTCATAAACCTAGAAAACAAAAATATGTTTTGGTGTCTGCTTGTGTAAAATTAAATCCTTTCAAGTAATAACTAAAAACATAGGTGTTATTTAGTTTACTTTTCTATTTTCTATATTATATTTTTAGTTTTATGTGTCTTATGTTCTAAAAATCTCAAAATAAGAAAATAATAAATGCTCTATTTTTCTTATTTTGAGATTTTATTTATTTTGGGTTGAAAACGCTCAAAAGACTTTTTGCCATTTTGTATTTCACGTGTAAACTTATTTTCTATTTTTTAAAATAGATTTTAAAACATAAATGATCAAATGCGTTTGAACTGTTTTCCTTATTTTCAAAAAGTACAAATGACAAATGAGCTTAAAATAGAAAATAAAAAATAAAAACCAAATACCACTTTAAAATTTTAATGTTTTTAGAAAATAGCCCCAAGTCATACAATGCAGTTATTTAAAATGTACCATTTGCAGCTTACAAATTCAGCAAAGCATTAAAAACTGAATACCAATCAAATTAATTTTCAAAGCACCCAACAACTAAAATTAACCAGAAATTAGCGAAATCCAAGAAAAGTAACAAGTGCACTGCTACTTTCCGGGAAAATTCATAATGAGGGAAAACAAATAAACACCTCAAAAATGGGGTTTACTCAAAACATAAGGAGCCCAAAACAAAATCTCTAATTGAAAAAAAAAAAAAAAAAAGCCGGAGAATTAAGCAGAGACAATACAGGTCAAGAGTGAGTGCTTGAGAATTGACCTCAAATTTAGAAGAGAAGGGAGTGGAGATCTTGGTCTTCTCTGGAGTGCCCATCTTCTCCAGATAAAGCTCAAAGAAGTAGACGCACAAGTGCAAGAGCTCTTCCGCATCTCTCTCTGTCTGTCTCTTTCTCTCTCTTGTCTTGGTTGTCTCTCTCTCTCTCTCTCGAATTTCAATTCAGGGGCGGGAAAGCGGGAAACTGAACTAGAGATTTTCTCGTGTTAATCAACCTCACCATTTGTCCAGATACTGATGACTAACAGAAGCCCAAAAAAAAAAAAAAAAATTGTTTTTTGTTTGTAGTTTTGTTCTCTTATATGACTTATGCACTTTTTTTTTTGGAGTTAAAAAATATATACACACAAAATTCTACAAACCCCTATAAATATGTATTACGAAATTATAAAATTTAAATTTTTTACTCACTATAAAAAATACAAAACATTAAGGATTCATGTGGTTTGTTTTTTTATTTTTATTTTTTATTTTTATTTTTTACTTTTTATTTTGAATGCATTTTTTATTTTACACTTTAAAAAAATAAAAAACAGACCAAAACACATTTGATTACCTGAATTTTCAAATTTTATTTTAGAAAACAAAAAATAAATTTACACATAAAATAAAAATGACAAAAAGTCATTTTGAACGTTTTTAACTCAAAATAAAGAAAATATTAAAATAATAAAAATAAAGTATTTTCTGTTCCCTTATTTTGAGATTCTTAAAACATAAAATAAAAATAGAGAATAGAAAACAGGAAAGTAAACCAAATGCTACCTAACTTTCACAAATTCATGCAAATTTATATAACTCCAAATACATTTTTCTTTCAAATTTAATTATTTTTATAAATAATAATTTTTTGGTGTATTAATTACATTCTTAAAAATTTTTTAAAAATTATGTCTATTTGGGCAAATACTATTCGTTTATGTAAAAATAAATAATTTCAAAAAATGTAAAAATAATAAAAATAATTTTTTCTTTTCTTAGTTTTTATTCAAATGGACATAATTTTTTGATTTTTTTTCTTACGAAATTAATATTTTTAAAAGTTATTGTTTTTTGAAAAATAAATTTTTATAAAAAAAAGTTTCATAAGATTAAAAAATAAATAAATAAATAAAATCCTCCCCCCCCCCCCCTCTCAACCAAACGAAACGTGATAGTTATTGTCATTGTCCATCGTCAGTTTCCCTCAACGACAAAAGGGCTATTATCGGGATTCGTCACGGTGGACGCGAAGCTAGAAGGTTTTATTTCCGTCCGTCTGAACAGAGTGAATAATAATAATAATAATAAATAAAAATAAAAATTATAATTTATTATTTCTTTGTGAGTTTTCCTTAAAAAGAATATAAAAAAAGAAAAGAAAAATGTGTGTTAAAATTTTAAAAATTTTATTCTCCCAAAACTGAGCGGTAACGGAGAAGAAAAAAGCAAATTAATAGAACTTTCATAATTATATATTTGTTTATAAAATAAAGAATAAAAAAATAAAATTACAAATATATCATAAGACTAAATAAATTAACAGCTTTTCAACTCTTCCAAAGATTTAATGATAAAATAATATACAGTTTTTTTTTCTTTCTATTTCTTTTAAACAAAAAAATAGCAAGAAAAAGTTATCATTTTTTTAGATTACAAACAAATAAAAAGAGAATGTTATCATTTCTTTTATTTTCTTTTTGGGTTAGTCTATTTGCACTCCATAAATAGATTTTTTTACTCCACTTTACACTTTTATTAAATAAAATTACACAATTATCCTCATTATTGTAGGAGAGTATAAGAGCAGCCCTGTGCACGAGACTCCCGCTTTGTGTGGGGTCCAAGGAAGGGTCAGACCACAATGAGAGTCTTGGCGCAACGATAAAAGTTGTCACCGTGTGACCTGAGGTCACGGGTTTGAGTCGTAGAAACAGCCTATTATTGCAAATATAGAGTAAGGCTGCATACAATATTTATGATATTAAAATTATACAACATATCTTATTAAAAAAAAGAAGATAGTTTTGTAATTTTTGTTTAATGAAAAAGCAAAGTAAAGTACAATGAACTATTTGTGAAAAGCAAAGTACAATGAACTATTTGTGAAGTGTAAATAAACTCACCTCTTCTTCTTCAAACTAATTTTTTTTTCTTTCTCATAAACTCACAAACGGACCTTAGAGTGAGTTTGTGTAGTAAAAATTAATTTTTATTTTTAACTTATTTTTGTCTTATATAATATTTTTTGCTAAAATCTAACTTTTTTTCAAAATATAGCTTTTAGGCATTTTTTTAGTCTTATTTCAGACAAGAAATTTTTTATTTTTAATTTTTTGTATTTTTTTTATAAATGTAATTAACAAGGTTAAAAGTTATAACTTACAATTTACATTATAATAAAAACAGTTATATAAAATAAAAATAAATAAATAAAATAAAAACTAATTGTAGTACCCAAACCAACCCCTCCCTAATAGAAATATATTTTAATTAATTTTCTTATCCCTCATTACCGCATTACCAGTGAAAGTAGGAGCAACGAGAAATGCTAGCTAAATTTAATAATAAAATATTAAATAATATTTTTAATTACTTTAACTCTAATGACACACGTCATAATTATCTCATGTATTAATTATTATTTTTTTAATTTTATTTAAAATTGTACTATATCAAATATGCCAAACCTCCCTACAAATTTCACAATTTTTAGACACGACACTGCAATGCAAAATCTTCCATGTTCCTTTTAATTTTTTTTTTTTTTTTTTTTGTGATCCGAAATCCCACCAAACTTTGTAAATGAGTAAATCAGAGGACATATAGCCCGTCCCCTTGATCATACCCCTCCTAATTGAATCACTGAACTCAAAACTATACCAACAACGACTACACCCGAAGCTGTCCCTTTTAACTTTGAATTTAAGAAACTCAATGCCTGAATCATCGTCACATAAAGTCACTAGTTTAGGCATTTGACTAATGTTGTCTAATAGATTGCCATCACCCCCTAATTCAGCAGTCCACTAGGCCCTAATCTAACATTTCCTAACTGATTTTCATTCAATAATTAATTAAATTAAAATTTTCACATCTCATTAATTTTCTCATCTTCCACACCCTCCCAACCCCCCCCCCCCCCAAAAAAAAAAAATCGCATTGGAAACCATAGCAACAAAATAAGGTTGGGCCACATGTTTTCCTTTGGCCATCAAAGAAATGAAAGAACAGTTAAGCTTACAGGGGGATTTCAATCAATGTGTCCAAAACTGTATCAGCTTACACAAGATCTAAAAGCCCTCTCCTCAAAAAGAGCTCAGCCCTCAAAACTAGGATCTCCCTTATCGAGCTTTATCTACACTTGGCCATAATCCATTTCATTGAAACCTATTTGAAATCACAAAAATCCTCCGCCTATGAACACAAAATCAATCAAAGAATGTACTACCATGAAGACAATATATACTTTAATATGGCTATATATTTATGTGCAAAGCTTTTGATCTGCATTCGTGTATCGCCACATATATATGTGGCGCTTGATTAAACTGAGGTCAAGCTTCGACAGAGGGCAGCAGGCAGGCACTTCTAGTAGCATCAGGTTTCCGTGGTTGCACGGGTTTTAATGGGTTTAAGCTTGATCCCTAAGCTCTCCGGGGACAGCAGCTCCGGTGCTATGCATGAACACCTCCTAGAAGGGCTGGCCGGGTTTGATCCATTGCTTGATGAGCTAGCAGCAAAGGGTGGTTGCCTATAGAAGCCAAACCCCATTAAAAAGAATTCTATGGGAATCAACATCGCATATGGGTGTTCTTCTGTAACTAATGAGCCACATGACTGAACCTGTTTCCAGACCGGAAAAAAAAAAAAATACCCCAATTTGGATCATCAATATATATGAATCATGATAAAAACTGAACAAGTTGAAAGATGAGACTAAGAACTTACAAAATGCTATATGCATGCATGTAACGAAGCAAGGCTCTTTTATTAATTTTGACGGTCTCTATAAAATTCCACCTCTTACTCTTCCAGTTATTTGGCACAAACTGTCATCCCATGATAAGCTAAGCTTGAGTTTGGGAAGAAAAAGCTAGTTAACTACTAGTGACAAGCTATTAAAAAGCTAGCTTTTTGTGTTTGGAAAGAAAAAAAAATAATAATAACTTTTTAGTTTTTTGTTAATTTGACATTTTTGCTGTTCATGATTTAAATGAAGTTAAAAATGTAAAAGGGTAAATTTGGTCATTTTAGAAAAAGCCAAAAAATTAAGTGGTTAGAAGCTGGGAAGCTAAAATGCTTCCCAAACACACCCTAATAGTGAGTGTGCTACGCCCATTATTCAATACTTTCATTTTTTTTTAATGCGTGCCTATTCGTCCAAGGGGGTTTTTAAAATTTTTCACGATTAGATGTTTGGCTCCGAATGAGATGCATTTGGCTGAAGCAGACCGGTCAAAATCAAAGGGGAAAAATAGGTGACTGACCGGCACTAAATTTGCTATTAAAACATTGACTCAACGTCCTATTACCACCCGGGATTCTCCAAAAAACAAGTCTACTATTTTCTCCAAGATAGCTGTTATCAATCATCTGATACATGTTGCAAGTATCTTGCCCAAAAAGCTAAAGGCTAAACATCATGTGCCATTTAGGTAGCTGATAAAATATGTGTCCCCCCCCCCCAAAAAAAAAAACTAGTTTGGTCAATTTAGTTGCAAATGTAAAAACAAAAAACTGTATAAAGTTTGTAATTGAGAGAAACTAAAAAGAATTTTACAACAAAAGAACTGCATCATAGTAATTGAGAGAAACAAAAAAAAGAGAGAGCCCTACCTCAACAAGTGCACAGATCTTTTTGTCCATTATGGAATTCATATACACTGATTCAGCATGGAAAAGACTGCAATCACCCACAAAAATGAGTGTCTTGCATCGTAGTTTTTTTAAGCCTTCTGTGAGGTCATGCCTCCTGCATACAAACTTTGTAATTACAACCCTTGCGATTTATTATTGGTAAAACAAACCAAAATGCAATTATTTCAGAAATCTTATAGTGTAATTATGTGGCAATAACACTTTTTTTCCCCTTACGGAGGTGTTTAAATAGAAAGCCTTATTGTGAGTTTTTTTATTTAAAACTTAAAAAGTAATGGGCCCACAAATCAGTGCCATCATTCTATACGCATTCTCTATGCACTTTTTGTATTGTAGTATATCATTACTCAAAATAGAAGGCAGTAATATGTCAGAAAGGCGAGGCGTGCAAGGGACAGGCCAACAGATGACTGGTGCAACTTTCACTTTTAGCTCGTTCTAATAAATTTATCTGCTTATCTACACTATTACAATGCATATTATTATAATAAGGAAGACTAAAGGCATTTAGTGAAATATTTTACTTTTCCTTTAGTGCCTGATGTGAGATCAATCAAGAATAAGATAAAAAACAGACGAAGGAAGCTAAAGAGGGAGAAAAAGAGATGAGGAATGAGAAACAAGTTTCACGAGCTGTCAGTATTAAATATTCCAGAAAACAATACATAACCAAATTCAGTCTTCACATAAATAAGAAACACAAGGGGAAACCATCAGATTATCCTAGGGAACCATCAGTCAATCCTGAGGCAGCCAACAGTGGGGGATGTCCTCATTAACTCGCCCAAAATGGGAAGAAACTTAACAACTCAACTTTGTTGAGTGAAAGCCACACGCACTTGTAATCAATCACCAGGCCACAAACATAGTGGCTGTGCAAACTTCCTTTGACATGTGCGCTTAAGCAGTGGTCTGAACCTAGTGCCCCTCCTCTAAGGGCTGGGTAAAAAAATATTTAAAAAATGTGTATTACACTCCGTTTTCTAACCACCATGTTGTTTTCCTTTTCTATCCCTCTAATACCCTATCGTTTCAAAGGAATTTACATGTATGGAGCAAGCATCGACATCTAGTACAACTATATTATATGCAAATCCTGAGCTAATCATACTGACAGGAAGAACACGGCGTAGTGTTTGCGTGAAGTTGTTTGAGTTAATCAACCACCTTCCATGAGTGGGACCTCTTTGTCATCAATATATTTGCTTCAAGCAGATATAATGGTTTGTTGAATTTCACTAATTGATTTTATATAAACTAAAACAAATTGATCAAGCTATAAGCATAATATGTCAAACGAACTCAGGTAATACAAGAAAATAAATTGTCAATATGGAGGCAAGTCAAGCCTTGCTAATTAGAAGAATACTAAAGAACTTTATTAAAAGGAAGTCCAAACCCAGAACAAGGCTGGGCAGAATTCTTTTATGCATGAACATTTTAAGAACAGTTATGAAAAAATGAAGCAGCACAAAAGTTAGAATGGGTGTAAGAATTTACTGATTAATTGCTTGAAGAAAGCGCAGGACATTCAAACTTTGCCTTTCACCCAGTAACTGTAGACAAGGTACAAAATGGTCAAGGTCATTCAGTCTGCAAATTACCTCAAAACCAACAAGGATGCAGTAGAATTAGATCCAAAGGGTTTTGGATGTTAGAAGATGGAGCTTAGAAAACGAACACTAAAATGAGTGTCATCCTCTCAACAAATCCAAATATGGATCACGGTGACATCGTGATAATTTAAATAACCACCTTCTGAGTGGAAAAATCTTATAGATTGAACGGTCGCATCAGTCAAATACCTCTCATCCCTCCACCTCCTCCCCAGGAGAATGGAAGGGGGAAAAAAGTAAATAAATATAAAGGTAGAAAACCCCTTCCATGTAATTCTGCAAGTATAATCTTTGTTTAGGCATTTCAATTGAACTCATTAGGTACTACTTCAAACAGAAAACAATAAGAAGTCTTATTATGTTGTAACTGATTTTAGTTTACCCTACGACATGCTTGTATGACATCTGATTCAGCACCTTGCATGTTGCACCTAAGCTCCTGGTAGGAAATGAACGATTGTTAAGTTCACTAAACAAAAGAGTAAGCCACAAACTGAGGTGATATGAATTACCTTACTGAAATAGCGATGGAGAAGGCATTCCTTTAACAAACCACACATCCCATAGAAGTATAACAAGTTCAACAGTACCTGCAAAAACAGAGATATGCCAAATCTCATGCCAATTTCTAAGATTTCCATGAAAACGCAAGGATTCTTCAAAAGCAAAATGACGGAGGACTGGAAATTCATTCACTGCATCATACAGCCTTTGAAAGTGAAACTAGTAGAATGTCAGTAACTAAAGCTTCCAGTGAATACACAAAATAGCCTCAGATTCAGCAGAGATATCATGTAATGGAAAGCTGAATATTTTGTTTCCCTACAAGGCTGAATATTAATCAATCTCTTTTTAGCACCTCTAAAGGGTGCTGAAAAAATTAATAAACAAAAATTGGGGCACATTGCACAATTGTGCTGATCTCCCGGTCAGGTTTACATCCATGGCCCCATAATTATATTACGTTTCAGTTTTTGCAGGAGCCTTCATAAGAAGACTAAGACACTAGTGCACCCTAGCCATGGATTATGAGTGCCATTACCAAACCATCCTATTTTTCCTTTTTTTACAAATTACAAGTGTTCGGTGATGATAAAAATTTTAACCTTATTATAAAGCCATTCAGTCCACGAAGGTGCTTTGCATATAGGGGAAACAAGGATCAACCCAAGTACACGTTCTCTGTGTTTCATCTGCAAATACAGCCAAAGAAAACAAATAAATATAATGAAGAACAAAACATGTGTACATATAATAAGGGAAAGAGCAGCCGGCTTTTGGGAACTCACAGCAAAGAGTGTAAGAATATAAGCACCAGCAGTTACACCCAAGCAGAACACCTCTTTCAGCCTGAGTGGAAGAAGCCATAGGTTACAAATCAAGGCAAAATTAAGCACTTCTTAAATAGTGGAAAACAATATCTTGTCATAAAATAAAGGTGAAAATAAATCTAAAGATAACATCATTTTTGCAAGAGATTTGCATCCATTTGGACCATTTCCCTTCTCAAGGTGCAGCTATAAATTTGTCATCATAGAATGCTCAGAATCACACCAAACAAGTTAAAGAAAAAAACTATAGAATATCCAGAAATTATTGTACTACCAAGATTTATTACTACTTAGATATTAGCTTTTTTGGGTAATTAAATGAGACAGTGTACAAGTTAACAAGGCCAACCCTCATTTGCAAATTCTTCAGAGTTCCTTAAACTCAAGGAACTTGAAAGTTGGATACATCTCATCCTTTATAATTTAAAAAGTGCAGTTCATTTTGTTAATGTAATTAGCAATAAAACTTTTAGTTTATTCTCTTCTTCCATCTTTCTTCCCCCATTCTTTTATGTTTCTAGAGGCAAGAATTTGCATTGAAGCATTCTCATGAATGTTCATGTCTCATTTCCTAATAGCCCTCACGAATCCCACCTTAAATTTTACTAATTTTCTAAATGCCTTCAGTATTTTTACAAGTATCTTCTAAATAACATAGTAATTAAGCAATCATATGAAACTTTAAATATGTAGGATAAAATATCAGAAAATAAATAATGACCTTAAAAAAAAGGCTAACAATGCAGGAATAGTCACTGCCATGACATAATCAGCGGAAGTCTTATATTCTGGTTTCCTCGAAAAGAAAATAGTCATACAACTCTTTTAAACTGCAAGTTACTTTATTTTTGGGTAATGGGCATTGCATTGAAAAATATCTAGCAACATGATGAAGAACATAATTTCTTATTTGAGCTAAATATCCTCTCCAACCCAACCTAGTTTGAGTTTAACTCAAAACTGTGAACTTGAGGCAGGCCTGGAACTACCAATAAGCACAGCTTTGTATTATTTCTTCATTGCCTCTAGTCCTCTCGATGGATTTCTTTCTAGTTTAGTACAGTGTGTTCAGGAGATAATGTCGAGAAAATAACACATAAAAATTATAGATTTTCAAGCAACCCTTAAAATCTTAATGAGAGAACAACATTACAACAAATGATTGGGCAGTGAAATTCTGCTTCTGTTATCTGATCATTGAATATCAAGAATACATAATTCCAAGCACCCATCAAAAGAACAAATCTAGAAGAAATAGTACTGGAGTCTTTCAGCACCTATCACCAGTTCAGTTATAAATCCCCCATGCAAGTATTATGCAATATCATGATATTATGATATCCATGTGGATGACTTCACCGAAGTACACCAAAATAACTCCTGAATAGGAGATGATGTTGCTTGTGAAGAGACTTGAACAGATATATCTTATAAAATGGTATTAAACAATGGTATTAATCCCAGTGTAATGCAACAATGGGATCAATGCCATAGCAGTGAAAAACACAAAGCATGGACTAACTTGAAGGATTAGGTCATGGAAAAGTATGCCAATTCATCTACAGGCTTAAGCTACCCTGAACTTAAACAGCAGGTGCCAAGTTTCTTAGACGCGGGAGAAAGTAATGAAACAATAACGCCTAGCCAAGAATAAAAGACGCTAAACCAGAGCACAGTAATAGGAGGATCAAAGCTTATCCTCAGAATTTATGTCATTGTCAAGGAATCAACAAATTGTCCACCAACCAAACCACTAGATGCATCTTTTATTTTCACAATTAGTGCCATCAGTCCAAAGAGATGTTAAAGCATACAAATATATTTACATTACCCAAAGAAATCGAGCACTTCGACAATCTGGTCCGCGAGGTCATCCACACTGAGCAGAGGCACATCTGAAGATATCACAGCAGCTCCCAACTGCAAGAACTCTTAAAACAAATGGTAAAGGTAACCCATTAGCACCTGCAAAAGAATTTCAAGAACCTAGAGATAAAAAGGTACCATAAACAATGCCTGGAGCCAATAATTAGACCTGACAAGAATAGAAATGGAATGGAATGGCTTGATACGTGAATGTTATAGTTTAGGAAAGAATCAATCATATTAATCACACCTAATCACATATCCTATTATAGGAAACAAATAATCAGTCTAAACCTATTTCTATATCCACAATATTTCTAACAAGACCAATAATAAACAAGCAAGCAAACAAAAGCCTTGAGAAAAAAATAATAATAATAATATTAAAATAAACAAATGTGATATGAATACAATACTGACCTCATGCCCTGGGGCATCAATATGGTAAATGCAAAAGTTGTGAAGCAACAAAGAAGCTGAGTCTGGGCAAAAGAACAGACCTTGGAAACAAGACATGTCTGTGGAAATCCCCACCCAGAAAACAGAAAGAAGCTTGAAAACATCAGCTATTTGATACAAATCAACTATAACTTGAGAACCCATTAAAGCTGGCCTCAAGCAACACGTATAACAAAAAATCAATTTGTGAAACCAAGAAACAAGAAATGAGACATACAGTTGAGAGCAACATCTGGGTATGTTATCAGAGCAGGCTTTTCTTGATCCCCACAAACGAAAACAGAGATCAAGCCTTTGCTTGTTTTAACCAGACATTCCTGCAACACCCCAACATTAACCAGAAAGCCCACTTGCGACAGAAGTTCAAGAATGTGTAGAAATAGGCACAACTTAAATTAAAAAAAATTAAAAAAAATCAATAAGCAAATAAAGAAACAAATGAATGACTCTTGATGGGTATTGTATTACCTTCCCAGAGTTCCCTCCGAGAGGAATCATATCAATATCAATAGACACAGAGTCACTTGAATCACCCATTGGTTTTTCCTTATTTCCAGTAAAATTACACAATAATGTAGCAACTACTGAGTCCAATCACTTCTTCAAGAATAGAATGAGAGATTGCCCCCAGGGCGTAGCTCAGCTGGCAATCGGGACGGCAGATTTGCTCCAAGAATAGAATGAGAGAAACAACTTGATTTTCTGTTCTCTCTCTCTCTCTCTCTCTCTCATTGTCGAAGTATTTTTTGGATGCTCTCTGAATTACACAAATGCCCTTTAACTAATGATGGTATTGCAGTGCCAGGCTTAGCCTTTTTGGACCCATTAGGGGAGTTTGTCCTCTGGTCAATATTTTTGACTTTTTGCTCTCTTCTCTGATTAAACAATATGACCGTTGAAGATTAAAAAAATAAATAAAAGAAAAGAAATGGATAGGTTTCATTTTTCTTAGTTTGGCTGCCCCATGAGCCCGCAAGAAAAATAAATTAAAGACAGAAAAAAATGTAAAAGTTTAGGAATTTTAAAGAATTTTTAGTAATGTTTTTTTTTAAATTATTACGTGTAACTTTTTATATATTTTGTAACATAAATAGAAAATTTTTTAAGAATTTTTAAGTATTTGTTATGAATTTTTAGTAACTTTTGATTATTTGGTAGAATTTAAAATATATTATTCAAAATTTTTAGTAATTTTTAAGTGTTTGATAAAATAGTAAAAAGAATCAATATTTTTAATAACTTTTGAGGTGTTGTCAAACACCAAAACAAAACAAAAAATATTAAAAGATTTTTTTTTTTTTTTTTTTGGGTTTCGAAGGAAGGCGTTTAAGATATATATGAAAACAAAGCACCAAGGGTTGATAAAAAAATTCGAGGAACATGGAGTACAAAACATTATTAATTAGAGTGTGTTTGAAGTGATAAAAAATAAGATAAAGTGAGATAATTTATGAATTCGTAATTCGTGCAATAAGATAAAAATTGAATAATTGTTAAAAAAATTTTAAGATTTTTCAACGTTTTTTGACAAATCAACCTTTAGTATAAAATGAATTGGTATTTAAGATGTCTTAAACATACATTTTCTTTAAATATACATATTTTTTAGAGATAAAATTTACTCTCTTCTCATTTACATAAAAAATACTTGATTACTCTTGAATTTAAAAGTCAACTTATAACGTTATTGTAATTTTAAGTAAAGTGTAAATTTGACAAAAATGTTAAGTCTAAGCAGATTCATAACACACGTGTCCAAAAAAAAAAAACTTATTATAGTCATTTAGGAAACATTATTTAGAAAAATAAAGGTACATTAAGTCTTTTTAACAAATAAAATATATTTTGTTTTCAAATAAAAAATATATTTTTATGTATCTATTTTTGTGAAAATTATTTTTTCATTTGATTCTAACCCACCTTACACAAATTCATTAATATTTAACAAATTCAATTAGTTTTGCATTTTAATTCAAGCAGACGAATATATTATACGATGATTTTTAAATAAAAAAAGAGTCCTCTATTTTTAGACTAAAACACAAAAAGTAAAGTATAATTATCTCTCTGTTTTTAACATGCGGAGGTACGTGTTAAATATTTAATATGTTTATTTATTTTATGATTTTTTTAAAAACATATACTTAATACAAGTTTAGGCTTGTGGCTAACATTATAAAAATTATAAATCTTTTATCACATACTTTATAACGATTTATATGTTAAATTATATATTAAATTCTTCAATTAATTTTCTTGAGGGTTACATTTTCTAATGTTCTTACCATATTTATATTTTCTTATTTTTTAATTATTATATTTATATTTATATTCATATTCATATTTATTTTATTTTCCAATCACGTGAAAAAATCCAACTTTACTCAACTTTTCTTGCCCATATTATGGGCCGGCTCGTTTGGATCTCAAACAAATAAAAACTTTTACTAATTTTTTTTAACGTTGGGCAACAACTTAAAAGTTGTTAAAAATTTTTCTAATTTTTTTTTTTACCAAACAATCAAAATTTTCAAAAAGTTTTTAAAAATTCCTAAAAATTTATCAACTTTTTACCAAACATCTAAAAATTACTAAAAAATTATTAAAAATTTTAAATTTTCACCAAACACATGAAAATTTGCACCTACTAATTTTTGCCAAAAATATTATCAAAAAAATTTCTAAAAACGCTTCTAAACAGGCCCGTACATATAATTTTATAAAATTTTTATTATTAAGAATACGTGAAAAATAAAGTACGACAACTTCATTCATGTAAATTAGGTGATCTGAGAAAGTGTTTTTTTTTTTTTTTTTTCTTGGGCCGGTTCAGATTTTTAAATAAAAGAGCTTTGATTTAAAATTGAAAAAAAAATTGGTTTTTCTATAATAGCATACATTGATCATATCTAGTATACATTGGTTATTCTATTATTTTAAAATAAATTAATTTGATCTAAAATTAAAAAAAATTGATTTTTTTACCCTAGTAGTACACATTGGTTACTCTATTATTTAGAGCCCATTTGGTGCAATAAAAATTGTTGAGAAATTTTGAAAATTTTTAAAATTCTCTAACACATTTTACATTTCTTGTATTTCATGAAACAAGTGTAATTTATATATATCTACATATAGGCATAGTTTGGAGTTAAAAAAATCAAAACTCTACAAATTTCTGTAAACACGAATTATGTGATTATAAAATTTAAATTTTGTATTCACTGCATGGAGCACGAGATACTAACTTTTACAAATTTACACAAGTCCAAACACACCTATATTTTAACAACTTTTTACAAATTCTAATAATTTTTTTATAAATCTCAATAAATTTCTTACAAATTTAAAAATTTTTTTATATATTTCAATAAATTTTGACATAAAACCATTTTAACAACTTTACAAAAATAGTTTGATTAATTTTTCTCTTAAAAAATTAATATAAAAATTAAAAAATTTTGACATATAATTTGAGGACTGCATACCGAATACAAAAAAATTAGGCAGACCACAATTTTTTTTATTTTTCGTCGCATCATACTCCCCCTTAATAAATTATAATACTACTTTTTATTGATAGTTTATTTTCTTTCATTTTGCGAGTTCGTGAGACACCCTTAACACGTGGCAGCAATGACATCATTTGTCACCCCATTGTAACGTTTGAGAAAGAAGATAGGGGATGTAATCCATGGATTAGAATACGCATGGGCTTTTGAGTAAATTAACGCTGCGGGCATCATCCAGCTGTATGCCACCTGGAAGCCATAGAAAAGGAATACTTCGTGCTTTTGCTGTTATACAGCGCAACCCCATCATCTTCCATGTTCACCTGCCCTTTTGTTTTTTCTTATATTTGTGTTTAGAGTGACAAAATTTGAGATAAAATGAAATAATTTATAAGTTCATAATTCGTATAGTAACATAAAAAGTGAAAAATTTTTAAAAAATTTTAGAGATTCTTAGCTATTTTTGGAAAATTAAATGCACGTGTGCTTTGGAGTGTCAAATTGGAAAAAAAACAAATCTTTAACTTTATTTAATTTATTTTTAATTTTCTATACAACAAAATCTCTATTTTTTAATTTCTTTTCAAGTTTTAACATTTTTTTAATTTTTACCAACTTTTTTTTATTTTTACTAACATTTTTATACTTTTCGATAAATATACCAAACATCTAACAATTCAAAATTTACTTTTTTTTTTTATCTTTTCCCAAAATGTTCACTCCAAACAGACCCAATATATTAGATTTTAAACCAAAATTTAATTTGTTTTCTTTTAGTAATTTTTAAATATGTTATTTATATTTTAAAAATTACAAAAAATACTTTTTTTTGAAGCTCATAAAAAAAATTTTTAAAAAATGAAAATCCAAGTATTGGTGAAAAAAGTTGACCTATTTTAAATGAAATGACTTTTTTTAATTAGCACGTGAATTTTTATGTTTTAAGTTTTTTTATTATAAAAATATAAATAACTAGTCTAAACATTACGAAATAAAAATTAAACTCTAATAAAAAATTCATGTATAAATAAAAATAAAAAAAAATCAACTTTTTCCTAAGTAGTAATTAACAATAAGTCATAGTGTCCAAACGAATATCATTACATGTTAATTTCCATCAACATTGTAGTAAACCATTAACTTTTTTTTTTTTAACCTCCTTTGGTCGGGGGTTAGGTATGAACCTTATCGGTTTATTAATTTTAAAAAATAGTACAAGAAAAAAAAATGAACCTAAACTTGACCTTCAGTAAAAATATAAGAAAACAGTAAGTTAAAAAAATAAAAGTGTGATGACGCATTACATTACAAAAATGAAAGATATTGAAAATAATTGACCTCGAAGAAAGAAAAAGAAAAAAAGGCTAATCATTATTATATTGATATTTTTTATGTTACAAAAAAATAAGGTGATATTTGGTTTACTTTACTATTTTTTATTTTTATTTTATGTGTTAGAAATCTCAAAATGAAAAAAACAGAAAATACTCTATTTTTCTTATTTTGAGATTTTTATTTTGAGGTTTTTTTTTTGTTTTGGGTTAAAAATTTTCAAAACGACTTTGTGCCATTTTTATTTCATGTATAAATTCATTTTCTATTTTCTAAAACAAAATTTGAAAGTATAAGTAACCAAATGAGTTTTGAGTTGTTTCCTTTATTTTCTAAAGTACAAAAAAAAAATGAGCTCAAAATAGAAAATAAAAAAACAAATCAAATGACACTTAGGCCCCGTTTGGAGTAAGAAAAAATAAGAAAAAATAAGATAAAATGTAATTTGAGATTAATTTTGGTGCCCTTTTTTTCTAAAAAGTAACCAACCGTGGGAATGGTTTTTCAAATCCGTTCTCACGGATTCAAACAAATTCACAAAAAATAGCAACAATAGTACTCGTTTGAAAGTTTTCGACACGAAGAATATGATTATATAAAACATTTATACATTCGGTTAACTTACTTTCAGATTTTTTTTTTAGCAAAATATTAGAATTTTTTAAAATTAGTGATGATGGGAAATTAGAGGTAAATGGGGTTGTTGGAGATTTATAGAGTTTTTTAGAGGTTTATAGTATGCCAAACGGGGCCCTAATGACTTAAATCCAAGCACTAATTTTTATGGGATGTTTCTAGTGATAAAAAGTAAGAAAAAATGAGATAATTTGTGAGTTCGTAATTGATGCATTGAGATAAAAAGTAAATAAAATTTAAAAATTTTTAAAAATTTTTCACGTTTTTTAGTGCAGCAAACGGATCCTTAGTTTGATACTAAACTAAAATAATGACATTATAAATATAATTTATTCATCATTTTTAAATACACAAAATGTCTAAAATGAGTTTAATAACATGTTATTAATAATTTATCAATTAAGATCTATAATTCTAATATCATTAGGTTATAAAAATAATTTTAAATTATTTTTAAACACTTTATATATTTATAAAAAATAAAATATGTATATTTTATGTAATATTTGACGATATCCTTATTTTTTTTTTTATTACTATTGTTAGTAACCTTTGTGAACAAAGAATAGCAATGTGACATTAAAATATCTCTGTATTTAGTTATATCGTAACTCATCACCGGGCATAATTTGGTAAAAGAGAATAGAGTAATTATTTTTGTGACTATAAATTTTTATGGTGATAAAAATAATAATAAAATAAAAATGAATTTATTTTTATATTATGTTTTTATCTTTTTCCTTTCAAAATTATTATTGATCAATAGTTCAATTTTTGTTCACGTCAGAATTATTTGTGAGATTAAATTTGCTGTTGGGTTAATACGGTAATAATATTTGCAAAAAAAAAAAAAAAAAATCCCCTTTGTATAAAATGAAAATAAAATAAGAAAGAGAAAGAAACAAAAGCAGTGGGGGTGGAAAAATGTGCCTTTGGAGTATTAATTTTGGTCAAAAATATAAAATTTTATAATTTTTTAATACTTTTTAAATTTCTCCAACTTTCTTTATTTTTCTCCAATTTTTTTTTTTATTTTTTAATTTTTTTTTACACTTTTTTACGAACACACTAAATACTCACCAATTCAAAATTCACATATTTTTTATTTTTTTTTCAAAATTTTGCACACCAGAAGAACTAAATAAAAAAATTAAAAAATATTGTTCAGGGAAAAGTATTTAAAGATATATTGTTAATAAAAATACATTTTCGTTAACAATAAATTTTTAAAGTATTTTTTTGAGCAGTATTTTCTTAAAAAAAAAAAAAACCTGCATGCATGGGGCGGCAAATTCACTTTCTCATGGACCACTCAAGTGCTTGAGATGCGGTTGATTGGTCTGTCACACAAAAAGCGAAAACGCGTTTTGAACGATGATTACGGAAAGCTGCCCATTTGTTGAAAATTACCATGAAACAAATCAGGCAAAATTGGAGGGAAAAAAAAAGTTGCCTTTTTAAGGATAGCTTCTCCGTTTTAAAAAAAAAAAAAAAGAGAGAAAAGAAAAGGAAAGGAAAAGGTTAATTTTTTACTTTTTATTAATTTAACATATTTTATCTTTGATTGGTCATATTTTTAAAAAGGAAAAATTAACATATTTTATCTTTGATTGATCATATTTTTAAAAAAGAAAAAAAAGTTAAGTAGATAAAAGTTAAGGTGGTATTTAATTTATTTTTTTATTTTTTGTTTTTATTTTATCTTTTAAAAATTTTAAAATAAAGAAACACAAAATACTTTATTTTAAAAATTTTCTTATTTTATATTAAAAACATTTAAAATAATTTTTTTGGGTGCTTCATACGACATCTTATTTCTTTTTTATTTTTCACATCAAACGGCCAAAAAAGATTAAATAATCTGTTTGAAATTATAAAAATCGTTAAAAAATATAAAAAATAAATTTTATTTTTTATATAAATTATAAATCTATAACTCTTATCAAATTTTATAATTTTTTTATCATTCAAAACGCACACAATTGCCCCCCCGGGGCCCATAAGTTGAATTAAACTTACCGTTCCCCTGTCAGACGCATCTACTGGCATGTCAGTGAATGTGGACATTTTGAATCATTAAATTCATGCCCTTCACAAATCGGTTGCCCTATAGTGGATCTAACCCTGAAATTACATACAATTTCATAAATGCCACTGGCATCTGCTCAAATCACGGACAGTGATAATCGGAGTCTGTCCGCGATGGTGCTGGACTAGTCTCGCATGTGAATTTGACTGCGGTTAGGTTAGTTTAACCACGGTTAGCCACGCAAGCTATGGTTGGATTAGGTCCGCACGTGCGCCTGGAAAATACGGAGGGCGGGGGGGAATAAGTAGCACGTGACGTCATTAAAAATTCGTTCGGCAGTCAGTGAGTGCACATGGGGAGGGAAAAAAAAATTGTGTGGTGTTGGGAGCACCGTTGGGTTCAATTTAACTTTTTTTCATTAAAAAAAATAATCCTGTTTATGACGCATGTTCCCCGCTTTAGATATATGGGAAACCAGGATAGATTTCTCGCACATTGCTGCGGTTTAGCCGTAGCAACATTTGTTCTTCATTTGTTTTGTACCTCCCCCCCCCCCCTCTCTCTCTCTCTCTCTCTCTTAAGAAATGAAAGAGTTAGGGGCGCTTGGTGTTTAAATTTTTTTTTTTATTTTTTTTGTAAGTAAGTATAATTTGAATTAATTAGAAAAAATTTATATTATCTCACGAGCATACCTCCTTATACAATTTTATTACAAATTGGGATACCCCAAGAGTTGTAGAATCTAACATTTTTTTTCAGTGCATTTGATTGACATAACCTAAAATTTATGATCACACCATTCGAACATAATCTCAACCATTCGTTCAAACGATTCTAATCTAGAAAAATTACCACAAATTTGGTGAATATTGACAGAAATTTCTAAAATTTAGAGTTTTAAAATAAACACACGAAGAACCAAAATAAACAAAAGTTGATAAAAATTACTAAAAATTTGTAAAATTTGACATATATTAAGGTATCAAACGCCTTTCAGGGGAGTTCAAAAGCACAATGTTTAGTAATTTTTTGTATTTCTTTTCAAAAGTTATTAGTTATAATTTTTAATAGGTTCAACATAACAAATAGTAATTTTTAGTTATTTTCAACAACTTTTTACAATTTTTGAGTATTTAACAAAATTTTTGATAATTTTTAACAACTTTTAATAACTTTTGAATCAAGAAACTATTGTTGAAGAGTAGAAAAGTGATAAAAGTTAATAATTTGCTAAACGCTCAAAAATAAAAAAAATTTGTAATTTTTTGCTAAAAATTACATTGCCAAACGCCCCTTAATGTGAGGTTATTTGACGTGGCCTTCTTAGTTTGAAGTTAATTAACTATTTTTATTCATCTACCTCCCAAGCAATGTTCTTATTTTCCCCTCGAGCTTTTTGCCATATAGACTTGTAATTTTTCTGTTATTTGGCACGAGCACCTCTATTTTGATCAAAGCTCTATTTAGAATAGATAAAAAGTACGAAACAAATAAGGTGAATGAACTTCGTTGGACCAACAACATATTTAATTATGAAAGAAAACGATAAGGAAAAAGGCACACAAATTTTAGACCCAACAAAATCATAACATTCACAATTTCTAACTTTCAAAGAGAATTTTTTATTCTAGATTATGTCACATATTAAAGAGTACCCTAAATGGATTTGTCAACAATTTAATTTTATTACAAATTTTTGCCGGCTGTTTTTTTTTTTTTAAATTTGATTTAATTACTTTCATTAAATAATTTATTCATATACTTTATCTATTTAATAATAAATGTATTTAACCGTGACATGGGTTCACTGCTAGTATGTATGTATATGTATATATATATATGTATGCATGTATGTACATGGTGATTTTGTACTCGCACTAACACCCTCACCGCACAACAGCAATTTGAAAACTAACCTATTTTTGTTGCAGAAAGTAACATTATTCTTGCATTGTCACAGGGACTAAACCCAGCAGCGTATTATAAGAATCCAAAAGAAAGACAGCTTTCACTTTTCTTTTTCTTTTTTTTTTTTTTTTCTCCATAAATTCATGTTCCAAACACAAAGTGACTAACGAGCTCAAATACTCGTTCCAAAATTATGGCAATTCAAATCCAGCAGAGAAATACAGGAATTGCTGCCATGAACATTGATCTAGCCTTGTCCCTGCCTTTAGAAATTCAGAGGTCAACCACAAGAAGGGATTTGGGGGGAGCTCCGTGCCTCATATTCATAACCATTGGATTAAAATTCAATTGTTCGAATATATTCACATTTTTTTTTAAATTAAAATAGTGTGAATGTAATAGTCCCAAATCAATGTCAATATCAACCTCCCCATTTTCCAACAAGAATACAACCAAATTATAATCAAACAGAACTTCTATGTATGTTCTCATAACAACAGGAGAGGATACGTGCCTGGAAAATTTTTTCCCCAAGGAAAAGAAAACTCGAATGATAGCAGAGACTAGGGGTTTTTACCAAAATTTTTATCCCCAGTAAGAGTACAATAAGAGCCACAACTATAATAATCCATGCTTGCAAATTTAAAGTTCAACAACATAAACTCTTAACAAACATAAGTAGACTGGGTATGAAAATCACACTATTCCACTGTGTGTCATTCACAACATGGTACAATGGAGTTACTTGGGGGGGGGGCAATCTCCACATGAATTCAGAAGAAAATAAGTCACTGGTTATATTACAAAAAGCAATAGAATTTTGATGCCACGCAACCAAAGAACGACATTTTGCCGACTACTCTATAAACATGATGGCATATAACAACTTCCTATCGAGTCATTCGGACATGTAATAATGTATTAAACCACATTAACTTGCGGGTAAATTATGTTTTGCAACCAGCACACGCGGTCATCCATTGAAGGGTAAAACTGCAAATATACAAGTAAGTGGAATTTTAACAAATGGAGATGGAGGTTTGATGTTGCAACAAATTGAATTGAATTATCAAATCCTTAATCGTTACAATTAAAATGGCAGGCTCTGAAGTTGAATTTGGTGAAAAGGTCATGGCTGCAAAATGTAATTTACCCTTAACCTATTAAACACGATTACTTAAACGAGAACAGCCAATTAGCAATGTATCACATTACTCATCCATGATTCTCTAGAAACAGGCTGAGATAGGAATAACAGAACTCAGTTAATATGGCACTTTGGGTAATATGCAAGATGGTCTTTCACTACCAACCATAATGCTAGTTTCATTCCTCCATGAGTTCACATGAGCAAATGAAAGAAGCATAACTAAGGGGTCGTTTGGTTTGCTTGAAAACTCCAAAAAACTCTATAAATCTCTGTTAACTTTATATCACATCAATTTTTTCTCTTACTGCATGCATTACGAACTCTCCCCAAACTACAATTTATCTCAATTTATCTCATTTTTTCTTACTCCAAACAAACCCTAAAGAGCATTGATGTGTAATGAATTAACTCTATAACCCCATCTGTCAAGAAGGTACTTCCTGGAAGAAGTTCAACAGACAGCTCATTAATCACCTTGGAAGTATCTTTCATAAACATGTCATCTACCTAACCACGAACCCTGGTTTAGATTTGTATAGAACAAAACAGATGCAATGTACAAAATCAAATTTCAAACAGTGCTGAACAACAAATTAAGGACAACAAAGAGAAGAAAATTTCATGTTTGGTTCCCAAGCTTACTTAGACTGACTGCTTAGTTCAAAGAGGATCTACTACTGTTCAGCGTGTCTGCTCATTAAGCTTTTAGACAGATATGTAACTTGTCATAATATTACACTTAATACTCTCCGCAGGCTAATTCACATGTGACCAAGCTTTCTTTCTTGAACAGCTGAAACACAAATAATTTTTAGCTAGTTGGTGAGACTTGAACACAATTTTTGCCCGCTAATATTGTATTGTTATTAACCAAGTCATATAAAAGATGAAACAAGCTGAAACTTTTAGAGAGAGAGGAAACCTTATTATCTATCTTTATTAGTACTCTGAACTTCTGCAGCTCAATATATGCTATAAGATGGACGAGAAGAAATCAAGGGCATCTTATAAGGAAAAGGTCAGCATTGCGCATTTTCCTTCCTAACGTTCTACACACATAGAGAAACGGCACTTAACCGAGCAGAATGAAAAAGAGAAAAAAAGATCCATATAGCTGGACTCCATTTAGTTGGGAAAAGGGCTGTGTTGAGTTGTGTTGAGTACATTTTATGCACGTATATAAAACCAACACCACTGCCAATATGTGTTTGCGGTTTGCATTAATACCCCATTAGATGACCAGAAAACTAAAACAAAATCAATATTCTGATTTAAAGAATGAGTTCCACGCACTTGTTCAACTGAATTGATGTATTGAATTGAATCACAGAATTATTAACGTTAAATATTATTTGTAATAGTTATAATTAAAAATTCTAAATTGTTCCCAGTCGAAATAACTTTTTTCTAAATTCCAAAGGAGCTGGAAGTACACAGCAATGTCCTATCACAACTAGCATTTATTAACGTTAAATATTATTTGTAATAGTTATAATTAAAAATTCTAAATTGTTCCCAGTCGAAATAATTTTTTCTAGATTCCAAAGGATCTGGAAGTACACAGCAATGTCCTATCACAACTAGATAATTTGTCAACTATCATATCAAGAAGTTTTTGCAAGGTTCCTGTTTAGTTTGAGGCTGCTGAGATTTACCTAACTGTTGTCAGATGACTTCCCTGTCTCCCTTCATGAGACTTGCTACAATTGGACTCTTCAGCCTTCCAATAAATTGGCTGCAGGGAAACCAAGAGCACATCTGAGTTGATCATAGGTCAAATTACTCCTTAAAAAGACCACGAACCTTTTTCTTCGAATCTTTGAAATATATAGCCAGAAAAAAATTCCGATGACTTCCCTATCTTCCCTATTAGACATTGCTATAATGGGACTCTTCAGCCTTCCAACAAATTGGCTGTGGAGAAACCTAGAGCAAATCTGAGTTGAGCATAGGCCAACTTCTCCTTAAAAAGACCGAGAGTTTGGGACCATGTTAACATTTTCTTTGACATATATTGATACAAAAACTAGAAAGAAAAAATAAATAATGAAACATGGCTCTAATATGTTGATGATGTCCTCAATCTAGGAAACATAGATATGGATATAAACACAATAATACATGGGCATGCCAATACAACAATTTAGTTAAAAATATACATATATATATATATATGGAACACGGCACGGCTAGGATTTCCCAACAAATAATTTATTTAGAATTAGGGCTACTTGGTGAAGCCATTGAAATTGGTGAAATTTTTTTAATTAATACCATTCTAACTAACTACCTAGGACTTCCAAGGGTGTGCAAGTAAAATTTTAGAAACTACTTTATAAAAAGTAATTTTACTTTCTTGTTTCGTAACCACCAATGGCTTTTTACTTTTATACCCTCTGACTACCCATATGTAGATAGTAATTATCACATAAAAATGGCGAAGCCCATCTTTTTCCTTTTATACCCTTCAACTATTCATTACTTCAAAGTTTGTGTAAAATAATTTTCTATAACTACCTTACTAATAAGTGATTTTACAATATAATCTTCTAAGTATCATTTGATTTTACTTTTATATCACACTAAATTTTAAATTTTACAAAGTGATATTCACATGCAATGCTTATGTATGCATGAAAATGACAAAGTAGAATTTATTTACTTTAGTTTTTCAATTTATGTAGTTAGAAAATTTAAATATATATAGTAGAATTTTTTACTTTTTTCTCAAAAAATTATAATTAACAAAAAAGAACAATTTCTTCAATCTCCCCCACCCTAGTTTTTGCTTTCCTAGATTGACAGGATCAACCCCCTAAACTTGTCCAAGTGCAACTCAAGTATGTTGCAAACGTGAACCAGGTGGAAATCCCAAAACTCAGTTCTCATAGTTAATCAATGAAGTGTAAAGAAGAAAAGAGCATTTCAGGAAAACAAATGACTCATGAAGCTCCAAATAAAATGTTAACATTAACACATTTCCAATGGCAAACAGTTGCCAGTTTTGCTCCATCCACATGGCACCAAAGCACCCTGCCAAAGCCAGAAATTTAGTTTAGAGTGAGGCAAGCGTTCATAAAGTACAATATAGCAAACTGAGTAAGAGTGAAAGAATGAAATATACGTTCACATAAATTTGAACCAGTACGCGAGTTTAGTCACTTAAAGAATAAAAACTTTGCATAACTCAACTCAACAAAGCCTTAGTTCCAAAGTAATTGGGGTTTGCTACATGAATCATTTTCCTCCATTCAATTTTGTCAAATGTTATGTTTTCCGTAAGGTTATTCGAAACTAGAACTTTGCATACAAACTAACATTAAAACATGAAAATTGCTAGTATTGTAATCCAAACAAATGTAATGAACATCAATAATCAAAAAAGTGTTTTTTTTTTTAAACAAAGTTCAAATCTTACGTATCATACACAAATAAACACATAAATGTAAGTTCTCTTTTAAATGTAGTTCAAATCTTGCATGTCATACACAAATAAACACATAAATGTAAAATCACATACATCAAAAAAAAAATTCAGTACTTAAAAAAAAAAAAAAAAAAAAAAAAAACTAGTGTAACCTTTAAAAAAAGAAAAGGAAAGAAAGAAAGAAAATTATCATGATCACTAATGGTCACGCAAGGTACAAAAACAAAAGGGATAAGAATAACCTATATTTGCATGTTAGGCAATGTATAGGTAATGAGATATAAGCTCCTTTTTTCCCCCTAAAAATACAACACTCAACCAAAAAAATTATGGCATCATTTTAAAACCAATTAGGTTAATGATCAAGTAGATGATTTGTTGCTATTCTTTTTTTAATATGTAACACTATAAAATGAATGCTCAAACTATTTCTTCATATTTTTTTAAATGAATAAAAAATAGATTATTTATAATCTTATGAAAGATTAAGATGGTTTGGTCATATCCACGAAGATTCAAGGATACACTAGTATTAGAAGATATTAATATTATTAGTATTATAATTAGTATTATTGAGTTTTCCTTTCTTAGGTTGATAGCCTTAATTAGCTGTCCTTCCGTTTCCTATTCTGAGTTGTATTGTTTCCTATTTTAATTGTAACCTTCGATTATAAATAAGAGTGCTTGGAGAGGGGAATTTATTATTCACTCTTCAATTCTTTATTCTGGTTTTCTAACTTGGTATCAGAGCCAAAAATAATCAAAGAGAGAGGCGTACTACTGTTTCTCACCGGCGACTTCTCCGGCGACTTCTCCGGCGACCGGAGCAACCGGCCGACGGTCCCCAGAGGCTCGCCCTCCACCGGCGATCAAAACCCTAGAAGGGTGTTGCCAAACGCTGCCGCCGTGGCGGCCTGATTGCTCGCGTCAGCCCCCCCGACTTCTCCGGCAACCGGAGCAACCGGCCGACGGTCCCCAGAGGCTCGCCCTCCTCCGGCGATCAAAACCCTAGAAGGGTGTGGCCAGACGCCGCCGCCGTGGTGGCCTGATTGCTCGCGTCAGCCCCCCACGCGCCAAGACATCTCCGGCGCGTGTGGGCGCGTGACTCACCGGCCGACCACCGGCTTCTTCGACGGCGGTCGCATGGCCTGAGCGGACGTCCGCCGGTGGTTGCCCTTGTCATCGGATGATCGTATGTGTTCAGATGTACCTGTTCCAGTTTTGTCTGTGCTAGTTTTGTCCGGCTACTGTTTGTTGCTGCTGCTGTTCGATCTGATGCAGCTTCTGTGTTGTTCGTTCTGCTAATGCTGTGCTGCTGAGTTCGTTTGATTTGGATTGTTGTCTTGCTGGTTTCGTCTAATTAATCTCGTCTGTTACCGTGCCTTTACCAGTTCCACTGCCATTGGTGGTTGTTGTTGCTGTTCCATCCAATTGGTATTTTTTTTTGTTTGTTTGTTAAGGCCTTTGTCCTGTTATGGCGAAATCAGAAGATCAACCCTTCAATCCAACTGTCTTTCTCAAAGCTGATGATGTTCCTCGCTCTATTACACCCAAGAAATTGAATGGGGACAATTACTTGGGTTGGGCACATGCAGTTAAAACTTTTCTCCGGGGCAAGAACAAACTCAAATATATTACCGATGAAGCACCTCCTTCAACGGACCCTACGTATTCTGTATGGATGAGTGAAGATGCAATTGTTATGGGCCTTCTCTGGCATAGTTTAGAGGACTCTGTTGCCACCACTGTTGAATTTTGTGATTCTTCTAAACGGATATGGGAGTGTCTCGCTGAGTCCTATTCTCAGAAAAGCAATGTTTCTAGAGTGTATGAGTTATACGAGCAGATGTTTTCAGCCAAACAAGGTGACAAATCTCTTTCTGAATATTATAGTCACTTAAAAAGTTTGTGGGAACAATTGTTGCAATATCGTCCCTTTAGTACAGACTTGATACAGCAGAAGAAATATTGGGAAGAATTTATGATAGCCAACTTTCTATCTGGCTTAAATCCTTCCCTCCGAGGATTCAAGGATCAAATTTTAGCAAGCGAGACATTGCCCACTGCAGCTAGTGCTTACTCCCGTATCCAGCGCTCTTCCTTGGGTAATCGATCCTCCACCCCTGATAATACAACCTTACCTACAGATTCTTCTGCTCTAGTTAGCCAGCATAATCGTGGGGGGCCGTCTCGTGGTTCCCGTGGTGGACGAAACACTCGTGGTGGTTCTAGAGGTGGAGGACGATATTCTGGAAACAAGGGAGACCGCAAGTGTGATCATTGTGGTGGAACAAATCACACCGAACCCTATTGTTGGAAGAAGTATGGTAAACCAGAACAGGCACATCATGTCAAAGATAATGGTCCTACACAGTCTTCAGCGACTCCAATCAGTACTCCCACATCTGATTCTCAGGAGACATACACTATGAGTTCATCTCAGCTCCAAGAGCTCATTCAGTCGCTACGGGTGTCTACTCCTTCTACCTCTACTGCTACTTTGGCAAACTCAGGTAACCCTGCTCTTGTGGCTTCTAGCTCTCCCTCCTGGATCATTGATTCAGGAGCCAGTTCACATATGTCTGGTAATTCTTCCTTATTCTCTAATCTTCGTTCTCTTAATCATAACATAGTGTTAGCCGATGGGTCATCTCGTCCTGTGTCTGGTAGAGGGACTCTTCGTCCTTCTTCTTCTCTTCATTTAGACTCTAGTCTTTATGTTCCTCAGTTTCCTTTTAATTTACTCTCTGTCAGTCAATTAACTCGATTGTTAAATTGTTCAATAACTTTCTTTGCAAATTCTTGTGTCTTTCAGGATCTCAAGACGAAGAAGACGATTGGTTCGGGGCATGAGAAGGATGGTCTTTACTATCTCGATTGTCCTTCCCTTCCAGCACATTCACCTTCTATTGCTCTCCGCACTTCTCTCTCTCCTCTTCAGTGGCATCGACGTCTCGGTCATCCGTCCTTGGCAAGATTGAAACTTATTGTGCCAAATTTGAGTCATGTGTCTAGTCTAGATTGTGAGGCTTGTCAGTTTGGCAAGCATCACCGTAGTACCTTTTCTAGTCGTAGTAATATTCGTGAGTCAGAGCCTTTTCGTGTCATTCATACTGATGTTTGGGGACCTTCCCGCGTTAAAAGTATCAATGGATTCCTTTATTTTGTTCTATTTATTGATGATTCTTCTCGTATGACTTGGATTTTTTTAATGAAACAAAGAACTGATTTACCCTCTATCATTTCTCGTTTTTACAATGAAATTTTCACCCAGTTTGATAAGAGGATCAAAATACTTCGATCTGATAATGCATTAGAATATGTTCAATCTGCTGTTGATCAATTTTGTCTTGAAAAGGGCATTATCCATCAAACAACCTGTCCTCGTACTTCTCAGCAGAATGGTGTTGCTGAGCGTAAACACCGTCATATTTTAGATGTTGCTCGCACCTTATTATTTCAAATGAATGTTCCTAAACCCTTTTGGGCCGATGCTGTTCTTACAGCTTGTTATCTTATTAACAGAGTCCCTACACCTGTCTTGTCCAATCAATCTCCCTTTTCTGTTCTCTATCCTGACCGGTCACCTTTTTCTCTTCCTCCTCGTGTTTTTGGATGTGTTGCCTTTGTTCATAACCTTGATCCTGGCCTTGATAAATTATCCCCTCGTTCTCGCAAGTGCATCTTTTTGGGGTACTCCCGTACACAAAAAGGCTATCGATGTTATCATCCTGCTTCTCGTCGTTATTTTGTCAGTGCTGATGTCACCTTTTTTGAATCCACAGCTTTCTTCTCTTCTGATGGCAATGCTCTGTCCTCTGACCTTATTTCCCGTGAGGGGGCGTCGTCTCCTACTCTTCCAGCTCCCATTTCTTCCGTATATATTCCTTTGCCTACACAATCGCCCCTTGATTCCACCATTACACCCATACCCGCTTCTCCTGTGGCTCCTAGTCTTCCCCTCATTCCTCCTCTTCCACAGGTATATCAGCGCGATCGTGATAGGAAGGTGATCCTCTCTTCTCCAACTGATTCTGATTCTTCGTCCGCAGATCCTGCTCCCTCATCTGATTTGCCTATTGCATTACGGAAAGGTACACGCACTTGCACCCAACATCCACTTGCTAACCATGTGTCCTATCATCGTATTTCATCGTCTCTTTTCTCGTTTGTTTGTGCCTTGTCTTCTGTGTCTGTTCCATCCTCTTATATGCAGGCCTTATCCATTCCGGGATGGAAACATGCTATGGATGAAGAGATGAATGCTCTCCATCTGAATCAGACGTGGGAACTCACCACTCTGCCTCCTGGCAAACAAACGGTTGGTTGTCGCTGGGTTTACACTGTTAAGTATCTTCCTGATGGGACTGTTGAACGCCTCAAGGCTCGTTTGGTGGCCAAAGGCTACACCCAAACTTATGGTGTGGACTACACTGAGACCTTTTCTCCTGTTGCTCGCCTGAATTCTGTTCGTATCCTCCTTGCAGTCGCAGTTAGTCGTCATTGGCCTTTGCATCAGCTTGATATTAAAAATGCATTTCTTCATGGTAACCTTCAAGAAGAGGTCTATATGGATCAACCACCTGGTTATTCTACTCCAGGCAATAATCATTTGGTCTGTCGATTGCGGCGTGCTCTTTATGGATTGAAACAATCTCCTCGCGCATGGTTTGATCGTTTCAGCTCTGCTCTTATTGAAGTTGGTTTCTCACGCTCTTCTGCTGATCATTCTGTCTTTTGTCGTCATACTTCTTCTGGCACTATTATTGTCATTGTGTATGTTGACGATATTATTCTCTCGGGTGATGATACTTCTGGTATTGTGGCTTTAAAACAACATCTTGCTCGTCAGTTTCACACAAAGGATCTCGGAGGCCTTCGGTATTTTTTGGGCCTTGAAATTGCTCGTTCTGCTCAGGGACTCTCAATTTGTCAACGTAAGTATGTTCTGGATTTACTCTCTGAGACTGGTCTATTAGGTGCTCGCCCTGCAGACACGCCTATGGATTCTTCTACTAAATTGGATACTTCTTCTGGTACTACTTTTTCGGATGTCAGTCGTTATAGACGTCTGGTGGGCAAATTGATTTACCTAACAGTCACTCGTCCTGATATCACTTATGCTGTTGGGGTTGTTAGCCAATTTATGCATGCTCCTCGTACTCCTCACTTTGAAGCTGTTTGTCGAATCCTGCGCTATTTGAAACAGTCTCCTGGTCGTGGTCTTCTTTATCGCCCATCTTCCTCACTCACTGTCACTGGCTATAGTGATGCCGATTGGGCTGGAAGCCGTACTGATCGTCGTTCGACTTCTGGGTATTGCACCTTTGTTGGAGATAATTTGGTTACTTGGCGCAGTAAGAAGCAGCATGTTGTTGCTCGTTCGAGTGCCGAAGCTGAGTATCGTGCTATGGCTCATACTGCAGCTGAGATGCTTTGGGTTCGCTCTCTACTATGTGACTTTGGGGTTGCTGTTCCTTTGCCTATGCCTATGCACTGTGATAATCAGGCTGCCATCTTTATTGCCAACAATCCTGTCTTTCATGAACGCACCAAGCATATTGAGGTTGATTGTCACTTCATTCGTGATTTACTAATGCGACGACAATTAAGTACTCCTTTTGTTCGGTCGTCGTCCCAACTGGCCGATCTTCTCACTAAGCCACTATCTCGTCCTGCCTTCCTCAATTTGTCTTCCAAGCTGGGGATTTTTGATATGTATGCTCCAGCTTGAGGGGGCGTATTAGAAGATATTAATATTATTAGTATTATAATTAGTATTATTGAGTTTTCCTTTCTTAGGTTGATAGCCTTAATTAGCTGTCCTTCCGTTTCCTATTCTGAGTTGTATTGTTTCCTATTTTAATTGTAACCTTCGATTATAAATAAGAGTGCTTGGAGAGGGGAATTTATTATTCACTCTTCAATTCTTTATTCTGGTTTTCTAACTAGTACGGAAGAGCGAGTCAATCCAAGTAAAAAAGTGTAAAGAGGACAAAAGATAGATCCAAAATTATATGGACTGAAATTGTGAGAAAATACCTAATTTTATATAGTTTTATGGAAAACAAAACCCACGATAAAAATAATGGAACTTATGAAAGATAAGGTTTTGTTGAATTGAGTTTTGTAATTTTATGAAACATAATGATGAAAATTCCACCACTTTTATATTATTAGTTTTAGTCTTCTCCATTTCCAATCAAATAGAGAAACTAGAGCTTATTTTGTAATGGAAATTTTCGTCAATTAAATTATTACAAACATAAAGACAAATGAACTGATGGCATATTAAACTGCCAAATAATTTAGGATTTTCTAACTTTTTGAACAGTGTAATATATAAAACACATAAATAGATTTTGGTAAGAATTTAAGGGGGGAAATTTACCCTTTGACTAACCTTTTACCATTTTTATGGACGAAAGAATGTATAGAAATATCTTTTTTCCAAATTTTGATAGCTCTCTGTGGGGTGGCTTTTCACCATTTTTATGGGTGCAAGAACATATAAAAAGATTATTTTTCAAAATTTGACAGCTCTCCCCAGGCCACCCCTCCCCCTCCCTTAATACTTGATTGTCACTATAAATTAACCCTAATTCTCCTACTGCACAACTCCTCTTCCCCAAGTCTGAACCCCAGTTAGGTACTCGTCAGCTCCTCCACCAAGCTCGGAAACAAGTTACACTAATTATGCAGACAAACAAAGACATCAAGACTCTCTACCAATCAAAAAATAGAATAAAAATTCTCTAGAGGCCATTCTGCAGAAAGTTGAAGGTCCTCCGCCATAAGAAATCTTAGAACTTTCTCACCCCTAACTTACCACTCCTCAAGGCCTTTCACCTACAAGTGTCCTCCCTATGCTCTGGGTTCCAGTATAGTCGATCAAATAATGCATACACTGTCTCCAGCTCCCCGCAAAAAACAAAAGCCTACTAAATGAAGGATGCAAAACAACCCTCTAAAAAAAAACACAGTTCACAAAAGCATAATCCCATGAAAATATAGTTGACAAAACCATAATCCCATGAAAGCTCCTAACCTTGCTCAACTTTCACCCAACCCTAACACACACCAAAAAACACACCGTAATATTACCATACATCCGTTCTTACACTGTCCACAAGCTCAATGGTCTTGATTATACTTGCTCACTTAAAAAGGCTTAGTTGTACAACAGCAAGACCAACACTGAGATCACCTGCCTTGGGAGACAGTACCACTTCAACTGGAATTTGTACTAATCATCCCAGTGCCAGCATACCCCCGTCCCCACAATAAACCCAGCTTGAGTCTAACTCATCAGTCATATAGGCTAGAATGATAAAGGCACATAATATAAATATGATGATCAGAAAGAATGCCTGAATGAAGTTAAATCTTTTAAACATAAAGTGCAAAAGACTACCTTTTTCTGCCTACCCATACTTTCTCTTCATTCTTTTGACAAGTGATTTGCAGTTTTGCACAGCAGTATGGCCTTAATAGCTGAACCCCAGAGGCAACAAGTAGGCTGAAGGAAAGGATGAACCCTCAGCAGCCAACCATCTAGAGGCAACAAATAGATTGAAGGAAAGGATGAATCCTCAGAGGCCAACAATCCTCAACCCAAAGAAGCAGCCAACCCCACAATAAAAATGCAATATTCATCTTATGCGATCACCATATCTACTAAATACACACGTGCCCACGTAAGGATAGCAGTCACACTAGTTGCAGAATTATTCTATCTTCCCTGGATAAAAAAATAATTGAATAAATGCATCATCTTCACATTATGTCTAATTAAAACTGACTGAAAGTCAAAATCATTCAAGGATGTTAGCTTACACAACTTCTAGCTTTCAGACACCATGCCTTTTGTTTCCTTCACAATTATTTATTCTCAAAAGGCTGCAAACTTTACTTCCTCCAAGGTCTATCAGGAACCAAATAACTCAAATATAATTTATTGATATTCTTTTGCAACGCCCCCCCCCCCCCCAAAAAAAAAAAAAACCCACACTTTTCGACAGACAATTAAAAAAATTAGAAGAAGAACAATTGTGATGAGACTTAATCCTATAATATTGACTATTGGGAGACATTTCACACTTAAGATATAAGACGGCCAAAGAGAAGTAAGAACCATATTACATAGAGATCAGTGCTACGAAGCAAGGATACTCCAAAATGAGTGCCATAACCGTATCCGACATATATCGGACACACAAACTCCTCGGACACTCCAAGATACATGCCGAATTATTTTATCATTTTTACTTCAAATATATGATTAAAACAAGCCTAAATTTGAGTAGCCAAACCTCTAAAGTCATAAAATCTTATATTTTGTTATGTTTTGTACATTGAATTATGCATTGACTTAATTTTGTTATGGATGTTATATTCATTTATATAGTTAATAAAAAATAAACAAAATTTATATTTTTTGGCCGTATCCCAACTGTGTCTGTATCCTCGCTTTTTTAAATCATCATATCCGTATCTGCATCTATATCCATACTTCTTAGGATAAGTGAATTTCATTTAGCTTATAATCATGGTGGACAGGACACTATAGAGAGAGAGAGAGAGAGAGAGAGAAAACATGAAAAAAGTTTATTACTTCAGTTCCAGGTGCAATCTGATCCACTGAAATGGCTTGATCTTCCAATGATTGAACACACATATTCCACGATTTTGAATTTGTAAAAAGTGGTAACATGTTCTATGCTGTCTCCAGAAAAGGAAAAATGTTAATGTCCTCTAACTCTAAGAGTCAGAACTAGGGATGGCAAAATTGACCCAAACCCATTAACCCACCCAATTAAACCCATAATAAATGGGTTTGGGTCCTATTATTTTATTAATTGGGTTGTAATTGGGTAACTTATAAAATACCCATTTATAAACGGGTGCAAATGGGTTGTGAAACGGGACCCGTTAAAACACCCATTTAAGTTAAAAAAATTAGTTTAACCCTCCTCTCTCTTTACACTGTTCTCTCTCTCTCTAGCAATATCTACAATAAATATATAATATATACATTACATATATATGATACGTGTATATATATATTCAACGTATACAATAAATGTATAATATATACATTATATATAATTTATTTCTTCTTCCATTCTCTATTTCTATTCTCCTCCATACTCAATACAAATAACACATGCGCGTACACACACGCGCCCACACACGCACACACGCCTACACACATGCGCGCACACACACACAAACACGCGCGCGCGCACACACCTACACACGCGCACGCGCGTGCACACATACACACGCGCACGCGCGCACACATACATGCATGCCTACGCATGCGCGCGTGCGCACATGCATACATACCTACATGTGCGCGCTCGCGCACATACATGCACACATGCCTACATACGCGCGCGCGCACACACACACGCATACATACCTACACACATGCGTGTGCGTACAGACACGCACGCGCGTGCAGACACGCACGCGCGTGCAAACACATGCATACACGCCTACGCGCGTGCGCGCGGGGGGCACACATGCACACGCGCGTGTGAGCGCACACATGCACACGCGCGTGTGAGCGCGCACACGCACACACACACGAGCTCGTGCGCGCACACGTACACACACGAACACCTGCACACACATGCACACATACATGCACACGCGCACGCACACACATACACACACATCCCCCACACGCATACGTGCGCGCAGAGAGAGAGAGAGAGTTGTTGATTTAAAATTGAATAAAAAATAAATCGGTTCGTACAAATTCGAAATTAACTGAAAAATGTAAATATAATATATAATATTATATAATATGTATAATATTATATTAATTAAAATAAATAATGATGTATTTATATATATATACACATTAATTGAAATAAATTTTTAATTTTTTTTAAAAAGTAAGTTGGGTCATAAGTAAATGGGTTGGATATGGGTTCATGGGTTTGATATAACCCATATTCAACCCGCCCATATCTAACCCGCCTTTTAAATGGGTGGATTTGGGTTGCACCCATTTAATCTCCAACCCGTTTAAACCCATCACTAACCCGCCCAACCCGCCCATTTTGCCACCCCTAGTCAGAACCCATACTGCACTGTTATGAATTACCGTCTGACCTACTATATTTGACAAACTCAAAGTAAAGACTTTTAGCTATGAAAGTTTATCTAAAAAATATTGTAAAGGTGAATAAGCCAAGACTTAAATTATGTAACAGGACAAACCAAGAGATCACAAGTACAGAGCTTCAATTAGGGAAATTCAAAAAATATCATTATGGGAATGGAATCATAATCGGATGTCATCAAAGAAAGGCATGATCTGTACCTAAGCCAAAGGGTAAAATCACCTAATCACAGCATTAAGGCCATGAATGTATAAATTAGATATATGTAGAAAACAGAACTAAGAAAAATATTGCACCAAAATACATTGAGTTATGTGCTTAAAATGGTTTTTTAACTCATTGAGAATTATCCATGAGACAGTCAATCCAATGAGTAAACAGCAACTCCTGTGGTAAAGCGCACCACTTGTATGAATGAGAAACATGACAAAACGCAATGTCATTGTGCTTCCATTCAGCAGAATAACTTAAGCTCCTGCAACATAAAGAAGTCAAACTTAACTATTGCTTGTTCAGTAGATACAAATTGACAGTGGCATCCATCTCAAAATCCAGTATATCTTATAAATTTTTGACCGGTGAAGCTTACAGTTTGAATAGAATGCCCACATGAGGCAAGAGGAAATCTGAAAGGGTATACGTTATCCTAATGCTTCAGATATGTGTAAAGAAAATTGGTGAGCAACCAGAAAGGGAATTGAATGACTACCAAGTAATCCCAATCGGAGCAAAGAATCTAAAAAGGATTAAGTAATTAAGCTAACAAAGACTTATTGCAGGGACGTACAAGCAAGAAAACAAATAGCTTCAATTGCTGGAGTTACCGGAGATGAAAATATTCAAGGAGAAACAAATAGACTCATTTATAAGCAAGTATATCCAATCACATAGTTAATAAAAATCACATCACTAAAAGTATATGTTAGCACTCAATGAAGAATCCTAGAATACTCTAATCATTTTTCCAAGCATACAGTATCAACGAGAAACCAAGACATTGTGATTGAGAATCTCGGAACCTCTGCGACCAAGACCAAGGCAATGTATGAGGATCTGTGAGGGGTTGGCTGGCCCACAACTTCTCAGCTGGAAGGCTGGTCTTGAACATGAAAACAGCATTCCCAATTGATGTCCCAAACAGCCAGTTGTGAACATCCCACAATACTTCTACTGCAAGGCCATCAACCAAGATGGTGTGATTACCCCGGAACTTCCATCGGAGACGTTTCACCTGCATCAAAGTCTTAGTGTCTACACGAATCGCAAGGCATGGATCATTGACACCACTGGAATCGCATTCAATCACAAGGTCGTGGAGTGGACCATTATCACAAAATTGTGCCTTGGTGCTGAATGTCTTCTTACCAAAGATGTGCTCTCTCTTGGCGACGAAAACAGCATTAGAAGGAATAGGTGTTGCACCCGTTTTCTTGAAAGCTTCTTTTCTCATGTCTCCAAGAAGGAGAACCATTTGTCTATTGGAGACAACTCCCAAGTAGAATCCCTCCAATGGCTCAGGCCCAGATCCGAATTTAGCCAAGGAAAGGTCCCAATATATATCAATTTTGCTGGAATATGCTTCCAAACTTTTCGATCCTTTCCTCTTAGAGAACAACCAGGGTTTTATATCAACCTTGCAGAGGCATTGATTAGTGTTGTCATCAATCCCAACACTAAGGCCTTGACCCATCAAATTCTTACTCCATGTGACAGTAATCAAGCACGAACGACCGCGTAATCGACACTGATAGACACAAGCAACCAAATTCTGAGCAGTTCTGTTGGTACTTGATGATGATGAGAAATCAGCAACTTGAACCCCATTTTCACCAAAACAAGAAGGAAAATCCTTCATGCTGATGCCAAGATAGCTAGATTCCCCTTCTCTGAGGTATACCCACAAACAGTTGACGCTCACTTCTACAAATCAACAGAAATAGGACTCAAAGGGATGTACAAAACAGAACAAGCGCGGAGAGAGATTAACAAGAGAAAAGCCACATACCTCAATTAATCAGAGACGAACTCAAAGACCCACTTACAAATTCTCCACAAACTGCCCGGCAAGGGTTGATTTGATCTGGGTATAGAGTTTCAGATACATTTCTGCACAAACCCCATAAATCTAGGTTCATCAAAAGGACGAGGGTCCCTCCAGATTAGAGACAAAATTGGGGAATGTAGGTTGGAAAAACTAATTCAGAGAGAGAACCAGACAAAAAAAAAGGAGACCACTCAGACGAATTTCACTGTCAATAGCTCTCTGCCAGAGGGACCAACACCAACTCCAAATACTTGTACAAACGTAAATTTGCATATAGAAACCTATAAGCACCAAAAGATAAATATATATATATATATATATAAGTAGACACAGGGGGAAAAGAGAGAGAAATACCTCAAGATGGGGATAACTTAAAAAATAATAAAATGGAGATGAAGGAAAAGGCAAGAATACAGGGACATATCAGCATATTGCTGGAAAGGCTGATATAGGAACACTACTCTACAGTCCACACTGAGAAAAAGGGCGAGAAAAGGAATCTATGCTCCAGACTTTACCTTTTACTGACCGCTATTTTTTACCAACAGAAAACTCTCCAAACAAAAGACAATATTGAGTGCGTTTGACACGTAAAAAAAAATTATTAAAAATTATTATTTTTTATTTTATTACATAAATTATGAATCCATAAATTATTTAATTTTATCTCATTTTATTTCACTTTTTATCGCTCTAAACGCACCCATTATCAAAAAAAGGATTTAACCTCGAGAGATTCACTCCCTAGGTCAAACTCCTAGAGAGTGAATCTCTTTTGGTTTGTGCCACACATACCGGCCCCTCAACATGTATAGCAGTAAATCGCGAACTCGCGTAGCGGCGGGGAGTCGGACCCACACCCAAGAACTGGATACGGTTCGTCCAGCCAAGGAGACCCGTCCTACCAACTTTTACTACGCTTTGCGCCCGGGAGGCTGGCCCCAAGTTTTGCTAGAGAGGAGACTTGAACTTGAGACCTTGGGGTGGTAAGCCCCTAAGTCCCAGTCCAAGACCATCCCATCTAACCCTTGGGGTTCTAAACGCACCCATTATCTCTACAGCTGAGAGAGAAGCTCAGATGGGGTATGTGAAAAGGGGAATTGAAACGTCCTCTTGGGCTTGATGGGAATTAAAATGGCTGAAATGAATGCTGGATTGGTGGGTTATTATTATTATTATGTTTTTTTCACCCCAATCTTTGGTGGGGTTGCATTTAAGTGAGATAAGGTAGAGAGAAAGGGAGAGTAAATTAAAGAAAAACGGCTCGTGGGAGAGAATTGAAGGACACGGACGAACCTGCCATGGGGCTAGGGGTGGCTGTCCACTTCTAAATTTAAAAAAATGTTATTTGTTTATGTAAATTTTTTTAATTATAAAAAAAATTTATTATAATTTAGTCTTTTTAAAATTTTAAAACATAATTGATTTTGGTAAAAAAAAAATGACCAATAGTATATATAAATTTTTGAATTAAAAGAATTTAAACTATAGATTAACCTCCTCAAAATTTAAGTATTTTTTTAATTGTTATATATAGGGTGTATTTGGAGTGTAAAAATTCTCAAAAAATTTCTAACTTTTTTCAAAAATCTACAACTTTTATAATAAAATTTTTTACACCAAAATCTCTAACTTTTATAAAAAAAAATATCCAATTTTTACCAAAAAAATATAATATTCATCAACTTTTACTAATTTGTAAAAAAAAAATTTACATTTTTCGAAAAATACACTAAACAATCAATAATTCAAAATTTACTTACTTTTTATTTTTTGACCAAATTTTGACACTTCAAATATTGGTATAATCTAAAATTTGAAAGTCTATCATAATTTATTTTTATTTACTAAATATAATTTATAGTATTAATTATACTTTTTTTTCTAGGCCTAAATTCAACTTAAAAAAAAAGACTCCTCTTAACCAAAAATCCTAACTTCATCCCCGGAAAGAGACCCGGGGTCCATGGAAATTGAAACCCTTTTCAACCCAACCGCCACGCATGTTGCTTCTTTTTCTTTTCACATTGACTTTTAGGGATATTTAGGGTAACAAAAAAATAAAATAAAGTGAGATAATTTATAAATTTATAATTCAAGATAAAAATAAATAATTTTTAAAAATTATTTAATATTTTTCAGTATGCCAAATAAACCATTCATTGATTTAGTGAAGAAAATGCGGTCCAACGATAACAATACGCTCTTGACCAACCCCTTTTTCATCTCTCTTTTTTCTCCCTCACTCTCTCACGTTGCCAACCCATATTCGTTCACTACCCTCTCTTTCTCTCACTAAAATCTCCTCTTTTTTCTCTCTCTATAATTTTTAATTTTTTTGTGAAATAGAGGTTTGGTTGTAAATTTGTTAGTTGCATAATTGGATTTGATTCCAAAGAGGAGCTGGCCGTTTGTTTACTCATAGCTTTTTGCGTGCTTCGCATTTTCGTAGTTGTACTGGTGCATAGCATGCATACCGCTCATCTGAGCGCGTGTAGTACACTCTCCTCGCGGACAACGGCATTAACTATCTTTGGATTCGGAAGATGATCTTCACGCGCGGTGGGTTGAGCGTGACAGGAAAAGGTCGTGGGGACCGGGGATAAAGGACGGATAAAGAATTATTAGGCTTTGGATCTTGTTTTTATTTTATATTGAATTAATTAATTAAAGTAATTAATCAATCAATGAAAATAAAGACGAGGTGGTGTTCACGTGTGCGTGTTTCCCACGTTTGTTTGGCTGATTGGCTGGCATGCGCTACACACGCACCGTCCGCGCCTTGCTCGGAAAATTTATTGATTTTTTTTTGGGTTTAAATAGGAAAAAATTGTCCAAATAGTATTTGAAAAAATAATTGTTAAATACTATTTATTTTTTTTATGAAGATCAAAGTTAACAAATTAACTCAAAGTTGATCTGTCGACTGAAGTTATATAGAACACACACACACACTCAACTCCCGATGTGGGATTAAGCCCCCCAAAGAACCCACCAAACATTTCTTTGAGTCTAAGTCCGAACTGTAAAATTGTTAAATACTATTAACAACATTGTAAAATGGTAATGTAATTTCATTTTAGATAAAATCGCCACATAAGATGTAAAATTTCTCAAAAAAAAAAAATAAAATAAAAACCATTAAAACTTTAATCTCAAAATACAGTTTTCAAAAAAAAATAATAATAATAATAAATAAACCCACGACATCACAACCCTAACTCGTCAAAACCTTGTTTCCAAATTGTTTCTCACTCGAAAATTTCACAAGTGAGGGCAGAGATACATAAGGGCTAAGCTCGGTTGTAGTAAAATTTTGGCTCAAAAATTTTTTTGTAGTAATAGTATATATTATTCTAACTTAATTATTTATAATTCAATTTAATATTTAAACCAATAGTCTAAATTTATTTTAAAAATTAAAAATTAATTAATAGTCATAAAAGTCCAAAAAAATCAAGTAAACATTTAAATTACATGCATCCACCACTGAACAAAACTTCATAATATTTTTACTTTTTCAGTTAAATTTTATTCTCCAAAATATCAAAAGCTGTGGTTTCAATGATGTATGCTAATGTTGTCTTTTGTTTATTATTTTATATATGCTTAAACTTTATTATGTACGTTTAAATTTTATTTTTTTCGTAATTTGTCGTATATATTTAGATTGGAAATTTTATAATAATTAACTTGACAATTAATTTTACGTATTTGGATTAATATCTAATTGTGAAAAAAAAAATATCTATGGGTAATAATCCAAGGTAACGAAATTTTCTGGCTCCGCCTTTGTTCACAAGTGTTCGGAGGGCATAGAAGGCTTCGACACCGGATATGCCAAAATCACCTACCACGCTGGAGACATCGAAAACGCCGGGATCACCCACTACATCGGAGACATTCGCGGTGTCGAAGAACCCCCGCTTACTTCCCTCGCAGTATTTCCCCAACCATTTATTCTGGTATTTCAGCGTCTCGTCTCAAACTTCCAATTTGCCCAAGCACAATTGCATGTAATGTATGTCGGTACATATGAGTAAATTTTGAGAATAAACAATAAAATTATATTATCGTTTCAGGTCAGCATCACCATGACATAATTTTAGCTTACTCGGTTAGAAATTGTGATACCTGTTTGACACTACTAAAAATTATTAAAACTCACCAACTTTAACTATTTTTTGTATTTTTCTTCAATTAAAATTTTTCACATTTCACTTTTATTCCATATCTTTCTATTTTTATTGTACTTTTTACTTCATTTTTTATCAACCAAACACCCCATAATAACGCAAAATAAGACAACCATAAGGGCAGATGTGAAACTATAAAATTAATGAAGACAATTACTTGATGAAACCTTTATTGTCGTCAATTAATATTTCTTAAACACCAATAATCACTTTTAATTTGACAAATATATATAAGTAAATTTTTTTTTGAGTTATTTAAGTAATTTTATGTTTTCATTTTTTTTTTATTTTCGTTAAATGCTCTTCAACTGTCCCCAACTTTTATAGCTTCCTTTTGTTTTATTTAAATTCCCCTTAATTATTTACCATCTAATTAAATTCATTTAGCTAATAGTTATTCGTTACTTATTGTTTGAGATAATTTTTTGTTTTTTTAATTTAACTTTAAATATAATAGAAACTTTAATTAAAGATAGCTAGCGTGTGTCCTACTTCTAGCATCATACAAGTGCAAACAATATTATATTATATTATATTATTTTATGTGTTTAATTTTTATTGATTAAGACCGCATAAATTGGGCTTATTAGATAATTTCCCTCATGCTCGGCCTAACCATTAAATCAAATTGTATTTACTTAGCCTTTTGACTAGCTTAAGTTTACATTTTTCAAAAAAATTTAAGAGTGATACTAAATGCATTTTTTTTAATTTTTCATTATTTGAAAAGCACTTAGAGTGCTATATTTAAAAAAAAAAAAACCTTCAATTTTTTTTAATATTTCTAAAAATTTTCCAACTTTTTGTATACAAAAAAATATCTAACTTTTTTCAAATTTTTGCTAATTATTTTCAACTTTTATCAAATTTTACTAACTTTTATCAATCATTTTTTACACCTTTCAAGAACCACATCAATAATCTACACTTACTTTTTGTTTTTGTTTTTTGGGCCAAAATTTAGCATTTAAAACTTGAGCGTGCGTTTGACACATCGAAAAACGTTAAAAAAATTTTGAAATATTTAAAAGTTATTCACTTTTTAGTTTACTGTACGAATTACGAACTCACAAATTATTTCAAATTAGCTCACTTTTTTATTACTCCAATCGCCCTCAATATAACAAGAGATGAAGTGTTGTGGAATTTTATCTCTAGTTACTTGTCACATGAAAAACATGCTTTATTTAGGTCCCGTTTGGTAACGTTTTTGTTTTCTATTTTTCTATTTATATTTTCAAAATTTTGTAAACTCGCAGCAGAAATATGTTTGATAAACCTGTTTACGTTTTTTTGTTTCCAAAAAAAATTAAAATATAAACAAAAAAACGTAAATAGAAAAAATGTGTTTTCACTCTAGTTTCTTTTCTGTTGCCAATATTTTGTCAATTTTAAAACTTTATCTATTTTTGTTATATTACATAAAAATAAACTATTTTATTAAAATAAGTAATTTTAATAAATAATATAATTAAATTAAATAAATTAAATTAATTATAAAAACTTAATATAAATTATTTTTAATAAATAATAAAACTAAATTAATTAATTTAATTTAAGTTAATAATTAATTATTGCTAAATTATCTAAAATAAATATCATAATTAATTTATTTAATTTAATAATTAATTTAATTTATATAAAATAATTAATAATAAATAATTAAATTACATTAATTTTTAATTTAATTTAATAATAATTATTAAATCATTTTAAATAAATATCATAATTAAATTAAATTATTTATTATTTAATTAATTTAAATTATATAAAATATATTTTATTAAATTATTTTAATAAATAATTTAATTTAATAATTAATCTAATTTAATTATTTATTTAATATGAAATATATTTTATTAAATTATTTTAATAAATAATATGATTTAATATATTTTATATTTATTGAATTAAATGATTTTAATAAATAATTTATTGTATTAATTTAATAAATTAATATAAAATATATTTTATTAAGTCCTATTAATTTTTTAAAACTAATAAAATTAAATATTTTCTAAAATAAAAAATTAAAAATTATTAACAAACTTGTATTTCCAAACATAATTTCAGTTTTTATTTTAGAAAAAATAAATGGCAACAGAAAACAAAAAATAAAAAACAGTAACAAAAAAAAAATAGGATTGCATTGTCGAACGGGCCCTTAGGAAGTATTTGTTTGAAACACAAGTAATTTTTCAAAAAACAAAAACTAAAAATTTTTTTCGAAGCAAACAGTGCATTTAGCATTTGTTAAAAACTAATCACAATAATATATATACATAACTTTAAAAATATCATTTATTCATAATTTTTATATAAATTTTAATCTTTTAAAATTAATTAATATTTTTGTAGAAATCTCTTAAACCTTGAGATTCCGTCATATTTTGATAGGTAAAGGTAACTTTCACTTTTGAGACAAACGTATATAATTATAGTATTTAGATAGTCAAAAGAAATAAAAAGTTAGTATAAAAGTGACATATAATAGAATTTGATTGAAATAAATTAATAAAAATTAGAATTTTTTATAAACCAAATACTCCGGTATGTAAAACTAATAAAACGATTTAAATCTGTCATTTTAATTAAATTTAATAGTTTATTTTTCAAAATTATGATTTAAAAAATTAGAAAACTAGACGATCGCTTACCCTTGCTACCTTGAAAACTTCCAGTGTTTTGACTTTTGAATTAATGAGGATAGAACACTTAGGTTATGTTTGGATTGACAAAAAATAAGATAAAATGAGATAAAAAATTAAAATAAATTGTAAATTCGTAATTCGTGTAATGAGAAAAAATAAATAACTTTTAGAGTATTTCAGTATTTTTCATTATTTTTAAGAATTTTTTGTCACTCCAACTAAGTCTTAAATAAAAAATCAAAAATTTAAAACAATAAATAATAGGAAAAATTACTCATTAGTTCAATATACGTCGAGTACTAAAATGGTTTATATAATCCATCCACCCGCTCAAAATCATCCAGTTTATACATGGGTTGGATCTTGGCTAGTTGGTTGATGTTGACTGATTACTTAGCCATTCAAATGTAAAACTTTTTGCACAAGCTAACACCAATTCCGTTGTAGTCTAGTCGGTTAGGATACTCGGCTCTCACCCGAGAGACCCGGGTTCGATTCCCGGCAACGGAAGAAGAGTATATTTTAAATTTCTAAAATAATAATAATATTTACATCTTTAACCTTTGCAAACCGGACCTGCCAAATTCCAATGGTTTGGAGTTGGAGTAATGGGAAAGAAAAATTGAAAGGTCTTTCTTTTTATGTTTTTGTGCAAATTGAGGTTTAAAAAGTTAATTTACTCATTTCATGCATAAAAACTAAGTTTAGTTAGGATGATATATTTAGGAATTTTGAAATGTTTAACTTTTTAAAATTTTTTTAATTTTTATAAATTTTTTCAAACTTTTAATAATTCTCATTTTTTGTGCTTTTATTTTAAAACTCTAAAATTTTCAAATTTTTAGAAATTTTTACTTTCACAACTTTTGTGAATTTCTATCAACTTTTTGACTACTTTTTAATCAAAACTGCTTGAACGAATAAGTAAAATCATGTTCAAACAAATTATATCAAAAGATTCAACTTTATCCTCCAAACACTAAAAAGGAATTGACACATCTAACTTTTTTTCCCCCTAATTTTTTATCTTCCGAACACCTCCTCTATAATTTTAGTAGAGTATATTTATCAATTTGTCAAAAATAAAAATAAAAAAACTTTTTATTTTTTTTTTTACCCAAGCAAACCCTAAGAAAATAAGCGAGACAAAGTAATGCTTAAAACCATAAACAATCGTCATCAATGTCGTACAAAGATTTTTTTCCTTTGTTTGAACCTAATTGAAGTTCTTTTTTTTTTTTTTTGGGATTATACAACGAATTGGGAAAGAAGAAATAAAAAATATCCTGATTCAATGCATGAAACTGTCCATACAAATGGTTTTAGGATTGTGTTGTGTAGCTGGAGTATGGGAGAGTTACCTTCCCAACGGCATCGTTTCATTTGCTGCCAGCGAAAATATAAAATGCATTCTTTCTACATTTTATAATATATATTATATGTATTGATTTTTGAAATGATTTTCAATTTTTTTCTTTTCTAAATTAACATAATTTTACATTTTTTTAAGTATACTATAATATTTACATAAAAAAATGTGCTGGGTCATACATCTACCAAAAAAAAAAAAAAAAAATCACAGAAACAAAATTTAAGTTACAAATGAGGCTTTGTTTAGTTTTGGTATCTTTTTTTCATCTTATATGGACTTTTGCACTAAAATTTGATTTCTTTTTAGAAGACGTTAGGCGTGTTAATTGTATTCATAAAAAAAAATTTAAAAAATTTACCATTTGGATAAAAGGTAAAAAAAATAAAAAAAAATCAGCTTTTTTGTTACTTTTTTACTCAATTGTGAATTTTTTAATTTTTTTTTAATGAATGCAATTAATAAACTTAAAAGATACAATTTCTAAAAAAAAAAAATCAAATTTTAGTTAAAAAATAACAAGCATATAAAAAAAGGGAGGTTATTTTTGTAACCAAATAAAGCTTAAATGGGTTGGTTTTAGGATATTGGATATGAAAATTTTACCATCTATTATTTTTTACACCAACTTTTGATTTTTTTAGAACTTTAAATGCCACCTAAATATTTGACGGTCCAAATATAATTCTCTGGATAAATGAGTTTAAATACGTTATGTATTTTTAACCTCTAAATCATTTTAACTCGCAATTAGAATATATTCGTTGCCACCTATAAATTTTACATTGAGAACTTTTTTAAAACTCTAAATGTCACTTAAATATATGGCTGTCCAAATATAATCCTTTGTATAAATGATTCGTTTGTTGTTACCCATAAATTTTACATTAAATGGTTTTACATCAGTTCAATCATCATGAGTGGTTTAACCTATAATTGGTGGGTCCCCAAAAACTAACAGATAAAATAAACATGCGACAATCTAAATATCTAAATTGATACCAGTGATTTTTGAGTCTATTTTATCTTTAAAGAGTAACTCATAATGTGAATTTTCTTTCAGACCTATAAATTGACCGATATAAAAATATCCCAGTAAGAATTCAATCATAAGTTCATAATAATGTATATTGATTTTGATTCAGAGTCTCGTAATGTTGTTACTAGTTGTTTAATTAATTTGAGGTTTTAAAAGTGAAAGTTATAATTAATTGCGATAATATATATTCTTTTGGATTATTATCTATTGGGCAAGACTAGTGATCATAACATTGTTGCCACACAGGCCTAGCTATAGCCTATAGCTAATAGATTCTTATATTCAAAAAGTGATTAATGGCGAAGATTTATCTCATTCTCTTCCATAGGGCAGTGAATATATATATATTTTCCATTCTTTCATGGCGGTACTGTAGCAAGGTCATTGTACATAGACCAACTTTTCGTCCCTATTGCTCTTGCATAATTGGTTTTGAAATATTACTGACCTATGACTCTATATATATAGACACAAATGCGAAACACATGCATTCATGATTAAGATGATATGAGTAAGAAGGATGAATGTCATTACATGATTTATATAAAATATGAGTATGGATATGAAATATGACAATTTAAAAAAAAAATAAAGATGCATACGGACCAAATACGGTAGCAATCACTACTACAATAATTGATAAATATTATGTTAAGAAATTTATAAAGACCACAATTTTAGGAAAAAAAAAAAAACATGATAAAGACATCTTAGTTAATTACTTTAATATTTTTTTTATTTCAGTTTTGTTAAAACCGTGATTGAAAAAAAAGAATATAAAAGATTAATGAAAACTATTAGAAAAAAATTGAGATAAAAGAATGAGAAAAATTATATCTTAAAAAAACGAGATAAAAGAATAAGAAACAACATTGTTATTTATTTCTTTATATTTCACTCAAACAACTTTGTTTATCACTATATGTTTTAAATTAGATTTCATAAGATTTATTGCAACATTTATTTATTAATTTTAATTAATTTAATACGCTATAAGAACTACAATCATAGATTAATAAATAAAAATATTTTCAAATTAATACTACCACTAAATTTATCGAATTAAATTTAAATAATGCTAAACGTATAATTATTTTTTCAGTAAATATATGAGAGTAGCCTTAATAGTTTGTATGATTTATAACCAAGTAAATATTAAATATTTAATATTTAATAAATGTTTAGTGTATCTTAATATTAAATATATTAAAAGTGACATTATTTATATTTTGTTGGAAATGATAAAAATTTAGAAATAAAAATAATAATTTTTGTATTACAAATCAATTCTTAAAATAGTTTTTAAAAATTTTGTTTTGGACAATAATTTTCTAAAACTAAAACTAAATTCGACCTAATTACTTCTAAAAATATAATATAGAATGAAGAAAAATATATTGTAAATAGTGATTTATGATTAAATATGTTCTCTACACAAGAATTAAAGAAAAATAAGAAAAATATTTAAGATCGTTTTTAATCAAATATGATAGATATTCATAATTATTAAATATTCATATGGTTCTATATATTACTTATGATTTCAAATTTTTGTAAAAAGCTAAAATAATTAAATAAAAATAAAATTTTTATTATTTTTTTTCTAACCAATTGATCAGGAAAAGTATTACTTTTAGCTACTAATTGGTTGGCAAATGTGAAAATAAAATTATTATAAAAAACTTAAAATAATTAAATAAAAATAATATAATTTATTAAAAGTGATAAAATTTTGTTTATATATATATATATTAATATGTATTTATCAATTTTATTAAACTGCTTCTAAAAATTACTGAGCTGCTCGCTAGAGCAAGCTTTCAGCGAGCTCCAACACTTAGGTAAAATCTGAACAGTTTCGTAATACATCAGTACTGGACTTTCCAGCCAACTTCTTGGGAGTCTAGCACGGTTTGAGTAAGGCTTCAGCACTTGAGAAATATTCGAACAATTTTGGAACCCCAACTCACTAGAATATCCAACTAATATAAACTCAGATTACCGTGCTTAATCTATTCTCCCCCCCCCCCCCAAAAGATAAATGACACACACATACACATATATATATATATGTATATGTATATATGAAAGGATGAATCTAGGTTCCCCCAAAAAAAAAAAAAACGAAAAAAAAAAAGGGAAAGTATGAATGCATTTCTTCTTGGGCTTAGTGTATGTTGGATGCATGATTGAACAATTAATGTTTGTTTGGAGTTCTACGAATTGCAATAAAATATGATTTAATTTTTCTAACATTTGAAGTGTGTCCAGTAAATTAGAGATAAATAATAAAAATTCAAAAATAATGAAAAAATTATTTGAATGGTCTGTTCGAACAGATTTTTATAAAGAATTTTTAGAGTTTTTTTTTTAGAAGTTTTTAGGAATTTGTTCACTTTATTGAAATTTGTAGAAATTTATTAATATTTGTTGATATTATAAAAATTTATGAAGGCCTATAATTTTTTTTTTCATGGATCAAAATTTATATAGATCTGTAGAGATTTTTACAATTCTTTAAAGTGCACGGTTGTCAAACAATATTACGCGAGGATATGATCAATCTTAATCCAAAAAGTTACAATCTCCAAATTTGCGATCATAATATATTCCATTGAAAAGTAGTAATCTCCTTTAAGTTCTTACTTACCAAGTTGCATAGTTCTTAGATCACTGTGTCTGGATCTGAAACTAACTTTGTAGTCCGGGTTTCGAACCCCTCTAATTAATTAAGGCTACAATAAATTATGTACTTGTACCTTCTTATATAGAATTAAGTATCTAACGAATTCACCCCGAAAAGGTAGTTGAGTTGGTTCGGATGGCGAGCTGAAGGGTCTGGGACTAATAGGTCTTAGGTTTGACTCCTCTCCGGGGCAGTCCTTCCTCTAATTGTGGAGGGCCATCTAACAGCCTTCTCGGCTAAGCTGGTCAGCTAAGGTTTGTCTAGACTGGTTTACCTCATCGTGGTTCTTTGCCGGTTAAGGCCACGGGGCGAGTTTCACCCAGTGCGCACCCATGAATAACAGCTGCGGGTTTCTTCCCGACCTCCAGAAGTATCCAACGAATTCTATTAGCTTCAATTTTTGTACCTTTGATTTTGAATTGCTAAGGTCAAAAATTATTTACATTGAATTGTTTGGTATAAAAAAAAAGAATATTTTTTAATAAAATTATATTTTCAAGAGTAACATGATACTGTTATTAAATTTATAGAAATAATTTTAAATAGTTCAAAATTATTTTAAATTATGCAATGGGATATCTCAGTCCATGTATGTCGCACAGAAGACAAGACAAGTGTATGTGTATCATAAGAACAAAGTATTGAGATATTTTGTTTATGTAAAAGGAAAAATAATAATCAAAGTATAATTTTCAAATAAGTGAGGATAATTAATTGGCTCCTTATTCCAACGTAGATCTAGATCTACGGCTTAAAACCACATGTAGGTAATGCTGTACAACTTACCAAAAAGGTAATGCTACACGAGTTGAAAATTTTAACTTAAGAAAAAAAAAAAAAAAAAAAAGTAAGTACAATCCTATAAAGACTCTATTTGGAGTGGTAAAAAAAATTTTTAAAAATAGTAAAAATATAAAAAATTTAAAAATTATTCACTTTTTATTTTACTATACGAATTATGAATTTATAAGATATTTCACTTTATCTCATTTTATCTTATTTTTTATCACTCTAAATGCACTCAAAGTATCATTTTTCATAGTACACCAAAGGAGTTTGATGAATTTGGTTACATAATACATCTCATGATTTTGAACCTAGAGTATTTTTGGTTTTAGAGCTGGGTATCAGAAAATAAATTCACTGTTTTAAAATTGATATATCTGCCTCCCTCCCTCCTTCGTTGGAAAAGTTTAGGTCTGGAAAATTCGCCAGATGTTAAGGGCCGCCTAGCATTTACTTAAATTGAGTCTAAATAAAGAATTTATTAAGGGAAAATCAAAGGATTAGAAATTCAAATTTCCTATCTTGTTCGATCAATTTGAAAAAATTATGAAATTTGTGAAATTAAAAATAATTGAATTAGAAAATCAATCTACTGATGAATACTTTTTATTTTATTATATTTTTGGAATCATTCAAATGAAACCATGTATTTAAGATTTTATCTTTTATTTATATGTATATTTTTTCTTTTTCCCTCCCTAAATCCCTCGTTCCAAACGCACCTTTGCTATAATAATAATGTAACATTTGCAGATATAATAGACATATAGCAAGCACCAACCAAGCATGGTTGTTTTATTATATATATATATATATATATTACACGGCACAAACGATGCTAGCCATGCATGGCATTCATCATCAGTACATAAAAAGACAGAAAACCACTCACAAACTTACACCTCTTGCTTTGTGAAACTCAGTGCATGGGCCATGCACAGTACTCCATGCAGGCTACTTAACATGTTGGTTCCACATTATTTACTTAACAGCAACATACTAATTGTTGCATACATACATATATATATATATAGCTTTCCAATCACTATGATCAACCGCGCCTGGGTTTACACGGGCACCAGGGTCTATATTTTCTTGGGCAATTTGAAGGCGCATCCTCGCAAGGGAAGACGTGGTGATTATCATTGGTTGATAATCCCTTACCATGTTCAAGCTTTCCAAAGCTGTAGTTTTCATTGTCATCGGTGTCTTCAGCTAGTACTTTATTTCCAGAAGCTTCAGTAGTACCCTTGTCAGGAATAACCTGACTCAGAAGCCGACGATCCTTCCCATTATTGAACTTTGTTGCGTTGATGGATCCCGGCGTTCCAAAGAGGAGAACTAGGGTTACACAGAGTGCAAGGAAGGTGATCTTCATGATGACGATGATGGTGATGAATAATTCCTTGCTCACCCTGAAAATTAAGAAGCTTAGTTATATATATATATATGTAAATGTATACATATAGTTATATATATAGAAGGGCAGCGTATGAGTAATAATTAAGTTAAAAAAAAAAAAGAAAGAAAGAAAGCTAAGAACTTCAAACTATTAATTGCAAGACTTACAAGTACTTCTCTTGCTTGAGGAAAGCTGCCGAAAGAATCGATTTCTAGGGTTCCATTTTATAGGGTGATTAGGGTTACGGTTTTTTAATTAATCATGAAAAATTGTACTCTGTTTGCAAGTTGTGTGTGTTCAACTCCACAACTCTAGAAGGTCTTAGTATCAGTAAGTTGGTTTGACAGCACATTAATTCTCTTTCTAAATTTAGTTTTAGAAATAATTGTTTTTTTATCACCTAGGTGAATATCACCCACACCGCTAAGAGGAGTGTTTAAAATAATAAAAAATAAGATAAAGTAAGATAATTTAAAATAATTTATGAATTTGTAATTCGTGCAGTGAGATAAAAAGTGAATAATTTTTAAATATTTTCAAAAATTTTCAAAGTTTTTCAGTATTTTTTAATACACCAAACGTACCCTTAAAAAACTTACCTTTGTATTTTAGGTTAAAGTAAAATAATAAACAGCATTAAATTTTTAAGTGAAATTATAAAAATATCCATTAAAAATTAAATAAAATTAGGAGATGTAAGTGTAAGTAACATAAAGTACTAAGGGTATAAATGTAATTTTTAAATTTACTTAGAGTCAAAATTGTTAACTTTAAGGATTTTTTAACGTTTTCTTTTTAATGCAAAGTATAAGGAATATAAAAGTAATTTTTAAAATTTAAAGGATATAAGTAATTTTTACCATAAATACAAGAAATATAAGAAGTAAAAAGGTGAACACTTTAAAAAAAATTACAATTATTACCGATAATATTCTCTTAAATTATTATCTATTGGACAAGACTATAGTGATCATAGCATTATTGCTACATAGGCCTAGCCATAGCTAATAGCTTCATTATATTCAAAAAGTGATTCATGGTGAAGATTTATCTCATTCTCTACCTCATGGCAGTGAATGTATATTTCCATTCTTTCATGGCGGCACTGTAGCAACCTTTTGTGCTCATTGCTCTTGCATAATTGGTTTTGAAATATTTACTAACCTAGCTAGGACTCTATACATGTGAAACACACATGCATTCATGATTAAGATGGTTTTGTGTAAGAAGCATGAATGTGGGTGCATGATTTATATGAAGAGGATATGAATATAAGTATGAAATATGAAAATTTTGAAGATATAAAAATAAAGATATATACCGACCAAATATGATAGCAACATATATATATATATATATAATTCATATGTATTTTAGAAATATATATGTGTGTGGTATACGTTTACAAAAATATTTAAATTAGTATTCCAATATCATAACTCAAACATATATATAATTTTAACATAGAAAAGCAATAAAAGATCTGATAAAATATTTTATAATTTAAAAGAATTCACTATTAACTCAAACTTAATTCTATCTTAACCATATTTTAAAAAATAATTGTAAAATTATTAAATATCTTATGTATTGTGTTTAATGCATACTCTAACATGTTCAAGAAATACCGTAGGTATAAGACATACAAGATGTAATTAAAAAAAAAAAAAAGCTTATTTTAAAGTTTTTGTGTTTTAGAAAGTATAAATTAAAATTATTAATCTAGTATCAATCAAACCAAGCAATCAACCTATTCATAGGTACTGATCATTGATACTAGAAAATTTTTTTTCCTTTCTTTTTTCCCAGTCCATAATCTGAACGAGTGGCACATACACCCTAATACAAGTTCCTCGACACTGAGGGCATCCCGAAGAGCGGGGGATTTCGTGACATTTTTGATTGGCTGTCTTGTATTTCTAATAAGTTGTTTAATAGTTGGTATGTTGAATCGTATACATAATGGGCTGGTTTAGATCGATCCTAACCAGATGATTATGAATTACTTCTGAGTCAAAGCTAAGCGTGATCTCAAGGAGTATTCAGTGGCATTCAGAGGTATTTGGATGGCATTAGAAAGATCAGAAAAGCTAAACGTTTTGCTTTGTCTAGTCCTTATCTCCTGTATGGTTGATCTCTTATCAACTATTTAAGAATGATTAGAGAGTTGGTTGCTCAAAAATGTTTATTTATTTGTCTTTCATACTCTGTAATAGCTCTTTTTATTTAATCAATATTTTCTTTTGTTGATCAAAAAAAAAAAAATTTTCCACCTACAAATAACATAAGCAGGAATACGAACGATATGCGAAAAAGCCTAGAAATGGTGAAAAATCACGAGTCATAAACAAACCACTAAGCAAGTTTCTTTAACTTAAAAATTCAATTACAAGCACCAAAACAAAGTAACATAATTACGTCCATAATCCTTTGAGTTTATTCACTTATTCGCATCCACTGTGAAACTAGTCAAGTAAAAGAGTAAATTTCAAACTTGAAGATCAAACGGGGTATAAGGTGGTGTAGTTGTTGTGGCTAAGTCTTTAATAGAATTTCTCTAAACTTGGTGAGGGTTGTAAAATTAATTCCTAAGAGAAGGTTCCTTAAATAGAGGAAGCAAAGACTCATGCGACAAGGTATTTTAGAAATTGTAAGTTTTTAAAAATTACTGGACCGCTTGCCGGAGCAAGCTTCGCTCTCCAATACTTAGGCAATATCTCTGAACAGTTTCGTAATGCATTATGCATCAATATTGGACTTTCTAGCCAACTACCAGGGAGTCCAAACGGTTTAATTCAGTGAGGCTTCGGTACTTGGAAAATATTCGAATAGTTTTTGAACCCCAATATACTAGAATATTCAACCAACATAAACTCAGATTACCATGTAATAAACTTAAAATTTACTTATGAATATTAGAATACTAAAATCAGAAGATAGAATTCGTACTTGTATTCATCGTAACCATCTGAATCGTTTAGTATGAATGATGAGTACAAGATTTACAGCAGATGGCTAGGGCTTCCACTCCTTCTCTTATTCACAATGACAGCTCTCAATAGGACAGCCAAGATACTAGGATTTTCAATATTAAGAGTGGAGTGGGAACCTAGCCAATATGTTATATTTATAGACTGTAATAAGGTCCTCCCATTACGGGCTACTATTAAACTCAAAGGCCTACACTAAGCCGTCCAACTATATCTTATTAATTAGATGTGTATGAGCTTAACATTAAATTAGATCATAACAAATAAAGCCCAAATAACTGTCTCATTATAACTGTATTATATTCAATCTTCACCAAATAATTAATGAAAGCCCAATAATATTCTAACATACCATGGTTAATCTGTCAAAAAAAAAATGATATATATATGTATATATATATCATCGTGCATACATATATATGTAATATATATGAAGGAATGAATCCATTGCTTCTTGGGCTTAGTGTATATTGAATTCATGATTGTATAATTATGGTTTATTTGAAACTCCACAAATTGTAATAAAATGTGATTTGTCAACTTTTTTGATATTTAAAGTGCAATCAACAAATTACAAAATAATAGTCATGAACAGTAAAAAAAATCCGTTTGAACATATTCTGGTAGAGAATTTTTGAAATTTTTTACAGAACTTTTTAAAGATTTGTAAAGATTTTTTTTAATTTGTAAAGATTTCAGAGATTTGTCGAAATTTGGATAATTTAATATTTATAGATATTTGTAGAGATTTTTGTAATTTTTAAGCTCCAAATGACCCCTTGATTGTTGATTGCACGGTTGTCAAAACAATATTTACGAGGATATGATCAATCTTACTCCAAAAAAAGTTATAATCTCCAAATTGTAATCATAATATATTCCATTGAAAGGTAGTAATTTCCTTCCAAGTTCTTTACTTCTTACTTACCAACCAGGTTGCATAGGTCTTAGCTCACTGTGTCTGGGATCTGAAATTAGGTTAGTAGTCCCGGCCGGTTTCGAATCCCTCTAATTAATTAAGGCTGCAACAAATTACGTAAAATATTATTTCCATCGTAAACCAAAGGAGTTTGATGAATTTGTTTACATAACGCATGTCATAATTTTGATCCAAGAATATTTTTAGTTTTAGAGATGGCTAGCTAAAAATTAATTCACCATTTTAATTAATCGTTGAGATACATGTCTCTCCCCTTCCTTGGACAAGTTAAGGTATGGGAAATTTACCATATATACTTAAATTGAGTTTAAATCAAGAATTTACCGAGGAAAAAAAAATCAAAAGAGTACAAATTCAAATTTTTTATCTTGTTTGGTTAATTTGTGAAAGAAAATTAAAGGAAAAACATTTATAAAATTTGAAAAAATAAAAATAATTAAATTAAAAAAATTAATATATTAGTGAATATCTTTTATTTTATTATATTTTTAAATCCATTCAAATGAGGATACATATTTGAAATTCGATCTGTATTTCATTTATTTTTTTCTTACATTTTCATCTTCCTTTTCCTTTTCTTTTCTTTCATCCTCCAGATATTTGGTTGAAAAAAATTGGTCAAAAAGTATAACGAAGGTATAAATACTTGATATAAAAATAATATGTGATAAAATTTAATTGGGAGAAAATATAAAAAAATGATAAAAATTTGTTAATTTTAATTAATTTTAACCAATCAAATACTCTCTCAGTACATCGCTCGTTCCAAACACACCTTTGTTATAATAATACTGTAATATTTGCGGGCACAATAAAAATATATCAAGCACCAACCAAGCATGGCTGTTTTATTATATATCTATATTATATATGTATTACACAGCACAAACCATGCTAGCCATGCATGGCATTCATCATCAGTACATAAAAAGACAGAAAACCACTTCTAAACTTATACCTCCTGCTATGTGAAACTCAGTACATGTGCCATACACAGTACTCCATGCAGGCCACTTAACATGTTGGTTCCACATTATTTACTTAACAACAACATACTAATTGTTGCATACATACATGCTTACATATATAGATATATATAGCTTTCCAATCACTATGATCAACCGCGGCCGTTACGTCGCGAAGGCGGATTATCCGAATTGTATCTGTGGTGATTATCATTGGTAGATAATCCCTTACCATGTTTAAAATTTCCAAAGCTGTAGTTTTTATTGTCATCGGTATCTTCAGCTAGCTTATTTCCTGAAGCTTCAGTAGTACCCTTATCAGTAGTAACCTCACTCAGAAGCCGGCGATCCTTCCCATTATTGAACCTCGTTGCACCAATGGATCCCAGCGTTCCAAAGAGGAGAACTAGGGTTACAAAGAGTGCAAGGAAGGTGATCTTCATGGTGATGATGATGATGAACAATTCTTCGCTGACCCTGAAAATTAAGAAGCTTAATTATATATATATATATAGATAGATATATGTAAATATATATATATAGGTATATAAAAGGGCGGTAATTGATTAAGTTAAAAAAAAAAAAAAAAAACTAAGACCTTCGTACTATTAATTGAAAGACTTACAGCTTCTCTTGCTTGATGAAAGTTGAAGAAAAATCGTTTTTTAGGGTTTCATTTTATAGGGCGATTAGGGTTACTATTTTTGCGCGTGTTCAACTACACAACTCATCAGGGGTTGACTACACATTAATTCTTCTTTTGGGGGTACTACACATTAAGAGTCTGTTTGGGAAGATGTGCTAATGGCTATTTTAATAGTAGTTGGACTTTTTTATTCTCTTATATTTTAATTTTATTTAAACTTTCAAGGATAAAAATGTCAATTTACCTTTACAAGGTAGCCACCTCAAAAAAATAATTTTTTTCTTCTTAAACACAAAATTAACTAATTTTTTTTTTAACTAGCTACTAGCCATTGGCTACTTTTTTTTCTTTTCAAACACAAAATTAGTTAACTTTTTTTTTTAGCTAAGTATTAGCCATTAGCCATTAGCACATGCTATTTTTTCCCAAACGAGCCTAATTCTCTTTCTACCTTTATTTCTATTGTGGGTTATATATATATTTTTAATTATATAAAATCAAATATTTTTTCATAATTTCAATTCGTATAATTTTAATTTTAATTTTTGTCCTTATACATTCAGTTTGGATCGATTAAAGTTTTCATACTCATGCATTCTTAAATCATTCTCTTGCGCCAGTGCTATGTGTTAATGACAATTTTTATAATTTAAAATTTGATGAATTTTTAATTTTAAATTGATTGACTTGCAAACATGGCATTTCATTATTTAAAAATATTTTCAAATAATAAACATTATTCTTAGCTAGTTTGGCACACCAAATTTTATCAATTTTCAATTAAGTTTTGTAATTTTTTTTTTTGCATGTGGTAAAAGTTCAACTTTAATTAACTTTTTTTTTAAATTGATGTTTCTATCAAACTCATAAAAAGTTACTATATATATTAAATTTACAAAAATTAGAAGAATTTTCTAAACTTTTGATAAAAATTTTTTTTTTAAAATTTTACCAAAGGCATTTGTAATTTTTATTGTAAAATTATCAAAAGTTAGAAAAAAAATTAAGACCCTGCTTGAAACTTTACAAAATTTTACAAAATTTTTTATAATTTTTTATAAAATTAAAATTTTTTCACTTATTACATGAATGCCGAACTTGCAATTTTTACATATTTATATTAATTTTGTATAACTACAAACACTCCCTAAAGAAAAAATAAATAATTTACCAAACGAGATGACAAGACTTTTTGGAGGTTGATGGCAAAACTTTGCACGCTAGGAAACGAGAGTAATGGGAGGATGATGGTGGCCTATGCCTTATTAGAACCATTGAAGAGGCTATTGTAGCCACCGAAGTAGTGATCATGATTACGATTAGTATTGAAAAAAAAATTTAATGCTTATTTTCAAAATTTTAATAATTTAAACGTGGGTTGGTTTTCCATGTCAATGGTCAATAGTGGATGATAAAATACTATAATGCGTATATTTGTTTTTCGTATATGAAATAATTAGGCTTCGTATAATAACGTTTATATTTACTATTTTTTTATTTACATTTACATATATTTAAAAATTGGTAATAAAAATATATTTATTAAACTCACTTTTATTTTTTGTTTAAAAAAAAAAAAAACTAAAACAAAAAACATAAATAAAAAATGGTGTTTTTTCTCTTTTTTCTGATATAATTTTTTTAATTTTAGAATGAATTATTTTTTAAATATTTTATTAAACTAAAATTATTTTTAATAAATAATATAATTAATTTAATTTAATTTACTAATCAAAAATATTTTTTATTAAATTATTTTTTAAAAATATCATAATTAAATTTTATTTAATATATTTAATTTTATTGAATTGAATTATTTTTACAAGTAATACAAATAAAATAATTAATGAATTAATTATAAGAAATATGTAAATATGAAATATATTTTATTAAAATCAATTAACTTTTAAAAAATAAAATTAAATATTTTATTGAAATAAAAGATAGTTATTGTAAATTATAAATTCTTTTTAAATGTAGTTTTAGTTTTTATTTTAGAACAAAAATGAGAACGAAAAATAAAAATTTTAAAACATAAATAAAAAAACAACAGTGTTACTGAATTCACCATATTAGAAAATACAATTCTCTTTGCCTTATTAAACTTATATAGATATATAGCAGTAAAAGCTGCACTAGCTGATATCTAGATAAAATTATTGAAGTTACACTTGTAGTCAAAAATTGGTGAGAGAAGAGAAAAATGAAAGGAAAATGAATAGGAATAAGATGTAAGAAAATGGGAAAAAATATAAACCCACGCCCTTATTTGATTTTAAAATGTAATATAATAAATAAAAAGTATTCATCAATATATCCATATATTAGTTCTTTTAATTTAATTAATTTTATTTTTTTATTTTATGCATTTTTTCTTGCATTTTCTAACACGATTTAAATAAAAAAGTTTTAAATTCATATTTTATTCTTTTTTCCTTGACAAATTATTAATCGAAACATAACCTAAGTGAATATAAATTTAATCTTTCAACTTTCATTAAAAAAATATTTAAAAATATTAAAATTATTGCCTAAAGAGAGAGACGCGCCATGCGAGAGAGTGAGAAAATAAAAACTCACAAACATTGAATAAAATAATAAAATGATATAGAAAAATAAATACAAAAAAAGTATTTTATATACTTGTCTTAATAGATTAAAAAAAATATAACAAAATAGAAGATATTCATCAATATATTAATTTTTAAGTTTAGTTAAATTTAATTCCTTATTTTCCTTTCATTTTTCTAACATAATCCAAACAAGAGAATGTATTTTGAATCAATATTCCTTCCTTTCTTTATTGAGAGAAAAATATAGAGATATAAGTGAGATAGAAAATAAAATTAGGTGATATAAAGTAAAATAATAAAAAGAAAGAGAAACAACAGTTAATAAAAAGTAATTGATTTTCTTAAGAAAAAAAAGTGTGCTTGGAGTAACAATTTTATCCAAAAAAATAAAAAATGAAAAATGAAATGAAAATAAACAAAAAAATATAAGAAAATATGAAAAAAATAAAAATACTGAATATATACTCTTATTTAAATGAATTTAAAAGGAATTGACTAATATTTTAACGATTTTAATTTAATTAATTTTAATTTTTTAAATTTTATATATTTTTCTTTATATTTTGTATCATAACCTAAATAAACGAAAGAATTTTGAATCTTTATCTTTATTTCGCAATAAAATCTTAATCTAAATATAATTTAAATAAGAAAAAAAATTTGAATCTCTCCTCCTATCTCTTTCTCTTTTATTTTTTGTTTCTGTATATACATGGAAAGAGATATACAAAATAGCGAGTGAAAGATAAATAAAAAAATATGAAATATGGGAGAAAACTTTTGGTTTAATTTTTATTTTTCATAAAAAGATATTTAATAAAGCTGAGTTTATGATACAATCAAAGAAGATTAAGATATATACATATATTTAAAATATGCTAATAATAATTTCGATAGATATAAATAAAAAGTAAGGATGAGATTACAAAACAATCGACTAAAAAAGTCATTAAAACCTTAAAGAAGTATATATATTCAAAATATGCGATGAGCAAATTGAATAGATATAAATAAAAAATAAGGGTAAAATTAAAAAATAGGACCAAAAAAGTTGTTAAAATCCTAAAGAAATATTCCTACTTATTATATAGAATAGAAATAAATATATAAAATATAAAATACAACTAGAAAAAATAACAATTCTGGAAAATGCCAAAATAAAAATAGCAAAAATGTAACTCTTTAAAAAATAGAAAAGCCACGCAAGAGCAAAACGGTAATAAATCTTAAATATGAAGAAGGTTAAATTCAAAAAAAAAGAAAGAGGAAAAAAACTTGCCTAAAAGGCCTTTATCGTTACTCTTAAAAAAACCAAAAAAAGACAGAAGGGTAAAATAATAATAAATCAAAACGAAACGGACCCAATTTGAAAAAATGAGGCTAAAAAGTAAAAATAAAAACAAAAAAAAAAAAAAAAGACAAGAGGAAAATGGTAATAAATCAAAACCAAGAGGGCAAAGTTGGGAAAAAAGGACCAAAGAATGCCGTTGAAGGCTAAGTGTCCATTTCCACTTATTTTTTGAAAAAAAAATTGATAAAACTAATTTTACCAAACAGTTAGGAAATATTAAAATATAAATATATACACATATTGAAAATATGCCAATGATAATTTTGATATATATAAACAAAAAGTAAGGGTAAAATAGAAAAAAAAAATTGATCAAAAAAGCCATTGAAATCTTAAGACTTGGTTTGGAAGAAAAAATAACTGGCTTATTTTTAGTTAACTAGTAGCTGGCTAAAAATTAATTAACTATTTTTGTATTTAAAAAGGGAAAAATATGACTTTTTTCAGGTGAATTTCTAGTTTTGATTAATTTGACATTTTTATCTTTAAAGGTTTAAAAGAAATTAAAATATAAATGGTAGATTTGATCATTTTACAAATTAACAAACAAGTCAATTAATTATAAGCCAATTAACTTTTTGAATCCCAAAAAATGCCTAAACAAGCTTGTTTAATAAGAATATGCAAATGGTAATTTCGGTCGATGAAGGTAAAAAAAAAAAAAAAGGGTAAATTCGAAAATAATGGGACCAAAAAGCCATTGAAACTCTAAAAAAAAAAATTTGCCGTTTAATATGTAGAATAAAAATAAAAAAAATTATAATTCTAAAAAAATAAAAGTAAAAACAAAACGTAGCTCTTAAGAAAAAAGGAAAAAATACTCCCTCACCCCCTGGGGTTACCATGGCCTGCCTGTGTGGCACCATGGCGGTGCCATGACTGCCTAGTGACCCAACTATGAATCTTTGACTATTTTAGTTACTTTTGGTGTTGTAATTTTATAAATATTTCTAATTTAATTAGACACACGTTACCAAGGCTCAGGATTAAATTGATTTAATTTATAGGGCTTAGGTTTTATAGTGCATACCTACCCTTCAACAAAATGCTTAAATCTTAATTTTCAAACCTATTTTCCTATATTGGCTCACAAACGAACTTAGGTCATTTTAATTAGTGTCAAGGTTTTTTTTTTTTTTTTTTGTCACCTTAATGCTTTTTGTAATTTTCTTACATACTTTTGGTACGAGGAAACCTACAGCCTCTATCGTAGGGGTGAGCACTGGGTAAAACTCGCTCTGTTGTCTTAGCCGGGTAAGAACCACAGAAAGTAAACTAATTTAGTCAAACCCTGACTGACCGGCTCAGCCGAAAATGCTGTTAGACAACATTCCACAATAAAAGGACGACCGCCCCCCGAAGAGGAGTCGAACTCAGGACCACATGGTCCCAAGCCCTACGGAACGCTACCTGAATCAACTCGCCTACTCCGAAGGAGCAATTTTCTTACATACTTTTGTTACGTGGAAGTCCGCAGCCGCTACCCCGTACTGGGGTGTGCACAGGGCGAAGCACGCTCCAGGACCCTAGTCGGCAAAGGCCCCTGGAGAGTTAACCAGCCTAGGCAAGCCCTGGCTGACCGGCACGACCGAGAGGAGGCCATTAGGCACCCGCCATTACAGCGATAACCCATCCCCCCATGGGGGAGTCGAACCCGGAACCTCGAGAGGCCCAAGCTCTAAGGCAAGCCCGACTTCCACTCGGCCACTCCCGAAGGGGTGCAATTTTCTTACATACTTGATTACATTGATTGTGGCTCGAACCAATTTCATGAAGTTAAATTTTCTATGAAACTTATTTGTTTGATAAAATACTCAAGTGAAACAATATTATATATTTTCTCTTATTTAGACTTTTGAATGAACAAGATTTACTTTAATTAAATTTTTAAGCATTATTTTGTCACCTAACACTTTGGACAACATTCTCTTTTATTAATATGGCTGTGTTTGTACCTCCAACAAACAAAATAAATCTTCAACAATTTCTAATTTTTCCGCCATTACTAATTTCAAAAATGTTACTATTTCAGTAAAAAAATAAAAAATCTGAAAAGAGGATAATCAAATGCGTAAATTTTTTTTACAATTATATTCTTCGAGTCAAAAGTTTTTTAAACGAATACCATTGCCACTGTTTGATGTGAATTTTTTTGAATCCATGTGAATAAATTTGAAAAATCGTTCCCACAGTTTGGTACTATTTAGATAAAAAAAGACGTCAAAATTAGCCACAAACAACATTTTTATCTCAATTTATTTATTTTTTACTACACCACGAACCGGATATATTTTCATAACTTAGTCATATTAATAATATTAAATTTTATAGCATGCCTTAGCCTTTCGATGAAATACTTATTTCAATAAATTTGAATGTTTACTTATATTTTACCGGTCCGAATGATATTATAATGTTTTTAGAAAAAATAATGGATATTTCGAGGCCCCACAAAACTTATTCAACTAAAATATTATAATCTAATTTGGATAAAAGTTTGGCTATAAATATTAAATTAGTTGGAAATGATCCATACTATTATTTGTAATTAATAATATTATTTCACTTACTTAAGCTTCAAATTTATAATTTGACTTTTTTAACAATAGATGTACAAATGATTCCTAGTACTAATTTTTAACTTTCATTTTCATTTTTTTAAAAATAAATTTATTATATTTCTAACCACATCTCTATTATTGGTTGTCACAAATTGTCACCGATTACTTTCCCAATACTATAACTATGAGTCAACAATTATTATTATCAAACATGCTTTTAATTTATTTATTTACTTTTTACTATGGCGATGAGAAATAAAAGCAAAAAATTGAGTATAAAAACTTAAAACTGATAATTTTATTAAATGGGATAGTTATAACAGATTGATTTAATAAGGCAAGAATATTTCTTTCGTGCTTATAAACATGCAATACATACACTCGTGTATCTAATTGTAGAGAATTTTGGAACGACATTTCAGATTTGTGAATATGTAAGAACGCATGAAAATGTAAGGTGATGTGAACTCAATAAAAATTACCCACGTATTGCACAGGTGTATAAATTGGGTTTGCTCAGTAAAAATCATTAATTTGAATTTTCTCATTATCACAATACGATTCTTAGAGATTAGTCGAGACGTAAATAAGGTGATCCAAACATTCTGAATTACAATATATATATATATATATATATAAATAATATATTTACACCGTATAATAAAAAAGAGTGAATATGGTAAAACTTTAAGGGGTTGTTTGGAGCAAGAAAAAGTGAGATAAATTGTGATTTGGGGAGAGTTCGTAATGCGTGCAGTGAGAGAAAAAATTGATGTGATATAGAGTTAACAGAGATTTATAGAATTTTTTATAGAAATTCAGCAAACCAAACGACCCCTAAGTTTAGCAAAGTTCCAATTTTAATGAAGTATTTTTTTTTTATTCTTCCTATAATAGCTCCATTTGAAGTGATAAAAAATTTTAAAAAATAGTGAAAAATACTGAAAAACTCTAAAAATTATTCATATTTTATTTTACTGCATAAATCAAAAACCCATAACTTATCTCACTTTTGTCACTCTAAACACACCTAATATCACTTAGCTTGTAATAAGTTTGATAGTCTTATAAGTAAAATTTTTATAAATAACACATAATTAAGTAATTTCAAGGTTTTAGTGTGTGTTTGGCAACCATAAGGTCCATAAATAGGTACTCAACTTCTAGTTACTTAATTCTTTAATTTTTTCTAAAATGAACATATTTATTCTTTTATATTTTTAACTTATTTTAAATTATGAACGGTAAAAATATCAAATTAATAAAAATTTAAAAAATTAGTTACTAAAAAATTAATTTTTTTTCTTTTTCAAGCAAAAAAACTATTTTTAAATTTTTTTTTTTACTTTCCAAACTCAGTGTTATATTTTTACTTTTTTTAAATATCTTTAATTATGCATTATTTTATAATTTTTATTTTTTTCTTTAAATACTTATTAACTCGTTATTATTTACTTAAATATTTTAAATTATTAACAATTTAGTATTTGCGATATTTATATCAATTATTTTATAAAAAATTAGTCGCATACATTTTTTAATATTTGAAAGAGGAAACGAAAGAAGAAGAAAAATAAAACTAAAGGCGAAGGCAGAATCTGGAACAAAATTTGAATTTGAGGCATCGTGTGACAGCTCCTCACCCCCCCTTTTTGAATTGAGGGCTCCCCTTCATTTTTCCTTTTGAACTCTCTCTCTCTCTCTCTCTCCCTGCGACCCAACCAGAGCAGAAGGGTCGATAGCGGCGGGGCTACAGTTGTTGCTCCGCCAAATCGCAACTCATTTGCAACTCTCTCTCCCTCTCTCTCTCTCTCTCTCTCTCTCTCTCACACATTTCTGCTCTCTAGGGTTTTACTTGATCCCGTTTATTTGCTGATTCAAGAAAACAGCCTTCTCTATCTCTAAATTAGATATATACATATACCTATCTGAAGCGAAAGGCATGGAGGCCATACTCGCTGACTGCGTACAGAACAGTATGCGTCACTTGATGTACCGAAACGCCATTTTCATGTGTGAGCGCCTCTGCGCCGAGTTCCCCTCCGAGGTAGCTTTTCATTACTTGCAACCTCTCCTACGCATATATTCGTTTGGTTATGGTTAAATAACTCGGTCGTCATGTTTTTGAATTGTGTGTGGTTTTGCGATTTTGTATCAAGTTGCTATTTGGGCAGTGTTTGTCCACACTGTTTTCTTACTTGCAAGAATGTAAATTTCGTTCTTTTTCATTCTATTCTGTTGTTCATTCTATTCTGTTGGGTATATCTAGAGTTCTATATAGATAAAGAAAATAGCATAGCAGAATGCTAAACAGTACAAATGGGCATTTTGCCTTTTATACATTCTTCTGTCAAACCTCATCATTTCTTTTGGGTTACCCAAGATGAACTCTGATAAAAATATTTTCCAGTAATGTTGGTATAATGATTATCTAATCTGGGGGGTGAGCATGCCCTCCACTGATGCTGGGAAAAATAGTAGTTTTATACGAGGAGAATTTCTGTTCTTCCTATAGCCAGATATCATTACTTTTAGCGTGGTTTCTTTATCCTCGTTATGCATCGTAGGAATGCCAATTTGTCGGGCTATAATAACAGAAAATTGAAGGAATCAGAACATATATTGCACTCAATACGTAACTCTAGAGTCACTGGGTTTGGGGATATGGGCTTTTGTTTTACTTTCTGGTGTATTATTGGAGTTAGGGGCTGACCTAGCATTTTTAGTTAGTGGGGGGCAAAGCTTACAGACAATTGATTGAATTGGGAGAAAGTTGAGATGTTTTTACAATAAAATTAGTTTATTAAAGATAATTATGGTAATTTAATAATTTTTGCTAGGATAATTTTGAAAAAAGATCAAAATTATTTTAATTTGGGCAGCGAATCAGCTCTATACATACGTGCCACCTCGGAGAAGGGGCGATTACAAGTAGACAGTAGGGGCAGATTAGCAAAATTATGGGGGGGGGTATGTAAAAATAGCTACATATGGTAAATGATTTTTTTTCCTAGTGGGGGTGACTGACCCCACAACCGTTAGTGTCCGCCCGGGATTTGAGCTTGTTTGTTGTATTATGCTTCATTTTTTTTTCTTTATTTCCTTTCTGTAACATCATGAAATACAATGTTGACTTTTCTCTGAGTTTATTCTTTTCTAATTTGTTTATGCTATGTTGTTGAAGCAGTGGTTGAATTTATCTCTCTATTTTTGAGTGTGAAATTTCAGTTGTTCTTGATCTTTATTGTACAAATGACAACTCAGTGGCTTTCTTGATTCACTGCAGAAAAATTTGCAATTACTAGCTGGCTGTTACTTGCAAAATAACCAAGCTTACTCTGCATACCATGTTTTAAGGGGTATGTACAAAATTTTTGGTTCATGGTTCACCTCGTTCTGACTGAATGACCTTAATTTCTTTTAACTTTATTTGTTTCTTGTGTGTCAATATTTCCTGCTCTTTTGTTGTGATCTGTTTGTTGAAGTGCTGCTCATTGTGGTCCTATTTCTTTTATTATTCATTTTTTGTGAAGGAACACAAATGGCTCAGTCCCGATACTTGTTTGCAATATCATGCTTTCAGATGGATCTTCTTAATGAAGCTGAAGCAGCATTGTGTCCTGCTAATGAGCCTAGTGCAGAGGTATTGGATGACACACTGAATGACAAAGTCATTTGTTTTTTAAACATATTTCACCTAGTTTCATTGGAGTAGTTGACCTCATTCAAATAATTGTTGAAATATTCACTACAAAGAGGAATGCTTGCTCATTTTTGTTTGTCTTCTCGACACAGGTTCCCAATGGTGCAGCTGGTCATTACCTTCTTGGTCTTATTTACAGGTGATGGTGTATTTCTGTAATCTCAATTTTATCAATCCTGCGATAAATCTGTCAACATTGGGTCATTTTCTAGGCAATGAGGGTTAGCCACCCTTCATTTGATGTCTCTTACTATAACTGCACTAAAGGAGTCACTGAGGCTGAGTTGAAGACCCCTGGCGCCACCGTGAAGGATGCCCCTATTTTTAATGTTGAAGTCAATAACATATTAACTAATAAGTAGCTGAAGGAAAATAAAACCTTCACAATTACATCACTTTCAGCAATGAAGTGCTTTCACTTTCCAAACTCGCGCCCCACCCCAACCAGAAAAAAAAAAGTCCTCTAGTGCAACTCCTTTTCTAATGACTCTCCTTTTAGGTGAAAAAGCATGCATATTTATTACGAACATGTTCCCCCCCCCCTTCCCTCCCTGTTTCGGCACAATATTTCTTGCTCTTTATGTATGATACATGGTTGTTAATGTTATCAAATTGCTGATATTTTAAAGCTATCTGGATGTTTTTATAGGATGAGGGATAATCTACATGACATGTAGGAAAGTTTTCAGTTCCGCTTGTAAAACAAAAGCGAACAATAGAAATTATTTATCAAACTTCACAACTAATGGTCCTAAGGATAGCATGATTTGAGTCTCAAAATTTGAACATACATTTAGTCTTGAAAGTTCATCAATTTATATGAAAATAATTTCTAACAGCTATAATAATGTAGATGCGGCATATTGTGAAACTTTCATCCATATGTGGATGGAAATATTGATGATTTAAAATTATTCTCTTAAAATTCTAGAAATTATTCGGAGAATTGTGAAGGGATTTTGCCTCAGGATAGGGTTCAACTGGCATCTTATTTATTAGGATATGGTTTTCTTCTTGATACATGAGGGCTTAGTGATTAGAAGTCATAGGGAGGGAACCAAGCAAAGGTAATCAATAGCGATATGGAGGGGAAGTTATGAAGTTTGTAAAAGTATGGAGTATGTGATGCTGAGTTTTGGGATGACCAAATATGAACGAGCACAGATGGTTAGATGACTATGCTAGCTGAAGCTTTTCAGGAGATTGTGTAATAATATGTGGTTAGGGCTGAGCTTTCTGTAGCATGTATGGGCTGGGTGGATTGCTCTCATTCGTTTTTCTTTTCTCTCCCTTTTTTTTGGGGGGGGGGGTTGGGGTTGCTGGTGTAGTGGTCGCTGAGGTAGTATGGATAATTTACAAAGGGATAGGTATTGTGGATAGTTTGAGGTAAGAATGGAAGATCTTTCCTTTTGGACATTTTATTTGTAAGGAAGCTAGGGAGTTGGCAGATCACTGTCTTATCCATTGTGATGTGTCTGGCTAGAGTTGTGTTCTCCTTTGTTGTTATTGTTTGGTTGATGCAAAGACTTTTATCTTTTTTTTTTGATCAAGTAAGATTGTTGGAGTGTTGGAAAAAGGTTAGGATAAATATGAACTATAGCCACTCTTTGTTAAAATGGTTTTGGATATACTGAAGCTCTTTTGATGGAATGGGGGGCTGTACATGAACTCTAAATATTCTTTATTGAATTCATAGGACTCACTCATAGGGTGCGTCTGGAGTGATAAAAAGTGAGATAATTTGTGCGTTTGTGATTCGTGCAGTGAGATAAAAAGTGAATAACTTTTAGAAAATTTCAGAATTTTTTAGCGATTTTTAGCAAACCAAACGTACCCATAGAGTCTTTTGTATTATACTATATGGTGTGCAAGAATTGTGTTATATTTTTTTTTGATGATTAAAGGAATTGTATTCTATTTTAGCTTGTAGTGGTTTATTTGTAGCTTTTTCTACATTCTTTTACATGGATTGCACACCTTTTGCTGCTCTATAATATACCTCACTGATTTTGTTCATGAGATATTATCACACAAGTTGGTATGGATTGTTACTACCTTTTTTGATCATGCTAGTTATGAATTTTGACCTTGAGGGGTAGAACAAGTTGTTCAAGTCATTCTTCTCGAGTGGGGACTAAATAATTAAAAAGTATGGTGGTTGGTCTCAGTTGCGGTGAGGATGCCCCTGTTGCCATTGACAAAAACATTTAATTATTGTTAGATACTGAATGTAACTCAGAGACATTTGTAGAAGGATTATGTTTGGTTTAGTTGTTTAAAAAAAATACAGTTTGTTTTTGCAAGTAGATTGCCTCTTTTGGATAACTCAAAACCAAAATAATTGAAATTAGGCCATGATTGAATAATGGTACTAAGAATAGTGCCTTTGGGAGTAAAGTCGCGCATGTGTCTTTTTTCAAATTTCTCTAACAAAACATATGCTATTCAACTCGTCTTATTATCTAAAACATGTGAACACACACAATGCTCATGCCTTTCTCCCCCACCTCTCGCCCCACAATTGCTTAGGACAATCTTACAACACTATGTCCACTTTGCTATATTTCTTAGCTGACTAGATTTGTTTGGAAGTGAGGCTCATTAATTGCTTTGAGTTGAAATTAGCTGCTTATGACAGACTAGGGGTGGCAATTTGGGTTAAAATGGGCTGTGTCATTAATCGGACAATCTGAACATGAAGTGATTTACTAAACGAGTCATATTTTTAAACATGAACATGATTCATTTATTAAATAGGTTACTTGACACATGCAACCTGTTTGTTAAGCATTTCATGTAACCCGACACGATTTACCCATTTAATTGAATTACATGGCATGGAATGAATAATCCATTTATTAAACTAGTTGAATTACATGACCCTATATGGATGCATGGGCTATTAAAATGGCGCAATTAATCATATTTCATGTACACAAATTGACACGTTTGACATATTATTTATCAAAATTGCACATTAATACATACATATGCTTCTATATGCCATTATAAATAATCACCAAGAATGTATTCCTAGTCTTATTTGCTCATCAATAATGCTATCAAACATCCAAATGAAATTATAAATGCTACAATATTCATAAAACATAAAGCGATAAAGCCAAATAATACTCTATACACTCTTCATTGCTTTGTATATCCACCACCTAGTTGAAGTTAATACTCAAGTCGACTAAGACTTTTCCCAACTAAATGGGGATGGCTACATTGATTTTTCTTTTCCTTTTTGTTTGGTTAACGACGATAGTTTCTATCAAACCATATCGAGCCATGTCTTTCTTCATTATTTCTACCTACATTAGTTTTGGTGTACCTGGCCTCATTGCATTACCATAATTTGGATGCATTATTCCTCCTAGTTGGCACATCTACTTGTCATTGTTGTATATGGCCAAACTTTAATCGATGTTCTCTCAATTTGTTTGCAAATGGTGCTTCCTTTAGGATCTCACGAATTCGGTCACTTCTAATCTTATCTTTTCTTGTTTCATTACACATTCGCCTTAGCTTTATTATTTCGACTTCATTCATTTCATTGGCATTTTTTTTGTTGCTTATCACTCTAAACTATATAATATAGTGGGTCTTATTGCTATTCTCTAGAATTTTCCTTTTAACCTAATTGATGTCTTACATTAATTAATTTATATAACTCAATAAAATGGATTTATTTTATGTATAATTTGATAGGATAAGAGCGAGCCTCTTGGCCCAGTGGTCGAGACCCTCATTTGGCCGCTCACCACCCGGGTTCAAAACTCCGGCCCCTCCCCACTTAACCATCAAAAAAAAAAAAAAAAATTAATTTGATAGGATAAATTTGATAGGTTTCAAAATTTTTATAAATTATCTTTAATTTATTCGAATTACTTAAATAATAATTCAATTTTAGACATTATTATTGGTTAACAATAAACAAATAAGAGTGGGCCAATTCTCAATACACTTATGGCGTGGCATTTTAAAAATATTTGTTCATAGGTACCACCTATGAAGCACAAATACTTCAAAAGGGGTGCTAGATTTGTATTCAACAAATGTCATATACACTGTGGTGTATCCAATTATTTTATCATTTTTCTTTAAATATAGTATTAACTCAAGGTTAGATTTGAATAGGTGAAACTTTTGAAGTCATAAAATCTTTGTTCTTGTATTTTACTATGTTGTATATGTTAATTATGTATTGAATAATTGAATTAATTTTCTTGTGGATGCTAGATTCATATACATAATCAATAAAAATGTATTAAAAATTGTATTTGCTTGCCTTATCCTTGCCGTGTCTGTATCTTTATTTTTTTCAAAATTGTCGTATTTGTGTTCGTACCATACTTCTTAGGGCACCACATAGTAAGGAGAAAAAATAGGGGCATTCTCTACTCTAGTGTGTCTATATATATATATTAGATTTTTAACTTAAATAATTAATTAAATACTTAATTTTTAGTATTATTGCAAAAATGCTCCAACGATTTCTAACCAATGAAAAGCTAAAATTGTTTTTTAAAATAAATAGGTTTAAAAATGTTTTAACTAAATGTGTCTACCCGATTAATTAAATGTGTTTAAACTAATTATCTTTATTTGGGTTAATCTGTCAACTCGAGCAATTAAACTGGTCATTTCAATTTACAGGGGTCAATCTATGTTTAACACAATTTTTTTTTTATGTTAAGAACGGGTCAAACCCGTTTATGACCCAACATCTTTGTGCAAAACCCAAGCCAGCATAACTCTGTAGTTTATTTGTGTTGTGTTAGCGGATTATCATATACATTGCCACCCCTGTGATGGGCAGTAGCAATGGATTCAAGATAGCATCCTTCTGAATGAAATACTTATTTCCTTGACCTGATGTGGCTTAATGTTGAGTTTGAATTATGTTTTTGATCAATATGTTCAACAATTTATGTTTCATTTATTGGTATAATTTGTTTTCAGGTACACTGACAGAAGGAAAAGTGCTATTAATCATTTTAAGCAGGCATTGTCAATGGATCCATTACTGTGGACTGCATATGAGGAGCTGTGTTTATTAGGTTTGTACAGGAATATTATTAATACTTTTCACTCTTCTTGTGCGGCAGCTCTGCATCTGTTGATATGGTTTTATACTTCATATTGCATGTTTTCGTGCTTGAACCTGAAGTTTAGGATGATTTGTCCAACTCTCTATATAACAGTTGATTTAAGCTTTTGACATTATCAGAAGTTGAATTCAATTTTGAATTAACTGAAATCTCGCCTTGGTTGCTTAGACCACTAACTTCTTGTCCTTTTGCATCTCTTTCACGATTTCAAGTAGATTCAATGCTGTCACTGATGTGATTTTGTACACAGAAAAATGGAGAAAACTTTCTCATCTATAAACCTGTAGTTTCTTGCATGTTTTAAAATTGGATCATTTGCTCCCTTTCCATCCGTATTGGGTCAGGGATGGTGTCATGAGTCCTTAAAACATGCATGTGGGTAGGATGGGACTCAAAAAGGCTAAGCCTTACTGGAAACCTAGCAATTGAGTTAACATGATCCTTCCCTTTCTAAGCTGGTGATTGTTGTTTAGCTTGACCTTCTAGCTCTATAATTTCGGCACTGCTTAGCTTTTGAATTGAGTGTAGCTGAATTTACTATCACTTTAACAATATTTTTTGCTACATCTTGAGACTTATTTATCTGCTCTCAGTTGTTGACTATTGCATTTCAGCATTGTTCAGACAACTATTTATTTTGTGGAGTATAGTTTCCATTTATCAGTGATAGCTATTTGTTGATTTTCATGCGTTGCTTTCATGATTTAGTGGAATATTTCAAATCTCCAGGTGCTGCTGAAGAAGCAACTTCAGTGTTTGGTGAAGTAGCTGCTCTTTGTATTCAGAAGCAGCACCAAAATCCTGGATTGCCTTATCTTAGCTCGCAGGCATCTGGTGACGATCAACATTTAGTTTCAAATAAAAATTTTGGCTCAGAAGATATCTGTCCTAGGGATGCGAGACATATGAATTCCAGTAACATGAGAGATGTCATTGGGAATTACCATGGGGCAGTTACGTCTGGAGGGGCTGTTAGTCAACCTCTAAACAGTGGTCCTGCTAACATGTCATTATTCTACAGTACTCCTTCACCAATGGCTTCACAGGTAAGATTATTTAAAATTCCCCATAGTTGTCAAAGAGACTAGATATGAAGGAAATAAAGTGATGGTCCGACAAGCGGCAAAAGGGGGCTGCCCACTGGCTAAGCAGAATTCAGTAAAAAGATTTACAGGCGGATCATTGGATCTGATATCATATTAAGAAAGGAGAAAAACTTTATTCAATTTATTATATAAATTTTACAACCACCAGCCTGTTTATAGTTGAATAAGGCCAGAATACATGCAAATAAGTCTTTTGGATATCAAACAAGCTAATCTTAGAGAATATTATAAATATATTAGTTTGAAGAATATCCAAGAGAAGACTCTGGAAATAATATCAAATAATCTGAAGAGTATCAGGAAATAATGTCATGCAGATTATTTCCATAACACTTTTAACACCTTTCTTTCTATCTCATTTCTCTCATCTAGTCAAATTATATTTGTTCACTGTTCAGTCAAAAGATAAGTTAATTCCTTTTGATCTTGATCGTGGGAAGGATTCACAAAAATTTTGAATTCGTTGCTCAATGGAATTGTGTTGGACCTACTTTTACTTGCTTCTTTGAAAGGAAAAACTGTTCCAATATCTGTTCAAGTGAATACTGAATTGTTCTGGTTAAAGTATGTATTGTTCTTTGCATTGCATGAATGTAGGCTTTTTCAAAGCAAAGATGCAGGACGTATGTACCAGTGTGCTTAATGCTTCAAGTATTCACTGGGGACTGGGGATTGATCAATGAACTTAACTATTTCATATTTTGCAGCTGTCTGGTGGTGTTCCACCCCCCATTTATAAAAATGGGCAGCCTAATGGCCCAAATCCAAACGCAGTCAGCATGGATGGCTCACCAAGGTCAACTGTGAACACAATTCAAGCTCCTCGAAGAAAGTTTGTGGATGAAGGAAAATTAAGCAAGGTTATAAAATTGTTTTTCGGATTTGTTGTTGGTTATAAGATGTGAACTATAGTCTTGGATGACTTTGCTGTGGGAATTCTACCTTTCTGGTTGAGATTTTTCATAATATGAAATCAGGTCCTCTATTATGGGCATAGCTGTCGTGGTGGCAGTCGTGTCGTGTTGTGTTGTCTTCGAGTTCATAATTCTTGTTTGATTTGTGTTTATACTCAAATATTTTAAAATTTAATGAACATGTTAAATAATTAATTTATTTCAAAATCAGATCAAATCTTGTCAATTTCAAGTTAATGTATTCTTGTTGTTTTTGGTTGGTTCGTGTTTTCTTTCAGCTTCATATTCGTGCTGTGTCTAATATTGCCACCCCTCCTGATAGCTGAAGTAGTTTTAATGACAAGATTTTGGTAAAACTGAAAATCTTTAAGCTAATTAACAAATTCAGGTGACCTGGTTGCCTCAATTTCAATTAATCAAGGGAATTAAGGTACACAGTACATGTTAATATATTTTTACAGTTGTTCTTACTCCTGTTTTGTCAACTTTTTGCTTGATATAAACTATAAGGCGGATTTCTGGCTTTTCCCTTTATTTTCTTTTTGCTTTGACATAATATGGCTCACTAAAAGTTTATTAAGTTTTGTTTTATATTTTGCATGTAGCTGAACTTGCTGATAGATCTTCCAAGTTTCTCCTTGTTTCAAATAACTTTAACATGCATTTCCCATCTGCAAATTTTTTTCATTGGTGCACTCTAGGTAACCCTATTGTTTTGTTTCACCATGCACTTTGTTCTCGTTCCATTCCTTGTATCAGGCATTAATAAAGTCCCTCATATATTCCTGACTTGCTTTCAGATATCGGGGAGGTTATTTTCTGATTCTGGACCTCGACGAAGCACAAGACTTGCAGGAGAAGCTGCTGCAAGCACAACTTCAAGTTCCACAACGGTCGCCGGAAATGGAACTAGCCACTCTTCGAAATATCTTGGTGGTTCTAAGTTGAGTTCTATGACATTTCGGTCAGTGACAGTTCGCAAGGGGCAGTCCTGGTCCAGTGAAAGTTTTGATGAAGGTGACAAATCCTATTCGCAATCGGTCTTACTAATTTAGTTATCTTCATTTACATATTGAAGCAAGAACAACATAGGGCTTTTTTCCTATGCTTATCTAAATCTGATTCTCTAATATTTAATTGCCCATCAAAGCATGTATATTATTATTTTAGTTTACCATGTATGACATAATTTGTAGAGTTCTATGAAGACTTTTTGCACAAATTGATCTTGTTGGCTTCCAGCTTGTGTAATGTGGTTGGCCACTCTTAGGTGAGCCATTACCCACCCGGTAACTTCTAGAAATCACATGCATCTGATAATTTAGCACGAATGAGAGGGAAACAAAAATGCAACCAACGATTGTCACACACTGTTACTGTACCTAAGTTGATGAAAGACTGAAAGTCATCATGCTGTGATTAGTTTTCATAAATATGATCTATTAAAAGGTGTTCGTTAGATTGAGGGCCAATTCCTTTTGTTTATGTGCCAGTGAAAGTTTTGGTGAAGGTGATCAATCCAATTAACAATGGGTCTAACTTATTCAGTTAGCTTGACTTGCATATAGAAGTGAGAAACAAGAACAATGGTTTTATTCTTATGCTTTTCTAAATGTGTAAAATTATTTAATTGCCTATCAAAATCAAAGCATATAGTGTCATTTAGTTTACCGTGTATATCATGATTTATAGAGTTCTCTGAAGACTTTGCACAAATGATCCTGTTGACTTCCAGTCTGCACAATGTGGTTGGCCATTATCAGGTTAGCCGTTGATGCCAAAGCCTTTTGTTTATGCTAATGTGGCAATATTTCAGTATCACTGAAATAATACTGGAGTTGCCCATAGTCTGATTCATGTCTTGTTTTTTCTCACTATGCCATGGCAGTGTTTTATCAGTACTGAGTTTGTCACAGCTTTAGATCTTCTACTGTCCATTCTTGTTTATTGAGAAATCAAAATTTCGGATATGCGATCCCATTTTGGTGTGTAGTTGTCTATCGAAAAAAAAAAAAAAAAAATAATAATAATAAAATAAATAAATAAATAAATAAAGGTTGTAGATAACGGACAGTGAGCACTCTTGAGGGATCTGATGATGAACTCCAGGATGCCCTTGAATCAACTGCTAGTTGCTACTGATATGATCTATTATTTGATTGGCGTAAATTGAAGCTACTCATTTCCTTCCCAACAGATTAGTGAGCAACCCCTGGCAACAACGACAACCAAAATCTAGAAATTAAAAAGAAAACAATTTCATTTATTTTTTATTTTTGGTTTAACAAAACATAATGACACTTCTGCCCCTGAGGGAAGGGTAAATAAACCAACAGATAGCATTTGGCATGAGGCCATTGGTATAAAACACAGTAATTCAGCTGTTAGTAAAGTGGTTTGGACTTTAATTTTCCATTTTTAAGCTTGTTAACTAGCTCAATTAAATGTTAGAAACATATTATATTGATTTGTAGGAATGCGCCATGAGGTTCGTGAAGATTCTCGTTCAAATATAGCCACCCCAAGTTTATCTCCTTCAGGTGATGTTAGATCTCTTGAACAAGGAGCAACAATGCCAGTGGGTGAGGTTGGTATGTGTAGCTCAAGAGTCATAACTGGTGCCTCAGAAATATTGGCTCTTTTAAGAACTCTTGGTGAAGGCTATAGGCTTTCCTGCATGTACAGGTGCCAGGTATAAGTAGTGATTCTTGAAGAAACAAAACACTATTACTCTTGTTTCCCTATGCTGCTCTTAATTTGACCCATGCTTCTTGGTGGAACAGGATGCCCTGGATGCATATCTGAAACTTCCGCAGAAACATTATAATACGGGGTGGGTGCTTTCCCAGGTAATTTGGTTGGCTCAAATATCTCACCTTATATTGTTAGATCTTCTATTATGACTGGCTACACTGGTTATCTGCATAATAGTCTTGTGACCTTGGTTTGTTAAATGTGAATGCACTGCTATGATGGAAACTCTAGGACTAGCCTTTTAATCTTTGATATGTAAAGAAAACCACAGGTCACAAGTTTTGTCCAGAGTCTCCGCTAGTTCCATGTAGTCTCACCTCAAAATTGTTGAATTACAAAGTTTGTTGTGTGGAAAAGGTATACGGGACTTAATATTTCACAATGCGAATTGCTGAAAAAATGGTTGGTTGAACTCTTTAATTATTAAAAAATGGTTACTAACTGATTACCCTTTCATAGTTCAAGAAATCATATTGCCTATACTCTCTGCAATTGCCGATTGTTCTTTTACTAATTAACATGATTTGGCTCTTTTATTTTATTTTATTGCACAAGATTGTTGCTTCTTGATGACTGGGGAATCCTGGTTCATATTTGCAAATTGCATTGCGGTCAGCTGGTCTTTCCTTTTAATTCTCATGAAGTTTTTCTGCTATGCAGGTGGGGAAAGCATATTTTGAATTGGTTGATTATCTAGAAGCTGATCGTGCCTTTAGTCTAGCACGCCTGGCATCTCCTTACAGTTTAGAAGGGATGGATGTATATTCCACTGTTCTATATGTAAGATGCTTTATCTTCAGGACAACTAGTTTTTAAGCTGCTTCCCATAAGACGTGGCATCGGCAAAGTGCCATGATATGTCCACTCTCTCCAAACATCAACATTTTTCTTTTTCTACATTATTCTGATCTTTATTATGATAAGCTATATTATGATACTAGTTAAGAGTGTTTCGTTAGGATTCTTTTTTCAATCGATATGCTACCTCTATGTCAAATATCTAAAATAATCTGCTACAGTTGAAAACCATCTATGGTTGTGTCAATTTGTTATTTGAAGTGATTCTGTTGGAAATTCAAGTAATATTGGAATGTTCTATTTTAAATTTAGTTTTGCGTTCCGAATAAAGAAGGCCTTGTAGATTTGCTTGTAGGCATGGACAATTATAATTATCTGTAGGAAAGTTGAGAATGCCATTCCTAAATGTAGGTATGACCAATCTAGAGTTCTTTGAGGGTTATTTTGGTACAACTTGATCTTTGGTATTATTTTGCATGAGTTGCATAGTGGCTTTCCTAAGATTTGAATCTGTGTTCTCAGGATTGATGGCTGTGCTTTTACCACAGAAGTGTGGCTTCTGATATCTAGAATCCCTCCACACTCTGTGTGCTTCATTTGGTCCCAGTAGTCATGGAGGCCTTGTTAATCTGTCTTGATTTTTTTTCTCTTCTTGTCAACCTTTGCTGCAGCATCTGAAGGAGGACATGAAATTAAGTTATCTTGCTCAGGAGATGATATCCACTGACCGCTTAGCTCCACAATCTTGGTAACTGCAAACAATTTTTTTTTTTTAATATAATGCTGTACTCTGGTTGTTTCTTTGTTCTTATGGCTTGCCAGCTGCCAATCTTCATGTTAGTGGCACCTATAAATGAAAAATTTCATCTGCATTTTATTATTGAGCTTTGGAACCTTTAAATTTGTTGATATTGTTAGTTATTGAACATTGTGTTCTATGCCTGGCTGATTACTTGAGTTGTGGGAATGTATGGAGGGCCCACAATTGTTGAGGGGACCTTTCCTAGTAATTCTTTGTTGTTGTTGTTGTTGTTGTTGGTTTTTTGGGTTCTGTTGAATTGTTCTAGATGATTTATGGAATTTCGATGGCCACAAAAACCTTCCATATGTTTAATTGAGGCACATTAAAATTTTCAGTTGTTAACAGTAGTTTAATTCTCCTACCTTTTTATTTTGTTTGACAATGGATATGCCAGGTGTGCCATGGGGAATTGCTATAGTTTGCAGAAAGACCATGAAACTGCTCTTAAAAATTTCCAACGAGCTGTGCAACTGAATGCAAGATTGGCATATGCGCAAACCCTGTGTGGTCATGAGTATGATGCAGCTCTCTCTCTCTCTCTCTCTCTCAGAATTTGGTGTTTTCTTTGAGTGGATGTGTTAGGTAAGAAAGCCGCATTTTGTTTATTTTGCCTTTTAATTGCAGTATTTGGGATATATCCTTGTTTACAGATATGTGGCATTAGAGGATTTTGAGAATGGAATTAAGAGTTACCAGAATGCCCTTCGGATTGATGCACGACATTATAATGCTTGGTACGGTCTTGGAATGATCTATTTGCGCCAAGAGAAGTTTGAGTTCTCAGAGCATCACTTCCGAATGGCTTTTCAAATTAATCCACGTTCTTCTGTTATAATGTCTTATCTTGGAACAGCTTTCCATGCCTTAAAGGTTGGGCCATTGATTGTGATTCTCTAATTCTGGTAAGCATTAATTTTCTTCTGAATCTGATTTGTGTCCATATCATCTGACAGAGAAGTGATGAAGCTTTGGAGATGATGGAGAAGGCTATTTTAGCAGATAAGAAGAATCCTCTGCCCATGTATCAGAAGGCTAATATACTTGTGAGTATGGAAAAGTTTGATGAAGCTTTGGATGTCCTAGAGGTGCTTAAAGAGTATGCTCCTCGTGAAAGCAGTGTTTATGCCTTGATGGGTAAGATTTATAAAAGGAGGAATATGTACAACCAAGCGATGCTTCACTTTGGACTAGCCTTGGATTTGAAACCGCCTGCAACAGATGTTGCCACCATTAAGGTGATTTGCATGTCCCTATTCATCTTTGCTTGTAGAATTAAGCATTATTATGACGTAGATTTCCCTTTTCAGTGTTGACCATTCTGTTCGACAAGTTTAGAAGTTTTATGACTTGAAAAATTATTCAAGCTTATAACCAGTTGAAAGAGAAGGAGCGAAGTATAGTAGGGAATTGAGTGGATTCCTTCCCTTCTGTCACATTGTATAAAATTACTCTCGAAAAATTATTCAAGTTTATAACTAGTTGAAAGAGAGAGAACGAAGAATAATAGGGAATTGAATGGATTTCTTCCCTTCCCTCGCATTGGATTTATAATCAAGTCCAATTACAAAATATGGAAACCAGAATAATACTGGAATATGCCAATAACAAAAGTAAATGAATCCTCAATAACCAAATATTCTAACAAATGGCGATGCTTGCATTCAACAACATTATTCTGTTAAGATATGTGAACACATGGTTTGATGGATGGTACTCCTGTCAACGCAAAATTGAGTCATAATAGACTTGGTATATATTCTCACGCATTATTAGAACGTAGGATTATGATTCTTTAGCTAAACAGGGTAAGAATTTCATTACAGCAACGTAGGACAATTTTGTGTTTCTGCTCTGGAGGATGACGAATTCTATGTTAACCCTTCTCGTGTTTCAAACAGGCAGCAATTGAGAAGTTGCATGTACCAGATCAATTAGAAGACACCTTGTAAATCCGTTTTACATATGGTTAGGTTACAGGAGCAGAGGGGGGAGAGCCATTTTGTAAGTAAAATTGTCAGGGTACATTTAAGCACTCAGTCCTCGCTCGGTGCCATTGACTCTCCTGTTTGTGTTGGCGATGAAACGATCTTTGACATGATCGTGCTCGGTTCCTACTAGGGGCTGGGCTTCCCATGCATGTCTAGCAGCAGCAGACCTGTTAACTGAAATTTTGTAGGCGTTTTAGGTGCTGCCAGCAGAGGGATCCAAAATAGCAATGTAAACTAAACTAAAAGCTTCACAATTGTATCAACAGAAGAGACAGTTTTCTGAAAGATGTCTTCGTTTTAGTGCACTGCAGATGATTTGTCATTCATTTGATTTTGAAAATAATTGCAGCCGTCACTGTAGATTTTTACTTCTTTCTTTTCTTTCTGACGGGAAGGTTTAGGTCTACAGTGGGCTGATTTGGGTGTATTGTCATGTGGGCTGTTATGTTACTGTCTGTGTCTGAATGCATCACAGGGCGTGTGTACAAGTCAATGAATAATAGCCCAGTAGTTATTGGGGTTCTCTGTGTTTATTAAATTGTTTGACTTTATATTAAAAAAATCCAGTTTAAATGTTTTCTAACCCCTTTTTTTAGTTACTTTGATTTATTTTAAAGCTCAATTTCTATATTTCGTAGTCAACCAATCATATTTTCAAACTCATTCTCAATATATACGTGTATATATATATGTGTGTGTGTATATATATATATTCCCCCTTTAAGGTCAAGTATTAGTAAGTTTTCTGATCCAAAAATCATAGCCGGAAAAATCTGGGTTCGGGTTTGGCTGTTACTGACTCAAAGCAGAATATGTTGTAAATAAAAATGAATGATTGGATTACACTCAAAAATGGTTTGTAGGTCTAAATTTTGGAGACTCAAGAATAATGTTTTTGAAAATTGGATTGTTCAGTTAAAGGTGATCGGATGTGTGGATTACGGATTACTGGTTCAACTGAACCGTGATCAAATCGCTGCTTCATAAAAATATTAAAAATAATTAATTTTAAAATAATGATTTAAAGAATTTATATTAATATTACTAAAACTATTCACCATAATTTTTTGACATGCATGTATAATGGTCATGGATAATATTTTTATCTATTTAAGTGGAGATGAATTTTGATTTTTTTTTTAAATATGTATAAAAATTATGAATACTAACTTTTTTATTGATAACTTTTATTTTTTAGCAATTTTGATGGAGCACTAATGGAATTTGTACTATACGTGTGAAAATTAAAATTAGGGGAGAGGAATTAATTAAGGAAAGGGGGTTTGACATGAGAATAAATATTAGTTTCGTGATATTAAAATCGGAATCGTTTAATTAAAATTTAAGTGTAAATATATTTGAATTGTTAAATTTTAATTTAATGATCCTAATTGATATCGTTTATTATGTTAATATCTAAATCCAATAATTGGACCATTTTGACATAAAAAAAAATAAAAAGTAATATATTTAGTTAGCATCGTTTTCAATATCAGCCTTTTAAGAGATAGTTTAGTTCTTCAAAATTTTCAAAAAATTATAAATTTTTTCAATTAAATTTTATCACGTGTCACTTTTACATCATATCAACATTTACTTTTGATTTTTTTAATTTTTTTACACGCCAAACACCTCCTAAATCCGGTAATTGGGCCCATTTTGATTTTTGAGGTAGAAAGGGGAGGAAGTGGCACACGTCCGCAGTTGGGTGCGATGGAAGCCGTGGCGGTGGAGGCAACACAGAAAGTATATAATTCTCCTCCCCAACCCCATTAACAAATCCACTCCCCTTTTAACAAACAAACAAAAAAAAGGTGCTAATTAGCATCTTTCTTCCCAAGTCCATGCCTCATTCTCACTATGCCCTGACAAATTCTTCATCCCCAGCATCTCCTCCCCTCCCGATTCTCTTTCTCTCTCTCTCTCTCTCTCTCTCCTCTTCTAGTTCGCCTTCTACTTCTCTTAGCTTTCTCTATTGAGTTTGATGATGCTACTACTCATCTCAAGACTTCTACTTTAACAACCTCAACAACAAACGACATCATCAATTTAATTTAATTTCATTTCATTTCATTTCCTCTTCTTAAACGGTTCTTTCCCCTCGTTACTTTTTTTTTTGGCCTGCAATGGTTCTTTCTTCTATTTGCTTCCCTCCAACGTCCGCCGCCGGGGCCCCGACTGACTCCGCCGGATTCTGGCTGCGTGGCGGTCGACGTCCTGCTACCCAATTGAAGTTTCAGCATGTTCGTTGCTCTTTGGACGGCAATGTCTCCGATATGAGAGTTAATGGTACTATAAATTTTCTAATTTTATTCCGTATCATTCTTAGTGCTAAATTTGATTTTATTTATCAAGAATTCTCACAAATTTTTATGTTTGTTTGGTATTAAAAATGAAATTTTGAGTTAAATTTGATTTCATTTTATAACTATTTTGAGATTTATATATAATTTGAAATCTAATCCAAATTATAGAATTTGACGCATTTGGTTTACTTTTCTGTTTTATCTGTTTTATTTTTTAAAAATTTCAAAATAAAGAAATTTTGAGATTTTTCTTATTTTGAATTAAAAATGTTTAAAATGAATTTTTTTCATTTTTCATTTTATGTGTATACTCATTTTTTATTTTTTAAAACAAAATTTGAAAACACAAATAGTTAAATGTATTTTGAGCAGTTTTTCTTATTTTTAAAAGTGTAAAATGGCAAATGGATTCAAAATAGAAAATAAAAAATAAAAATAGAAAATAAAAAATAGAAAAACAAACGAAATGACACTTTCTTAAGTCACTTAAGTAAGTGAACAAATTTATTCTCATGTATCATATTTATCATATTTTCTATTTGCAAATAATATGGTCAAATTTGGTAATTCTCTTTAAATTAAATCAATTCGATTCTTAAATTCAAAATATGTTTCAAATACAAAATTTTATTTACCAAATTAATTCAAATCAATTCTTTATTTTAAAATCAGATCAATTCTAACATAGGAATGTTTCCAAACGGATTATACGTGTGTGTGTTGTGTTCCTTCTGGTAGTTATTTTTGTGATGTTTGTGCTTGCTGATTATATTGCCTTTCAATCTCGGTATCTGATTTTAGGGCTTTATTGGATAGTCATGGTTGTGGTTTAACTGTATTCTACTAAGTCAGGAAATTTTGAATTAATTTGTGCAATTAGAATTTAGTTTGATTAGTTTTTCCTGTATGTATGTATTTGTATATGTGTACACAGATATATATATATGTGTGTGTGTGTGAGAGAGAGAGAGATGGCTGCTTCAGTATGAGTGGTTTGCGTTCTGCTAGAGGGTAAATAGACTGTAATAAGGTTTGTAAAGGACACAGATTGGGATAAGGATTGTAAGGCTGTTCTGGACTATGTTATGATTAATGTTCCCCACTGGCCAATTGTCTTAACTTCTTGCTTAGCTTCTGAGAAACTAGAAAAAAGTACAAAAAGACAACAATTGAAGTTTTCTTTCCTTGTTTGTGCCATGTATATTCATGTGAAGCTCAATGACTAAGATGGATTTAGCATCAAGGACATTGTCCAAATGAGGATCCTACATTGGACTCTTGGAGGGGTTTAAAGGATTGGATCATGGCTTCCGATTGAGAATCATGAGATCCCGCCAAAAAGGGAAAAACATTTCTAAATAATACAAAAAAACTAAAGGCTTTATGAAATTATAATATAATATACCGCATAAGTATAGAAATATATAATGGGAAGTTCAAAAATAGCAGTTCTATGTTGCATGAGAAAAAGAGATGAAGAATTTCCTTAATAGAATATTTTACTCCTACAATAGTTGGAGTAAGAAATGAGGTGGAAAAAGGTAAATAGAATTTTATTTAGAAATATATTGACAAGTGAGAGAAATAAAGGAATTCGAGTTTCCTTTATCATAAAATACAGGGAAAATACAGAAAAATAAAAAATTTGGATTATCTTGAAGGAAAAGAAAAGAAGAGTTATGTATTGTAAAAAGAAACTTGCTTGAAAAAGGGGAAAAAAAAAGATGTTGAATAAGAGTTTTCTTACTGTATTAGCCAATTGACAAAAAAGGCAAAGGAGAAAAAGAAACAAAGACCAAAATATTAATTATAATAAAAAAAGAAATAGAAAAATAATTACATTTTAACTTATTCGTTTAATTAGAGAATAAATTAGAAAAATGCACTCAAATGATCTACCATGCAGTGTGAAAGAGAATTTGTGAGTGTTTTGATGAAGCACTAATAGAAATATATTAGAAAGTAGAGTAGGTTAAAGGGAAAGATAAGTTACTTGAATTACATTTATATTTCTTTTGTTTTAGTTTCATGAATGTCATAATGTATAAATATAAATTGCTTGAATTATTTTTTATCTGAATGTTTGATTCAATAGGATTGTTTTAATTGATTTAGACCTAATCTATAATTAAAATTTGGATTGGGTAGGATTGGAATTCTACAATCCAAAAGGATCCTACACTAAAACTGTAACATCTGTCTCCAAGAGATTTTTTATGGCATTGGGATTAATTTGGCTAAAATGGATCATAAGAAACAAATTGGGATCTTGACATTTATGTTTTCTATTTGTCAGCTCCAAAAGGGTTATTTCCACCAGAACCTGAACATTATCGGGGACCAAAACTAAAAGTGGCTATTATTGGAGCTGGTCTTGCTGGAATGTCGACTGCAGTAGAGCTATTGGATCAAGGCCATGAGGTTCAATTCATATTTTCTTCTTCTTTTTGACTAATTCTACCAATGCTTTTATTTAGGGCTTACCCATCGTTTGTTGTGATATTTGATTGTATGATGCCATCATCTTAATAACCTTTCTTTTAGTTAATAATATTGACAAAATATATGTGCAGTTATGTTGCTATACAAAGCATATGTGACCATGGTGCTAATAATTAGCACGTATAAATCTAAAAGGCTTAAGGAGTGGAATAACTCTGAAAAGGCTTAAGGAAAACTTAAAAGAGTGGAATAAGCAGCACTTTTAGTGGCTGGAGTCCACAAATTGGCTGAAAGAAGGGATCACAGAGTTACATAGGAGAGAAGTGCTGAGGATCTTAACCAAGATAGAGATGGCTAGGAGGGGAGAGTTGAAAGAGGAGTTTCGCAGGATTGCTAAGATGGAGGAGGTCACCTGGAGGCAGAAATTTAGGATGCTATGGTTGAAGGAAGGGGATAGGAATATGAGATTCTTCCGTAGGAAGGCAAATGCGCTTAGGCGTTTCAATCGTATCAAGAAGGTGATCTAGAAGGTGAGTTTTCCAAGGAAGAGATTTGGGGAGCATTATGATCAATGAATGGCGACAAAGCACTAGGACTGGATGGGATGACATTGTCTTTTTTTCTCATTTTGGCAAACTTTGAAAGGAGACACAGTGACTCTAGAGGCGGAAATTTAGGATGCTATGATTGAAGGAAGGGGATAGGAATATGAGATTCTTCCGTAGGATGGCAAATGCACTTAGGCGTTTCAACCATATCAAGAAGGTGATCTAGAAGGTGAGTTTTCCAAGGAAGAGATTTGGGGAGCATTAAGATCAATGAATGGGGACAAAACCCTAGGATTGCATGGGATGACATTGTCTTTCTTTCCTCATTCTGGCAAACTTTGAAAGGAAACATAGTGGGGGTATTCCAAGAGTTCCACCAGACTGGCAAGTTTGAGAAGAGCATCAATTCAACCTTTGTAGTATTGATTCCAAAGATGGGGGTGCAGTGGATATAGAGGATTGCAGACTGATCAACTTGGTGGGGGGCTTATACAAACTAATAGTTAAAGTACTGGCATTAAGCTTTGTATTTAGCTTCAAATTGTAATTCGACCTTCGAGTCTTGTTTTGCATTCTTGATGCTTCTATAAAATTTTGATTACTCATAAAAAAAAAAAAAAAAAATCTATGAAGGTCAGAACCCTTGTTAGTTGGTTACCAACAACCGATAAGACATGACCTGGCATGTGTCAAATGTGTGGCCAAATGCGATAATCTTTTTAGAGCCTGACACTGTTTAACACTCGAGGACATGTGTGCCTCTTACTTAAGTATGAAGAAAATAACTAGGGGACAAGATTAATGTCAAAATAATGTGAATTTTTACCTATTAATTTGTCCTCCTTTAAGATTTTTAATTTTGGACTGAAATTCAAAAGTCTAGTGCTTCTAAATTGTTTTGAAAGTAAAGCTTTTTAAATCAGATAATTATATGTTCTATTCACTATTTCTCTTATCTTATTTTGATACATTTAAACATGAATAGATTTGTAATGTGAAATGAAGATGATTGATATAATTCCCTGAATGCATACAGTAGCATATATTTATTGTTTGTTATCATTTTCCCTGCCATGCTCATGCATTGAATTTTTTGAAAATTGCTATATTGTTATGTCCGTGCTGGGTCATATTCATGTTTCTGATCTACATCGATACTTTTTAGTTTGCTAAGTTTGGGTGGTGTACCAATTTCTGATAACAGCAAGATTTTAATGAAATGCATGTCTGGCTTTTCAGGTGGACATATATGAGTCAAGAACTTTCATTGGTGGAAAAGTAGGTTCTTTTGTTGATAAACGAGGAAATCATATTGAAATGGGACTTCATGTTTTCTTTGGTTGCTACAACAATCTTTTTCGATTGATGAAAAAGGTGACGACCCCTGAAAATTTTAACAATATTATTTGTTTATATTTTAGATTTCATGTTAGTTTTATTTCTTGTATTCTTTAGGACATACAACTTTATAGTTGCAAGTAAAGAATTTGCTATTGCACATGGAGCATGGTCTGTGGGAAATTGACCATCTATTTTCTAAAATATTTGATTCATTAATATTTAATAGTAATAACAGATACAACTGTTGCCTTTTTGGTCCCTCGATGGGTTAATTTTCTGTGTTCTTATAAATTTGTTGTGGCCATAAGAAATGTGGCAGCTTTTGCACTTTAGTCATTAAACCTGCTTACAATAATGAGCAAGAAACTCAATCTTGTTTTTCACTTAGAAAATTTACATTGTCACATTTGCTTACATGCCATAAAATCTTGAAATGATGGATAAATTTTTAATTTCTGAATATAGAGGATTAGTTAGCTCAGGATGCCATGTGGCTTCTATGCTGAAGTACTTGAGTGAGTGATACATAAGCCACTCAATGTATTGCTTATGCATCTTTTTGATCCGCAACTGCCTTCAATGCCCTCCAAGATGCCAACATAATTAAGGCTTTTGTTTTGGATATAGAACAGAAGAATGTGCATGGGTCTTGGTCAGATGCTTCCATTGTTTGAATTTGGACTGCATAGCTTTTAGATAGACCTTTTTGCATAGTGCATCTGTTATGGTGGGATTGCTCAGGTTGAACTTGTAGACACACTCAACTTTTTGGTTCCTCAAACTCTATTATTGACCTGGGTGAAGAAGCTAGGTTTCCTTGTATATTTCCAATATGTTAGAAAATTCTCATAACCCCATGCATGGATTATATGAAGCCATAGCTCATTAGTTCTCCTGGAGTGATTCTGTATGGTAATGTTGCATGGTAGGCCATACTGCTTGCATCTATGTGATTAACCTGGAATGCTGCCCCTATGATCTTTGGAATGTGGATTGTTCAAACCAAATATCAACTGCATTCTAGTAAACTGAGCTCTAAGTTGTTTCTCTGCTGCTGATTTGCTGGTAAAAATTAGTCACATCAGCTGATTCCATGTAATTTTGCGGATTTTTTTCTGTTTTACCGCCATTTGATAAAATTATATGGAATTTGTTGTTTGGTTAAAAATAATTGTTGAAATACTGTTAATGAAAACGCTGTTTAAAATTGAGTTTTTAAAATATGAAAAACGTTGTTTGAAACAGCGTTTTGTTTGCTAGAAAACTGAAAATGCCATTTGATTTGGCGTTTTCCTTAAAATCAATTTTGGACTGAAAACTCTATTTCATATAGAGTTTTTTACTTGAAAATGTGATTTCTACTGAAAACTCTATTTCATATAGAGTTTTCTTTTCTATAACCCCTGCACTACTTGTTCCTCTTCTATACCCCTTAACCTGTAAAAGTTGCTCAAAACACTAACATTTCATTGCATAACACATTTCACTGAATAAACACGTAAATAAATTAAAATAATAACAAATTTTAAATAATGTCACAAACATGTGATATTATTTAAAAGTTGTGATATTATTTCATGTTTGCGATATTATTTAAAAGTTGTTATTATTTTAATTTGTCTACATGTTTATTCAGTGAAATATGTTATTCAGTGAAATATGTTATTCAGTGAAATGTTGGTATTTTGAACAACTTTCGCAGGTTAATGGGTATAGGGAAGGAATAAGTGTAGAAAAGAGAACTCTATATGAAACAGAGTTTTTAGTCCAATAACGCCAAAACTCTATATGAAAACTTTATATGAAACAGAGTTTTCAGTTTTTGTAGCAAACAAAACGCTGTTTCAAACAGCGTTTTCCATCTTTTAAAAACTCAATTTCAAACAGCGTTTTCATTAACTGTATTTTTATAATTAATTTTAACCGGACAATAAATACCATATAATTTTATTAAATGGCGGTAGAACCAAAAAAAATCCTAATTTTGCTTTTATTTTTTTTTTGTAAACCTCTTATAATTAATGCAAATTCGCTATTAAAAGTTGAAGTTTGGTAGCTTAATATTCTTAGACAGAGGTCTCTGATTGTTTTTCATGGATCTTCTACTTTGACCTAGGTTGGTGCTGATAAAAATCTGCTGGTGAAGGATCATACTCACACTTTTGTAAACGAAGGGGGTGAAATTGGCGGTATGATGTAATGCTTGACATATATTAACCTAAAATTTAGATGCTTTAAGTTCCATGTTACTTTCATTATCATATAAACCAATTTGAAAATGTTTTCTTTGGGCCATGGTATACTTTGTGGTATATCAATTGCATTGACCAGCTTGTCTTTGGGATAGATACACCATTTCATTGATCATTTTATTTTAATGTCATGAATATGAATTTATTTCCTGCTGCAGAACTTGATTTTAGGTTTCCAATTGGAGCACCAATACATGGAATTCAGGCTTTTTTAACCACAAATCAGCTCAAGGTAATGTCTAATATATTTGTTTTTCGTAAGCTCTAGGTAATGTCCATGCAAGAACAATGCTCCATTTGTAGCAGTTTTTTCTTGATTGGAGAAGCCATGTTTTTCCTTGATTGAATTTCATAAGAAATTTAAGAGCAACTCTGAAAAAGATGAGAAATAGGAAATTGTTTTCCTTAAACCCCCCTCCCCCCCCCCCCCCCCCCCCCCCCGGGGGCGGTAAACCATCACTATGAAAGACAAGTCCAATCCCTTCCCATCATAAATAGTTAAACCACTGTAGCACCAGCAACCCCTAATCTGGTTGTGAGTACTGTTTGCAGCCCCAAAAGAGCAATAGAAATGTTTTCTTTCCTCGTGTAATTAAAACACTTGGAAACCTTCAAAAGCGCATCTTGGTACAGCAAGTGAGATAAAGGAAGAGTTTTTAGGGCAGGGCAAGGATGCAAGAACGGGGCAGATTCAGGAAAAAAAATAGATTATGCAGAGAAACTAGCAGCAGTGACAACAGGTGAATAGAAAAACATAAGTGGCATTTTCTCCTTTCAGGAATTGCCTAATACAACTGTAAAAACTGAAAGAAAAACCTTCAATTTACTCTTATAATCCCTTGTCAAAATTACAACTGTAGCTACCAAAATTGCCATCCTACTAGTGTGGGGAGAGAGAGAGAGAGAGCACCAAAGACAATGCCCCACCGACCTTATTAACATGACCAAGGGCAGACCCAGATTTTGCAATTAGTGGGGGGCAAAATTACATTTTTAAAGTAAATAAGGGCAAAAGTAAAAAATCAGCGGGGCAAAAACTTAATAATAATTTGAAAAAAGTAAAATTTAGAAGTAAACTAGAACAAAATCAATAAAGTATATGCAATTTTTCAAATCAGTGGGGGCGATTGCCCCCCACTGAGTCTTTACTCGTTCCACCCATAAAGATGACTAAATGAGTTATTGACCAAGCTGTTTCCCATTCCAACATTGTTCTGAATGTAAACTTTGATCATTTGAGTAAGAGAGAGAGAGAGAGAGAGAGAGAGAGAGCACCAAAGACAAATGCCCCACCTCCCTTAAGGACATATAAAGATGACTAAATGAGTTATTGACCAAGGTGTTTCTTAGACTCCAACATTGTTCTGAATGTAAACTTTGATCATTTGCTACAAGTGATAATGAGCCTGAAAACAGATCCTATACCATTTGTGCTTTGATGTAAAATGCCAAAAGGAAAAAAAAAGAAATAAAAGAAGGGGGGTGTCTACATGAATAATTTCAAATAGTTGCAACAAGCTATGAAGCACGGATACTTCAAATTAAGCGCCGCACTCGTATCGGATACTCCGAGGATACGGATACGGCTAGGATACGGCCGGATACGTATCGGATACGCCACGTGGTGTGTCCCAATTTTTTATTTTAAATTTTGCATAAGATACGGCTGAGATACGGGTAGGATATGGGAATGATACGTTTAGGATACGGCAGGAGTACACATGTAATATTTTAAACCTTTTTTGCGGGTAAATTGATATGATAAAATTTTAGAAGAGGCCAAACTGTAATTAACTAAAATATATTGATATGATTGAAGTTGGATCTAACTAAAATTTACGAAATGAAAAATCTATTTTTATTTTGGGATGTATTTGATATGTTTTGTTATATTTGTGTTTTGTGTATGAATAATGATGGTAGTTTTTAGTATGAATGATGTTAATTTATGAGTTGAATGGTATTTTTCAAGCTATATAATTGTTATTTATATAATGTTTAGTAGTATATAGATGCTATCTTCAAAAATATTTTAAATAAAAAATATATTTTATTTTGTTTTTTTGCCATATCTTCGCAGTACCTGTGTCCTTATTTTTTAAAAATTGCCGTATCCCGTATCTGTACCCATACCCATACCCACTCCCGTATCCGTATCCGTATCCGTGCTTCATAGGCAACAAGTGGTGCCCAAGTTCCTTTCTGTTAATATTCTTTCCACTTCATATTTGTTCAACTGCAGACTTATGATAAAGCTAGAAATGCTTTGGCTCTTGCTTTAAGTCCAGTTGTACGGGCTCTTGTTGATCCAGATGGAGCAATGACCGATATCCGGAATTTGGATAGCGTAAGAATGATATTATACTGTTTTGTGTATTTGGTTATCATTCCTAGTTTCCGAAGGAACCTGAGTCTGTCTTTATGTGCAGAAAATTTGTCATTCTTGACTGCGCGACACTATTAATGAAGTTTTCACATACTATACAGATAAGCTTCTCTGATTGGTTCTTGTCCAAAGGTGGCACTCGTGCAAGCATTCAGAGAATGTGGGATCCTGTTGCTTATGCCCTCGGGTTTATTGACTGTGATAATATCAGTGCCCGTTGTATGCTCACTATATTCGCATTGTTTGCCATTAAAACAGAGGCTTCCTTACTACGTATGCTCAAAGGTTCTCCTGATGTTTATTTAAGTGGCCCTATCAGAAAGTATATCACAGACAGAGGGGGAAGGTGTGACCAAGAAAATCTGAACATGATGACATCATTTAATGCTGTTTATCTACACCTAATTTTTAATTTCTTACGTGGAAAATTTTTCTTTGCTAGAACAGGTTCCATCTCAGGTGGGGTTGCAGAGAGATACTTTATGAGCGATCTACTGATGGAGAAACATATGTGACAGGAATTGCCATGTCCAAGGTAAGTTGCTTTTCTATTGCTCCTGTCAAAGTTCTACTGCTATTAAAACCATAGTCATTTAAGCAGCATATTTGGGTTCCAAGTTTTAGTGTTACTGAGTTGTTGAATTCCTTGTTATCCTATAAGACACTGGATTACAGTTTTGTCCAACCACTTTCCTAATCCTAGCATGTGTTCATATTATTTGAAATATTATGTAATTTGTTTCAACTACAAAATTCCAGATTGAAGTCATTAAGAAATCTCACGAACTTTGTGCTATTATTGTGATGGTTGGCACTTGCATTGAAAGCTATTCCTTCCCCTTTGCGAAATATATATATATATTTTTTCAAAATCTTTATAATCTAATTTTTTATTCATCTGCGTCTACTTGTTTTAAAGATGTTTCTTTTTGCTGATAATATGATGACATGATAAAGAGGGGACAGAAAAGCATAGTTTCTCAAGTACTTAGCTTTGTGAAATTAATTAAAGTTCTTTGCTCTGCTGCTAAAATGATAGGGACTACATAATATTAACTCTGCACAATCTTGAGCTTGAAGCTAGTGAACATGTTTAAAAAACGAAATAGTAAAAAGGTTAATATGATTGGATTAGCACCCCTACGAATGGTCAAGGTGATGTTGCTCTAATATCTTGGATTTGAAAGTTTGACCTTTGCTTATATGTTAGAAGATGCAATGGTGTTTGGAAATCTATAACTAATTGGTGCTCAGTGCTTTAATTTTCAAACTTTCAGGCTACTCAAAAGAAAATTGTGAAAGCGGATGCTTATGTTGCAGGTTTGTGGTTGGCTCTCCTATAATTTCTACTCTTCACTATTTAGGTGATAACTTAAATCTGCTAAACCCTTCATTCAATGGCAGCATGTGATGTCCCAGGAATTAAAAGATTAGTTCCTCCCGAGTGGAGGGAATGGGAGTTTTTCGATAATATTTATAAACTGGTTGGAGTGCCTGTGGTCACAGTGCAACTTAGATACAATGGCTGGGTCACAGAGTTACAGGATTTAGAACGATCAAGGTAATCCTGTCATGTATTGAAATTTGGTTTATAAATTAAATTATCCTTAAATCTCTTTTGAAGTAAAATTCCATTTTGAAACTGTTAGGCAACTAAGGCAAGCTGCTGGGTTGGATAATCTTCTTTATACCCCGGATGCAGATTTCTCCTGCTTTGCAGACCTTGCACTTGCATCCCCAGAAGACTATTACATTGAGGGACAAGGCTCCTTGCTCCAGTAAAGAAAATTATCTTCCTTCTTATGAACTTCTTGTCATTATTGTTTTTACTACTTTTTGGTGGTTATCATTATTGTTATTGAGAAAGGTGACACCAAAAAAACCATGAGATACATCTGCTGAATAAAAAAGTTTAAAAGCCTTTTATTTATCTCTAATTGAAAATCAAATCCTTTGCCACCATTCTCTCTCTCTCTCATCACTTTCCATTTATATATACACAAAATATATATTGTGCCTCTCTTGCTTATGCCAATGTTACTTGTTCATTCACGATAAAGACTTCATTTTCTGGGACTGATGCAACCACTGCATGGTAAATGTGGTCAATTCTGACAGTTGATTTATTCCCAGGAGTAATTGTGGGCTTACAGAATTAACACAAATCTTGTTAAGTACATTTTTTTACCACTCCTTGTTCTAATTGATGGTATTGTTTGCTCCTCGAGAATGTTGCTTGTTGATTATAATCAGTTCTGTATACTTGGATTCTTGACTTGAGGCTTCCTGTATGACTGTATCATCATTGTGTTTCTGATAATGCTATCTAATATTAAACTCATTCAACTTCAGACTAACATTAACCCGGATAAAGGCATACCTTCTTGCTTCATGTATATAATCCATCAGGAGTTGTCTTGTGACTTCTGTGGTCGTCATGCTTGCTGTCATATTTTTCTTTCTCATTAACCTACTTTTTTCCTTTCTAATTTTTTGCTAACAGGTGTGTGCTTACACCTGGTGACCCCTACATGCCATTACCAAATGATGAAATCATACGAAGAGTTTCAAACCAGGCAAGTGTCGTATAAGGAAACATCTCTTGATACTTTATGTTATCTTGGCTTCCCCCCCCCCCCCAAAACAAAAAAAAAAAGTGTTGTCTGCTTTAGCTTTTGGAAGAAACTAAGCGTTAAATACTGTTCTTTGAATCGCTGGGCATGATCATCCAACCACTGGGACTCTTGGAAGAAACTAAGCATTAAATACTGTTCTTTGTATCACTGGGCATGATCATCCAACCACTGGGACTCCCCAAAAAAAAGTAATGCCAAGCTCAACTAGAAATGCGACTTGGTACTGTGACACAATGATATGAAAGAATAATGCATCCAAGATTCTGGAAAATCATGAAAAAGATCAGAAGTAGAGACCTTTTTTTTGTTTTTTTTGATTGGTCAAAAGTGGACACACCTTGGTGCATTATTCTTTACCTCATGACACATTCCTGCAAGTATTTTGTAGCGATACTTGAAGCCCAGATGGAAACATAGTAGGAAGTTCATCCTTTACCCCCACAATGTTCCAAATTCCAATAAGTTCAAAGGAAATTCTATTATTTCCGTGTTCCCAAACAAGCAAAGCCTTCAAACGCGCTCATCCATAATTGCTGACCTCCCTGCAACAAAAGCTAGAAACTGGGAACCAGTATATAGGAATGACTTTTAAGATGCTCAGGAAGGGAAAAAGTGGGGCATTTAGTGACATCTGTCTTATTTGTCCATCTCAAAGAAATAGTACCAAATTGTATGGCAGTGTTGAGTGAAGAGGGTTAAAAAAAAAAAAGGGAATGTGATTAATTCTTTCTTCCAATAATGGCAAAACTGGATTTTGGATTCCATTCTAATTGTAAATTGTTATGAAGGTAGTTTGAGCAATTATATTCACTAGATATCCACTACTTAGCATGTATCTTATGTCAGAAACTAATCCCAGCAGATGCTTGCTCAAAAAAAAAAAAAAAATCTTAGATTTTGTTCACTCACTGAATCTATATCTCTTTAAAAAGTGTCTTGAATTTTAGAGTTGACAATAGTGAATATCAACTTCATGCAATTTACAATAAAACCAATTTTGGCCAATAATGGGTGTACGAATCTCTCTCTTGTTCTAATATGATGCACCCCATGCCAGGTTTTGAGGTTATTCCCGTCTTCCCAAGGTTTGGAGGTTATTTGGTCATCTGTGGTTAAGATTGGGCAATCTTTATACCGTGAGGCACCTGGTAAAGATCCATTTAGACCTGATCAGAAGACACCTGTAAAGAATTTCTTCCTTGCTGGCTCATATACAAAGCAGGTGATGTTTCTTTGAATCCCATCCACTCCTCTCTTCAATAGATTATTACATATTTGACACAGGGTAGAGATAATAATAAGATTCTATTATAAAAGTTTGGGTAAAGTATAAAAAACACCCTTACAGTTTGTCCTCGGTATCACTTTGGTCCCACACGTTTCAATTGCAACAGTCAAATCTCTACACTTTCGGTCAAGTATCAATTCGGTCCCTCCGTTAGTTGATCGTTAGAAACAATCGTTAGACTGAGGATAAAATGATAATTTCATCTATAGTTTACTCTTAGTGTTATTTTAGTCCTTTACGTTTTCAATTATAACAATTGAATTCCTACACTTTCGATATTTATTTGAAATATATTTTATTAAATTATTTTTAATAAATAATATAATCTAAAATATATTTTATTAAATTATATAACATATTTTAATTTGAAATATATCTTATTAAATTATTTTTAATAAATAAAATATTTAAATTTTATTTAATATATTTTATTTTTATTGAATTAAGTTATTTTTCATAAATAATATGATTAAATTAATAATATAATTAAAATAATGTTTAATATAGTTTAATTAATATGAAATATATTTTATTAAATTTGAATAATTTTTAAGAAATAATAAAATTAAATATTTTATTAAAAATTAATTTATGTAAATAAAATTGCCTCTGTAAACGCAGTTTCAATTTTTATTTTAGAAAAAAAAATGATAACAAAAATAAAATCAGAAAATAAAAATTTAAACAAAATAAAAAACAATAATGTTATCGAAAGGTCTTAGAATCGCTATTTTCTAAATTTTCTATTTCTACAGTTTTTTATTTATATATAATTTTGTATATATATTCAATTCAAGAGTATACGTTTATATATATATGACTTTTTAAATTCTATTCTATTAATTATAACAACTATTAGTGAAACCATCAAATTACTTTTTAATAAAATTTTTAATTTTATTAATTTTTAAGAAAATTAACTGAATTTAATAAAATATATTTCATATTAATTAAAATAAACTAAATATTATTTTAATTATTTTATTAATTTAATCATATTATTTTAGAAAAATAATTTAATTCAATAAAAAAGAATATATTAAATATAATTTAAATATTTTTTGATTAAAAATAATTTAATAAGATATATTTCAAATTAAAATATGTTATATAATTTAATAAAATATATTTTAGAGTATATTATTTATTAAAAATAATTTAATAAAATATATTTATAATATATGTCGAAAATGTAGGGATTCAATTGTTATAATTAAAAACGTGAGGGACTAAAGTGACACTGAGGGTAAACTATAAATGAAATTATCATTTTATCCTCAGTCTAACGGTTGTTTATAACGGTCAACTAACGGAAGGGCCGAATTGATACTTGACCAAAAGTGTAGGGATTTGATTGTTGCAATTGAAACGTGTGGGATCAAAGTGATACTGAGGGTAAACTGTAAGGGTATTTTTTGTACTTTACCCTAAGAGTTTTCTATCTTGGTTTTGGGTATTTGGCAAATAATATTATTTGACAAATATTTTTTCATTTATTTAAAAATATAATAAATATTCTAAAACTAATTTTAAATAAATAAAAAAATATTTGTCAAACAATATTCTTTGACAAATACCCAAAACCAAGATAGAAAACCTCCATAATAGAGTCTTACTATCATCGCCACCCTGCATCAATATTCAACCTGTGCACTAGAGTTTGATTAGGAAAAACAATATTAATGGATGTGCAATGATTAGTAGGATATATATTATTTTGGGTGAAAATTCATCATCGTGTGGAGCAAACAGACATTTAATTTGTGCCGAGGACTTGTGATATAATACACTGCAAAGCAGACAAAATTAAATATTTTCAATGAAACCAGTGCCAGTGAATTTCTCACTTTCTTACTCATAATATCTCAAAAATGCCTACTTCCTGCAGGATTACATAGACAGCATGGAAGGAGCTACGTTATCGGGCAGGCAAGCGTCTGCCTATATATGTGATGCCGGAGAGGAATTGGTGGCATTGAGTAAGAAGCTTGATGCCACTGAAGCCAAGGAACTCACCAGTGCTGTTATATGACTGATGGATTGAGTCTTGTTCTGATTCACTGCAACTCATTTGCAGAGCCCACTTTGCAGGTAGAGCCTCAAAATTAGTGAGTTAGATGATGGGTGCAAAGAAATTTAATTGGAATTTCCTAGGATTGTACAAACTACGCATTTTGCTCCCATGTTGTAAACATGAAGTTTCTTAAACTCCACACACTTGAGATTTTCCATTTAATGTATGAACCGCGCGATATATAGAAAATTTCCGAAATTATGTGTTCAGGGTTTGATTTATTGGGGGAGTGGCATCCAAGTTGTCCAATAGTGTGTTTTTACCATCCAACAATAGTTCATCAATGCATCATTGACATTTTACTGTGCTGCTGGTTAAATACATTGAAAAAGCTGGTTCAGTAAATTGAAGTTTTGACGGGCTTCTTAAGAACCCACTTAATTCGTGCTTCGCTTCCAAATGGCCTTCGAGAAATAATGTTTACACTGTTTGGTTACAAAATATATATATGTATATAGTTTCTTTTTTTCCATTTTATATGATTTTTGTATCAAAATTTAATTTTTTTAGAGGATGTAATTTTTAGGCTTGTTAATTGCATTTATAAAAAAAAATTGAAAAATTTATGTCCGTTTGGGTAAAAATTATAAAAAATAAAAAAAAAAATTTAACTTTTTTGTTTTTTTTTTTTTTTTTGACCCAAATGTATAGTTTTTGTCCAAATTGGTATGAATTTTTTGATTTTTTTTCTTAATGAATGCGATTAACACGTTCAAAAGTCATCGTATTTTAAAAAAAATAAATTTTGATAAAAAAAACATACAAGACAAACATATATATAGAGAGAGAGAGAGAGAAAGCAATATATATATAATTTTTAACCAAATGAATTATACAAGTGCTTTACACCTTTGTACTTAATGACAAAGGTGAATTCGTAAATAGTGTAAAATCTTTGAATAAAAAAATTATTTATTCAAAGCCAAAGAGTGTAAATGCATTTTAAAAAAGTCATTAAAGAATTAAGACATGTTTTTTATGATTGTTTATTTTTTTATTTTTTTATTCTCAGTGTTTGCTCTACTTTTTAAGTATAAGAGGTGTAATTAAATATTTATCTAGTTGTTTTACCAATCAAAAATTATTAAAAAATTTTATTTGTTTCACCAAACACAAAATTTCACCTATCAATTTCATTAAAAATTTATTAAAAATTTGACTTCCAAATCTAAATAGGTCAAAATTATTCATCTAAATTTATTTTTATTTGTAACCAAAAAGTGAGACTATTCAAGAGTAATTCAAATTGAATTCATCTTACTAATCAAACACACTTTAGATAGTCAAACTAGTCATATCATAATTCTATTCACTTGTGTTATTATTTATCCCAAAATATTGGCCTAAGATGATTTGCTTGGAATTTCCATAATTAGTCAGTAAAATTTTTGTTTGCTTGGTTGTAAGATTTGATTGGCTTAATATCTTAGTTAATCGATATCGTCTTGCACATAAAAATATTCTGTCAAGATACTCAACCCAAGATATTATTCTGTAAAGAAATTCGGCCTAAGATATTTCGCTAATTTACATCGTCAACTATGGATAACCACCCACCTAAGTTATAGATACGTGGCTGGAAGTTACAAAAATGAAAGTCACATACGATTCCTTAAAGTTATAGAAATGGACTTTCTTTAAGTTACAAAAGTGGACTTTTAGTTACTTTCCCTACAAATATACAAAAACTAAGGGGGCCAATCTCACATTAAAGCTTTATCTTTTATCTTCTTCGTTTTTTAATTCAGATGTAATTTTCATTTCAAAATTTGGATGAATTACACTTAGACCTCTTAAATATTAGGCCAATTACACAGACCTCCTCCAACTTTTTACCTGACACTTAACTCCCTTAAACCCTAATGTTCACACTTAGCCCCAACCGTTAACCGGACGTTAGAAATCAAATAGATTTTGGTGATGTTAGCAACAAATAGTAAATTTTGTTCCCTTTACACCCTTCATTCTTATTTCCCATCCCTTACGTTTCAAACCTCTGTAAAAATCCTCATCGAGGACAGGTTCGAAGCCTTAGCTTCAGACGAACGAACAAAAATCAAGTTTGTGATCAAAAGTGAAACGGTGCAACGATCTTGCTTTTACTTCAGCCTAAATGAAGTGAACATTGTCTGATAAGTTTGTGTTCCAAATTTGTTAGGTCTGTTGTTTTTCAGAATCTTGGTTTTCTATTTTGGTTTTTTTTCTCCAACCCGACTTTTGTTCGCAGTAGGTTTGTTTTTTTTCCGATTTTGTTTTTTTTTCTATTGTTCTTTATTTTTGGTTACCCCCACAGTTAATGCATTACTCCTCCTTTATTTCTTTGCTGTTTCATTATTTCCTTCCCTAATCGTTTTTCTCCATTTTGGTTTTTTCCATTCAATTTGTCTGTACTTTGTTACATATTCATCTTTGTTTTTGTTATCTACTAATTTGAGCATTTTTTTTTACTCTGTGAAGTTCCCTTCCCTCTTTAATTTGAACTGTTACATTTCTAATTTCTGTTATGACTTGATTAAATTTTGATGTAGAAATTTTAGGAAATTTTTGTAGGTGTACAACTTATACATGTAATCTATTTGATGGAATATTGATTTAAAAATCTCATGTGTGATAATTTCTAATACATGGGATGTGTTTGAGTAAGTGGTAATGTGAAAATTGAATAGCTATGTGTTACAAATTTTAGTTATTTTACGAAATTTTGATTTAAAAATTTGATGTATGCTAATTTTTTGTCATATACATTGTGTTTGAGTAAATGCTAGTGTATCTATAATGTGAAAATTTTAGCAACTAATGTGAATACACAGAAATCTAACAACACAGGTGCGAAAATAAATGGCATCTAATAGGATTTAAACCTGTACCAAAGGTTTGGATGACCTCTTTCCTATCCATTAAATAGTGGACACTTTTCATACATTAAGATTTTTTTGCATTTTTACCATCCCTTGGCTTCTTTGGAAAAAAAATTCTTGAGAAAATCAAATTGTATGCGAGAGATATTTTAAAGTTTCATATTTAATTCAAAACCTATTTTTATTGTTAATTAATATAGATAGAATTAATATAGAAAATATTTAAGAATTAATATATTAAATCATTCTTCAGATTTTAGTAGTTAATGTAAGGTGATAACTTATTAACAGTTAGTGACATTTGAACAGTTTATGTGATTTAAACGGGTATTATCTTTGATGAATTTAAGTTGGTAATGTGAGATGCTTTTTGTTTTGATGCGTAGGGAAGTAATGTCATCTAGGAACATAAGAACAAGTAATGTCCATGGCATGTTCCATAATCGGTATTGTAGATGTGGAAAGAAAGCAGCTGTCGGCATCTCTAAGTCAATTGAAAATCCTGAAAAGCTGTATTACAGATGCACCATCAAACAATGTAATTTTTTTGTTTGGTGGTCTGACCCATCCACAAATGAAGTTAGATAAGTGGATGAAGAATTTCAATCTAGCAACTTCGAGGACATTGAAGTAAAGGAAAATGTTAGAGCGATTATGAGAAGGCTAAGAGATTTGGAAGCACGACAATTGAGTCTCAAACTTATTCTAGTTGCAATTGGGGTAGGAAGTTGGGTCATTGTAATGTTTTTACTTTTGATATTTCTAAAATAGAGATGTAATTTAGTTTACAACAAACTTTTGTTATTTCATGTGTAAACATTCTTTGAAAGTTAATTTTTGAAGCTCTCATTCCAAGTTGGTGTATTTATTCATTGAGACTAATTTCTGTAGCTACTTTTTTATGTGTTGACAAAATATGAGGATAGTTGGAATAGAAGTTTGCTTAATATGTTTTCAAGGAATGGAATAAGTTAAAATGGGGACAGTTAAAATGACAACTTGTTTTAAGAAAATGTGGAATTTTGTTTCTTTAAAAATAACAACATAGGGTAGAAAATTATGATGTGTAGAATTGGAGACAAAATGTATGTTGACTGGTATACTAGAATTCAAGGCAAATTGATAACTCATTTTGTAAAATTACTAGGTAATTATTAGAGAAATGTTTAATAGCAATTAAATGGGTTGAGGTGCATTTGTGTGGGTTGGGGTGTATAATGAAGTTTGATTGCCAATTAAGTGGGTTGTGGTGGGTAGGGGTGTATATTCAAGTTTGATTGCCAATTAAGTGGGTTAAGGTGCATCTAGTCTGTCAATTAAGTGGACAGAGATTTAGTCTCCGCAAGCTACAGAACAAAGAACTGGTGCAAGACTGAGCATATAATTCAGTGGGTTGAGGTGCATATGGTTTGAAAACAGAAAACTGAGGCTAAGACTACCTCTGCACAACAAAAGTCCACAGGTGCCTCTGCATAGCAAAAGTCCACAAGTGCTTCTGCACTGCATCTGGCAGCGAGTATGCTAAACGCACATTGCCTTAATGGCAACACACTATAACGAAATAAAGTCAAATGAAATTCAAACCATCAATTCCACATTGTATCAATAGCAACACACTACAATATTGGTTTGTCAAATGAAATTAGCATCATGCTTTGCTTCATCATAGGAAGTTTGAAATTCATATCATCCATTACATAATCAAGTTCAGTACTTTCACATGTGTTGTCAAGAAATTAGACAATGCTACAACTGTACCTAAGACTATGCCAAAAGATACCCTTAATAGCCAACATGCCAAAAAACATTAGTTGGCCTCACTTTCAACCCTACCACCTATATCAACTATGTATACCAAAAGATAACTATAACAGCCGCTAACAGCAAGTAGAAATAGCCAACATACGAAAAAACCTGAGTTGGCCTCACTTTCAACCTTACTATTTATACGAACTATACCCACTATAATTATTCCAACCTCTTTATACACAAAAGAATAATTCATATCCTAATATCCCCATTTATAAAAACAAAAAAGTAGTTCTCCAGATTCTCTTATATAGTAGATACACAATTCTTATCAGCACCACTTTGGCCACCAACGGTAGCAGAGTCTTCAGCAATGGCAGCAGCAGACATATCTTGACCACTATATCCAGCAAAAACAGATCCCTTATGTCCAGCAGAACCACTTAGACCACTAATAATAGTAGAAGCAGATCCATCATGTCCAGCAGAACCACTTAGACCACCAACAGTAGCAACAGGTATTCGACCTCCAGTTTTTTTCCGCTGCAAAACAAATAACTAAAAATAAACATTAAAAAAAGTGTAACATAAAATTTTATTTGAAAGTTTTAATGCAAAGGTGTTATGTACTTACTTTCACAAATGCTCTTTGACATGTTCTGTTATTGTGTTTAAAACGGCTATATGTCTTACAAGTTATACTGTGTCATTTCCGTTGTGAACTTGTACCAGGCTCTACTTCATCATCCTCCTTCCTCCTATGAAAAACAGTAACCGATGAAGGCATCCAAATTCGTTATACCAAACAGACTATGAAAGGGCATGAGTCTAGTTTCCTTTGGTAATATTTTTCCATAATAAATGTGGTCAACTTAGCAACATAGATTAGCAACAAAATACTATATACGATATTTATTACAAAATTGAATAGCTATCAATTCAAGTAAGACTAACAAATCAAACACATTTAGTACAAATTGACAAACCATCAATTTAGTAGCTGTAAGAGTCCCAATTATGTAATTACAAAGGAACCAAATTTATTAACAGAAGGGAAAAACAAAGTATAGATTATAAAGCTACAAAGTCAGTAAATGCAAGAGTATAGTCATTCAAATTGGAAAGTTAACTCCACATTTACTATGGAAAACAGTAGCTAGTCAAGGCATCAAAATTCGTTATACCAAACAGACCATGAAAGGGCACGAATTTGGTTTCCTTTGGTAATAGTTTTCCATAATAAATGTGGTCAACTTTGTGACATAGATCAGCAACAAAATACCACATACGATATTTATTGCAAAATTGAATAGCTATCAGTTCAGGTAAGACTAATAAATCAAACACATTTAGCACAAATTAACAAGCCATCAATTCAGTAACTGTAAGAGTCCAATTTTACAATTACAAAGGAACCAAAACCTTAACAGATTAGTGTATTGGGAGATGATTGTTCTGGGAGATTGCTATCTAAAATTAGCACCCACATCATCAAACTAAACATCAATTTTATTGCATTCAATAATGATACAAAGATGGAAATAGAAATAAACAAAAACAATAAATAGCTTATAATTAAATAAATAACAATTCTGTCTACTAATTAAACATAAAGCCAAAATCAAAATAATAGACAATGCAAGATTCATAAATGAGAAGTAGAAATTTAGAAAATTTTCTAGTTGATTTGGGCAAAGGATAATTGATTTTGAGTTGATTTGGGCCGAAATTTATAAATGATAGTAAACACTAATTTCTAAATTGCTCGAATCAATAATCCGTTTAATAACAAACAATAAATAATAAACAGTTTCTAATTAGGCAAATAACAACTCTGTCCACTAATTCAAAATAATAGAAAATACAAGATTCATATATGAGAATAAACCTCGTCCAAAAAAAACCCTAACAGAGATTTGAAACTAACTACAAAATCCCTAACCCTAAAATTGATATGAAGCCCAAAAAAATTACCCAAAATATCACCCAAATAAATCCCCCAGAAAACCCTAACTTAGGAAAATCATAAACCAAAAAAACCTTAGAGTCTGTAAATGAAGAAAAAACTTTTATACAAAAAGCCTAATACAAAAAACCTTAAAAATCTAGTGACGAAAAAAAAAAAGATAAAAAAACTATAAAAGCAGAACCTTCGTTGATTGATTTCTTTTCAACGAAGACGTGGTTCTCGATCCTCAACTTCTTAGTTCCTTTATCGTCCTCGTGCACTAGGACTGAGAAATACACGACGATTTGAGGGTTTGAGGCAAAAACGAAGGATTTTACAGCGAGAGAGAAGAATCGTCAGTTCAGAGTAAGGGGGGTTCGATTTGAATGTATTCAAAGCCTGATTAAGGTGGGGTAGATATAGCCAAACTAAATAACGACATTTCTGTCTTTTCACCATGGTACTATAATGCCGTTACTGACAAAACTAATGGTTGGGACTAAGTGTGACAAATACTAGGGTTTAAGGGAGGTAAGTGTCAGGTTTAAAAAGTTTGGGAAGGTCCGTGTAATTGGCATAATATTCATGGAATCTAAGTATAATTTATCCATTCAATTTTTCATTTCAGTCTTTCATTGTAATTTTCATTTTAGTCTTTCAATTCCGTTGTAATTTTCTTTTCTTATATTCATCTTACTGTAATAAAAATTACGTATAATTTAGGAGTGAATATTTACCAGTACTACCTATTATTCAATTGGCCTAATTTCATAACATTAATATGTAAAAATTGATGATTTTAAAGTAATGACTATCCATACCGTTTAATCCTTACTCTTATACATTATCCATTAAGTCCTGCAAATCCATCGAAACAATTTTACCCTCACACTTTTATTTTCACTCCCCCTACCCCCCGAGGGGCGCCTCGGGGGAAACCTGTTCACCCAATACCTTCAAGCTCTCTATCTCTTCTTCCAACGCTTTATTGTCCTTTTTGCCCCTGATGTTGGATTTTTTTTTTTTGTTATACGGTTAAGTAAATAAAATATATGGTGTCTGCTGTCGATTTAAAAGTATTTGGAAGAATACCGTTAATGAAAGCGAAGTTTGAAAAAGCGTTTTCATATTAAACTGAAGACGCTATTTGATATAGCGTTTTGACAAGGCGCTAAACCAAATAGCGTTTTCTGAAAGCGCTACACCATAGAGCGCTTTATGAAAGCGCTATCTCATAGCGCGTTTTCTACGTTGCATAAACCCGGGAGTCCCCCCTCATTCAAACCCCTCTGTCTCTCTATCCTCTCTCTTTCTCTCTCACCCAAGGCTGAAGCAGCCCTCCTCTCTCTCAATCGTCCTTTTACTCGTCCGTGAGCTCTCACCGCCGGCACTAAGAGAGCTTTGGCTGCTGACCTCTGCCTACCGAGCTTCACCCACAAAGCTTCTCTCAGGTAAGTTGTTTGTTTGTTTTTTTTTTTTTTTTGGGTACTGCGGCAGCGTTTGTGGCTGCAATGGATAATTTTTGGATGTGTCTCCATTTTTGTTTTTGATTGATTATTTAATTTAATTTCATTTCAATTGATTGATTGTGGTGGCTGTGATTGATTGTGCTGGATGAATGTGCTGGATAAAGGTTTTGTTTGTTTGGTAGCCAAGAAAGTGTAGGAAAATATTTGTATGTGATTGTTGGGGTTGGGAAAGGTAGTTTAGATTTTTATTTTTTTTTACTTTTTTGGTGTTTTTTAGTCAACCAAGGGGTCTATAAATTTTTCTTAACCTTAAATTTGAATTATGAAAAATTGACATGTTATTGGTGGTTTAAATATAAACTCAACTATGGGTGCAGTAAAATCAACTAAGGAAATAAAGTTGCCTTCTACTAATAGTTATACACTTTAGCACAGTGGTAAGTGTTTGAATTTTTTTTTTCATTTATTTATCAATTACAGTTTTAAGATTTCGTTATGTATTATTTAAATAATAATAATTTTTTTTACTTATTAATAATATTCTGTAGACCTATTGTGAGCGTTGATGGCACGCACTTATATGGCAAGTACAAGGGTAAGCTTTTGATTGTTATGGGAGTTGATGCGAACCTGCAAATTTTCCTACTTGCCTTTGCTGTGGTGGATGAGGAGTCATTTGACAGTTGGTTCTGATTTCTCCGTAACTTGAGGGTCCATGTAGTGCCAAATAGACGAGGCTTATGTCTTATTTCAGATCGGCATCCTAGGCTTGTTTCTGCAGTCAATACACCTAATTCAGGTTGGGCATCGCCTAATGCCAGTCATCGGTTTTGTCTACGGCATGTGGAGGCAAACTTCAAGAAGAATTTCGGCGGAGTCCAACTTACTAAGTTGATGTCAAATGCAGCAAAAACCCCTCAACTTCGTAAGTTTGAGGCTATAATGCAAACGATCAGAGAATTAAATCTAGATGCGTGGAAGTACCTCGATGAGATCCTCAGGGAGAAGTGGACTATGTCTTACGATAGGGGCCACAGATATGGAAACAAAACCACTAATATCTCTGAGTGCTTCAACAATGTAATGCGGGGTGCGAGGTCTTTGCCAATTGTAGCTTGTGCTCAGTTTACTTTCTACAAGGTATTGACATATTTTAGTGATAGAAATGCAGTGGGAGTTGCTTGCCAGGAGAGTGGAGTTCGACTTTCCCTTAATGTCTGAGAGTTAATTGAGAAGTTCCAAATCCGTGCTCGCGCACATCGTATTGTGCGTTTCAACCAAGTTGACGGTGTGTATGAGATAACCACAAGCCGCCATGTTAGTGGAGGAGGTAATGTCCAAGTTGTGAACCTGAAAGAGGAAACTTGCACATGCGGTAAATGGAATCATCTTAGGATTCCATGCTCACATGTAATTGCCGTCTGCGAGGAGCGACACTACGATTGGATGGGGATGATAGCAGAAGAATACTCCATCAATACTTATGTCAACATTTATGCTTCTCGTTTCAAGCCTTTGCATGATCCAAAGCATTGGAAAACACCAAGTGGTCCAGTGTTTATCCCAAATCAGCGTCTGAAGCGAAAAAAGGCAGGCCAATGTCAACCCGCATCCGAACAGAGATGGACAGAAGTGAAAGCGCATCGAAAGTACGATGTGGAATTTGTCGTGAGGAGAGTCATAACAAAAGGAAGTGCCTAGGCAGACTTCTGGGGTAGTCATGATAGTACATGCTGTTTTGTTTTTGAGAATATAATGATGTATTATTCTGGATATGTCAGGATTATGTAATGACTAAAGTGAACGTAATGTCATTGAAACTTTATCTATTTACTTGTAATGAAATTGACATTTGCTTTACTTGCATGTTAGAACAATATTTGTTGAATAATTCGAATGACAATTTCTTATGTGTTCGTATTCGGTTGACATTAATGTTTTTAAGCAAGTTATCAGTAGTTTGAGCATTTTATCATTACATTTAGGCCCCGTTTGGTAACGTTTCCGTTTTCTGTTTTTCTGTTTATGTTTTCAAAATTTTGTAAACTCGCAACAGAAATATATTTGATAAACCCGTTTCCATTTTTTTGTTTTAAAAGAAAATGAAAACATAAACAGAAAAACGTAAACAGAAAAAAGGTGTTTTCACTCTGGTTTTCTTTTCTGTTGCCAATATTTTATCAATTTTAAAACTTTGTCTATTTTTGTTACATTGCATAAAAATAAATTATTTTATTCAAGTATTTTATTAAAATAAGTTATTTTAATAAATAATATAATTAAATTCAATAAATTAAATTAATTGTATAAAGTAATATAAATGTTTTTAATAAATAATAAAACTAAATTAATTAATTTAATTTAATAATTAATTATTGCTAAATTATCTGAAATAAATATCATAATTAATTTATTTAATTTAATAATTAAATTAATTTATATAAAATAATTAATAATAAATAATTAAATTACATTAATTTTTAATTTAATTTAATAATTATTATTAAATTATTTTAAATAAATATCATAATTAAATTAATTTATTTATGATTTAATTAATTTAATTTATATAAAATATATTTTATTAAATTATTTTAATAAATAATTAAATGAATTTAATTAATTTAAAAATGAATAATTTAATTTAATAATTAATCTAATTTAATTATTTATTTAATATGAAATATATTTTATGAAATTATTTTTAATAAATAATATAATTTAATATATTTTATATTTATCGAATTAAATGATTTTAATAAATAATTTACTGTATTAATTTAATTAATTATATTAATTAAATTAAATTAGTATAAGATATATTTTATTAAGTTCTATTAATTTTTTAAAACTAATAAAATTAAATATTTTCTAAAATAAAAAATTAATAATTATAAATAACCTTGCATTTCTTAACGTAGTTTCAGTTTTCATTTAAAAAAAAATAAACGGCAATAGAAAACAAAAAACAGAAAACGGCAACAGAAAAATAACAATAAAAAAACGACAGCGTTGTCAAACGGGCCCTTAATGTTTCGTTCTAATCTACTACTGTCGTACATACAGGTAGTTGTAGAGCAGTTATGGACGCACGAGCATATTTGCTTTCACCCGAACCTTATGACCCATCAGTGTTGCACTGTCAGGAGTCGCATAGATCTTCACGGATATGGGTTGCTTGGGTAAGTTTATAATATAGATTCCAACTATAAGTTTATAATATTTATATAATAAAACACATCTCCTCAATGTAATATTATTTAAATTATCGTATGTCATATTTTTACTAATGCCTTTAATTTCCTCGATGCAGGAGGAGACAATCCTTAAAGTCAGGAATAGTAAGTAGTTGATGCGTGATTTTACTCGTATACCCAGAGATGGCAGGGTGGTCGAGTACTTGGTGAGAGCAGGGGTATATGGATTCTACAGGATGGGCTTCATTCAGTTGTACCACGCCCTCATCACGGCCCTAGTTGAGCAATGGAGGCCTGAGACACATACATTTCACTTGCGTTGTGGGGAGTGCACAGTCATACTTGAGGATGTCAGTGTGATCACAGGCCTACCAGTTGATGGATTTGCCGTGACTGGCATGGACGAGGAGCACAGTGTGGCAGAGTAGATTGCCATTGTGGAGAGGTTACTAGGCATTGCCCCTCCTACAGCTGTTATCCATGGAGCACGATTACAGATCACTTGGTTGACTCGACATTTTACACGATTGCCGGATGGTGCAGAGGACGAGGTTGTGCGGCAGCATGCAAGGGCCACCTTCTTGTTATTGATCGGGGGTGACTTGCTGGCAGACAAGTCCGGGAACATGGTCAAGCTCATGTACTTACCGATGTTGGAGCATCTAGAGCACGTTGGGCGATATAGCTGGGTGTCCGCAGCACTTGCTTAGTTGTATAGGGAGATGTGTAGGGCGCCGCAGCCAGGCACCAAGGAGATCTCAGGGCCGCTAGTCATACTACAGATCTAGGCATGGGAGCGGTTATCCCTTGTACGACCACTGATCCGCCAGCCAGAGCCGATTGCAGCACCTATGGATCCTCCAAATCAGGATGCACCCATACATGACGCCGCACCTGCAGAGGTGGTAGCAGCCCCTAACCCAGCTCATGCTGCGGATCCACATCCCGACCCCCCACCCCCACTACTACCAGCCGACCCATATGGCTATAGGTATGAACAGTAATAACTTATTTATTACAGTTGTTAATTGAACTTCATTTTATTTTCCCTAGCATACTCATTGCTTCAACTGATACTACTTCTTTTAACTGTAGGTGGCTAGCTCCACTTACGATGACTAGTTCCCGTACTCTCAGAGGCTACAGAGATCAGTTGGATATCATGAGTGAGGCACAGATGGCGTGGCTGCCATATCCAGCGGATCTTCCCATTCCACCACGCGACCGGGTGATTTGACGGGCCAGAGTGCCCCTTAAATGCTATGACGTGGTCGAGATGTACTTCCCAGATTGCGTCATGCGGTAGTTTGGGATGATTCAAGAGGAGCCAGCCACATGCGACACCAGCCTTGCATTGCATGCACTTGATCGCCGAGGTCGTGGGGGGACTCGCTGGGATGTCTACCATCGAGAGCATATCACTGCGTGGGAGGATCGACTTAATAGAGTGGTCACAGCTGACCCATTTATAGGCCAGATGCCACCCAATGATCCATATATGAGATGGTATCGGACGATCACCAGGACACCGATTGGACCTCTGCGAGCTGTGCCTCCGATCGAATCTCAGCCTGTTGCAGCTACGAAGACTATATTGGTGAGTGACTCGTTAACCATTGACTAATTAATTGCTATTTTTGTTTTTCAATAAAATGTAATTTATGACTCGTTAATCGTTCGTACGCTTACAGGTGGACACCGCTGTGAGAGCTACTCAGATAGCGATAGATATCCTTAGTTGTAGGGATTGGGAGGATGTCCGTCGATTGGCTGAGACGATAAGGAGCATCGGGAGGAGGACCATTGCAGCCATAGATGAGGAGTATCGACTGACCGAGTCTGGAGGCACTGCGACCTCGTCATCTCCTCCCGATGGCAGACCATCATCATCTACTGCAGTGGGACCATCCAATTATGCAGGAGCTATGCCTTCTACTTCTGCAGGAGCCAGACCCTACAGTTATCCAGAAGCGCCACCATCCGTGTCTGGCAGGCCACCATCACCTATTACTGAGCTACATCATCCATTGAAGAGCATTGATGACTACACTATAGTCATGGATGATGTGGATGTTACACTATCGCCACTGGCGCAGCCTACGCCATCAGTTCCCACCACCAGCACAGCATTGCCATCAGATGACATCACAGCACCTCCTCCTCCCATACAGTACACCCGAAAGAGGCCTAGAGCTCGTTTCGACCCTAGTCAGGCTCTAGCCCATTTAGAGCTCTCTCAGTACCCACCACCTCAGGTACAGCCTACAGTACCACAGACTCAGCCACAGGTGTAGGAGAGGCAAAAGAACCCCCCTCGTAATAGGAGGCACCCTACTTGTGGGACAGAGTAGGCATCATTTACCTCGACTTTTATAGATTCATTGTTGTAATGCTACAGTGTAATATTCTATTAGGTTTACACAATTCAAAAGTTCGTGTATATATTCTTCATAACTTTATTTATTAATCTTGCAATCTTATTTCCTTACATATTATCTCTCTTATTTAAACTTTAATTTAGTTTTAGTTTATAGATTTTGTGATATCATTTAAAAGTTAGTCTACTTTTACCTTATATATTTTGTTATACTGATTATATATTTTAGGATATTATTTAAAAGTTATTATTGTTTTTAAGCTTATTAAGCTTCAACAATATTGAGTAAATGTTAGTGTTTTACTTGAGCAACTCGACAGGTTAACATGAGTATAGAGGAGAAACAAAACAGAGGAGGGAATGTGGTAGAATTAAAAACGCTATTTCATATAGCGTTTTTAGAAAACGCTATTTCTAATGACGCATTCAGTTAGATGAAACCACGGGCATGGAGTAAAAAATAAAAAAGGGAGGAGGAAAAAACAAAACAATAGAAAACGCCATATGAAAGGGCGCTTTCAGCTGTATGTCACTCACACGAAAATGTTAAAAGAAGGAGAAGGTTAAATAAACTTGAAAACACCCTTTCAAAAGGCGCCTTTAGTAGGTTCACAAAACGTTTTTTCAAAGAGCATTTTTTCAAAGAGCGTTTTTACTAACGGTACATTTATAAATATTTTTTCACGGCAATAGATGGTATATATTTTTACCAATTAACGGCAGAACAAAATAAAATCCCCTGATGTCGCTCAGACATTCCCATTCTTTATAGAGATATTAATTCCCCGAGAAACCAAATTCGGGAATCACAAACCCAAATTGATCTTTCCACCCCAATTGTTTCTCTGGTTTGCAAAGGCTAATGGTCTTAAGTCAACGTTTCTGAGTTGCGTTGAATTGTAGAAACAGACCATGAAATATCCTGAAGAAAGACAGGCATTGAAATGGGTCAAATTGACCCTGCTGATGAGACCAAATCTACTAACAGTGCCAAAGTTCTGGGAGGACTAATCAACTCCAACAGTTGTATAGAATTTTGAGCAAAAGAATTAACGTAAAAAATTTGTATCGAGTGAAGAATAAAATAAAATTTATAAATTTTAGAAAAGTAAATATTATATTATATAAAATTTTTTTTAAAATGTACGGAAGTATTAAATGATTTTTAAAATTTAAGGAGGACAAACATATATTATATAAAAAAAATCTTAGAATTTATAAAAGTATTAAATGATTTTCAAAATTTAAAGAGGGTAAACACTATTATGTGAAAAAAAAATTCTTAAAATTTGCGGAAATATTAAAAACCTAAGGGTGCTAGGTGTCCCCGCTCGGCCCCTGGGGACAGCCCCTGAACTCCAACATGGTCTCTGTTCATTGGAAGGCAAAAATCTTTAAAACAAGATTGGAATTGCTTGATCAATCGAACATGGTTAAAGAAGGAAGCCCAATTGATCAAACAAGAATCAAAACTTCTTTCTTTGCAACAAAATGTCATACAAAGCACCATGAATCAAACAAAGCATACTTCTATTTCTACAGCAGCTGAACATACTGAGCAGCCAGCCAGCATTATTCAAAAACACAAATAGGCCAAAACAAAATCATGTAAATATATATACATACACACATAGCTGTTATATACATATATATATATATATATTCCACGTAAACCCACCACACGATCTACTAATTCTCCTTGTCGATGGCAGCATTGGCAGCAGCAAGGTCCTCATCCAGCAGAAGATCCCAATGCCCATCCCACTTGATGAAGAACTCTGTGTCCTCAAAGTACTTCACTCTGTGCACATCTCCGGCCGGCGTGAACAAGAAATCGCCGACCCCCAGATCGTACTTCTCCTTCTTGGTCAAGTTCCACACCCTCTTGCTCCCCCTCAGCACCACCAGGTCGTGCCCGAACGTGTGGTGGTGCGCCGGCTCCACGCTCCCTGCCTTGAACCTCACGATCGCCGACGTCGGCGACTCCCTCACTATCTTCATCGACCCACCGGGCATCACCTCGATCGGAGCGAACTCCCGGGTCTTGGCCAGGCAACAGATGGCGCACGAGTCTGAGGCGGGCGGGCCTCCGGATCCGATTTTGGACATTTCGGGTATGGATTGCTCGAAGAAGGAATCGATTTCGGGGGCCCAGGGTTTGGATTCGGAGGCTGGGCATGGGGATCTAAAGGGGGTTTTGAGCCAGGTGTTGAGGATTTCGATCGCCGACTCCGGGGCGGTCGCCATGCCGGAGACGGCGAGGACGTTGCAGTTGTTGATAGAACGGGTGTTCTGGGCCTCGGCGGGAGTGAGACAAGTGGAGGCGTACACGCCGCGGAACTTGTTGGCGAAGATGGAGACGCCAACGCCGGTGCCGCAGGCGACGAGGCCTCGGGTCTCCGTAGAGGAGTCGGGGTTAGCAGCGGCGGAGCTGACTCGGCGGCCGACTTCTTCGCCGACGGAGTAGTACTTGTCCGTCCCCAGGTCCTCGACTTCGATGTTGAGTGAGCGGAGATGGGCGACGAGGGCGTCTTTCAGTTGGCAGCCGAACGAGTCGGCGCCGGCTATGATTTTGATTTGGCTGCTGTGTTCTTGCGCCATGGTGAGGAGGTGCGACGGAGGCAATTCCGGTGGTAACAGTGGATGTGGAGCAAAGGCGAATGGATGATAATCTGATCCAGGAGTGGTAATTATAAACTTAAAAAATATTGGATATGAAGGAAATGTGACCGACAATTAAATCTGAGTCGTTAGATTAAAATGTAATAATCTAAATATATTAATAAATTATAATTTTTATTAAAGAAAAAATTCTTAGAGATACTTACCTTATTTATCACTCATTTATTAATATTATAATTAGATATTTAAAATGTCAAATTTGGTTATGTTTATTTTAACAACATTTTTTGTAATTTTATTTTTTTATACTTAAATCTTATAAATTTCATTGATGTCCATCTAAATCTTTTAAAATTTGTTTACTCTCACTTATACTCATTTTTAATAAAATTTTCATCAAAAAATTAATTTTTAACTAATTTAATATTATGAAATTACTTTTATATTATTAGTATTAACAAAAACCACATTTATATTATGATATGATTTATTTTTTATATACAAATTATATTATAATTAATTTATTAAATTTTTTTATAAATATTTTTTATATTAATACTTTAAATTATTATCTTTGTATTAATATTTTAAATTGTATTATATATAAATAATTAATTATACGTAAGAAATTATCATTATTTTTTTCTATTAACACTCTAATAAACTAAACAACATGAAAAAATAAATTACACTATAATTAATTTATTTTAGATATATATATATATATATTGTGAACCTTTCTTTATTAGTGCTTTAAATTATTATGTTTCACTTTAATATTTTAAATTTATATTATGTACAAATCAGTAATTATATATATATTGTAAACTTTTTTTTATCAGTATTTTAAATTATTATGTTTCACTTTAATATTTTAAATTTATATTATGTACAAATCAGTAATTATATATATATATATATATTATCATTTTTTATTAATAATTTAATAAATTAAACATGAAAGAGAGAAAATTTTAATCTTTTATTTTTCTTTATTTCCTTTCCCTTAATATCAAACAATAACGGATGAATTTTACTCTCAATTTTTTTCATACAATTTTTTATATTAATATTAAGGATATAAAAGTAATTTATAATATTGAATTGGTTAAAAGTTATTTTTTTGATGAAAAATTTAACAAAAAAAAATTTAAGTAAATATAATATAAATATTTAAGGTTATAAGTGTATATTTATAAAATTTGTGTAATCTAGTTAAATTTACAAAACTAAAGCCACATGAAATAAACCTGATATGTACTTTATTGTATAATAACTTTTTTTTTTTATAAATATAACCTAAAGTTTAATTTTTAATATTTAGATTTAGTAATTATTTGGTTTAGATGCTTTTCTTTTGTTGTAATAATAGAATGTTTATGATTTACATTTCCGACCGTATTCATCGCTCGTTCATTTAAACGAGCGAACCTGGCCCTTAATGCAGTCAGATTCCATCGGACATTATGTGTTAACTCCGTTTAATTTGTTACAAATTTCTGAAAATATTTAAAATTTTCAAAATTATTAAAAGTCATTTATTTTTTTTTCACTACATAAATTACAAATTCATAATTTGTATCACTTTATCTAACTTTTTATCACTTTAAACACATCAATTATGTAATACACTAGATAAGTAGCTTGCATTGCTGCGGTTATATATATTTATTTTTTTAATTATGAGATCAAATGAAATATTTATATAATAATATAACTCATTAATTTGATATTTATATATTTTCAACCGTTAAATTTATTCACTAGTCACAATTATTTTTTTCTCTCTATTTTGGTTGTCATTTCAGTTACTTCACATGAAAATATAATCCTACTCTTCCCACGTATTCTTTGAATACTTTTTATATATAAAATTTTTTTAATAATTTTATATCAATCAATAATGTCATATTTATATATATATATATATAATTTTTTTACACATGACTTACATGAAAATAAGTTTATATATGTATATTAAATTGAAAAAAATTTATACAATAATTAATATTTTTAAGAGTGATATGTGTCAAAATATAAAAAATAAAAAAATATGACGTGTACGGATTAACAATAATTTATTAAGTCCTAGTAACAACAATAAAAATAATTTACTTTCGACTCGAGAAAATGTTACACCTATCGATTTTTCAAACAAAAAATAAAATATAAAAAATAAAAAATAAGCCATGTTTCTGTTCATCAATAATTTAAAAAATTTTTAATGTAAAAATAATATTTAAAATCCAAAAAAAAAAAAAATTAACGCATGTTGACCTCTTAAGAAGTCTCAGCAGAGAAAAAAAATTTAAAAAAGAAATCAATCAGAGGAAAACTTGCTCAGATGGATGCCCAAGTAAATTCATAACCATGAGAGAGGGAGGGGTGTGATAACATTTCAATCAAAACATATAGGTTTCTAGTGAACATGAGCGTAGATTGATCAAGGGAAAATAAGACTTGTGACTTCTATTATTGAAACGGTGACCTCAATAAAATATTTATTAGAAATTTTAATCTCACCCTATCAGTTTAAATTTAGTCAAAATCAAATTAAAATTAAAATAAATTATTTTATTGAATTAAAATTATTTTTTAATAAATAACAATTGCACATTGAAATATTTATTTTATTGAGATTACTGTTAAAGTAATGAATTATTATTAAAATAATTTATTATATTAAATAAACATTTTTAATAAGCAATAATTATTGTTAATGTCAAAGTATATTTAATGTAATTTCTACATATTTACTATTATAATGCCTTAATATGCTCTGTCCCATTAACAAATATATGCTCTGACATTATCATTACCTTTCTTTTATTATAACTGGATAACAAAAAAAAAAAAATAATAATAATAATAATAATTCCAAACGAAAGAGTGTCGGGTGGGCTGGGTCCCGGGTCAGACCCGACCCGTGGGGATAGGACGAGTATTCCAGCACTTCTCGTTATGTGGAACGGAAAGGTTCTCTGTTGCCATAGAATTTCCCAGTAGGAGAGAGAGGGGGGGGGGGGGGGGGAATATACGAAGAGTTGGAGGGAGAAAGTAGAAATGGCGGGAATTGCTTGCTATGTAAGCCCGTATCCAACAATACAACGCAGTGTAAGAATCAGAAAATTTTCTATTCTGATAACTACATGTATAGTTGTGTATTGATAACTAGTTTTTCTCAAGAGTGTTTCAAATTGCAGAGAGTTCAAATCCTCCGATGCTGCTCCAAGGCGCCCAACAACAAGAAGAAAGCAACGGCATCCCCAACTCCACAGCTCTTGAAATTCGCAGTTAGCGGGTTCACAGAGCTCCTCAGGTTCTTCTCCTCCGGCAACGATAGGTATATATATATGTATGTATATACGTATATGCAGATGTTGACTGTATATCGCTGTAACTGCTCATTTTGCCATGCCTTTTAATATATACCTGTGCAATTGTATTTGGGTAATTGAATGATAATTTGTTTAGAATGTTAGGATCGAAATTACGAGCCTACCCTTCATTTTCCCTTATTTCTTGATTGGATCGGATTTGCTTAATTATATTTTCTGTTCATGAGCTTTGGTACTGCAAAGATTAAATTTTAGGTGGAGATGAAGAAAACAAAACCCAACGCTGTCTATTCTCTAATTATTCTGATTGTCTGGGCACATTTTTTTTTCTTTTTTTGATCTATTTTGCAAATGTTTGCAGATTGGACAAAGTAAATAATGTGCAGAAAAACGAAGTTTCAGTTTTGACCATTGATGACCTTGTAATGATCCTTCAATCAGATTATGAGAATGCATATTTTGTTACAGGTATTTTCTTTTCTACAGTGAGCAGCATTTGATGAGTATAATATGGCCATAAGTAACCACAATTGTAACCACAATTGTGAAGTTACTAAGTTTTAGACAAATGCCGGTGCACAAAATAATGTAAAATTGCATTGATATTGATTGTTGCTTTGATTTTGAGTAGATTTATTAGCACTTCCTGGTCCCTACAAATAAACTCAACTCAACTTAGCAAAAACCTTAGTCCCCAACTTTATAGTTCTTGGAAATAATTAAAGAAAGTTCTAAATATTTATACATCTTGCCATACAACCAAGCCATCAATGTCAGACATTTGGATTGTAGGTAAAAGTTATTTTACCATGTTGTTCATAATGAATGTGTATAGATATATTACTGTCTGTGTCATGTAACACCCTTTGGATTCCATGTACTTGATGATCCATTTTTTGCGCTTGTAACTCAAAAATGAAGTGCCAGGTAATTTTAATCATAAATCTATCTATCCCATTTTGATCTTTCCAGTCAAATACTGAAATTTGAAATGCCAAACTATTTCTTTTTTCGGCAAGTGAATTCCTAACTGGTTTTAGCACATCCATTTTGATACGGATGTGAATGGAGAACCTGAAAAATTTATAGAACTAAAATGGTCTTTGCCATAATTCATCAAGGACATTTGAGGTTCTGTGATATGTCAATTATTTGTGTATTGTCTCATTGAAATTTAGGAGTATGTGTCAAGTGGGGGAATTTTATATTATGGCCTAACTGTGATTTAGTCTGATTCAGTCGATGGGATAAATTTACACGCTGAATGTGTTTGATTTGCACTTTTTTTTTTTTGCTAAGTACTGATTTGCACTTTCTCTAGGTATCTGTTATTTTCACTGCTCACTTTATATGCTTTTGTTGTTGTTTCTCTCAATCACATTGATTATAGTCCCATTTCAAAAACTAATAAGAAATCAATATGTGCCCTGTTGGCTGTCCTGCTCCTTTTCCTCAGAGCCATGATTGGAGGGAATTTAAATGTTAAAAACTGTTGATGCCAATGGATTATGCAGTCCACGGATCATGAGGTATTGCAGCTATTGCATAGTGCAAGATGTTAAGAAGTAAGTAGCATGATATCTATGGCTAAAGTCCAATTTCAAAGAAAAATATTACTTTGAGGAGATGGTTGAGTTTACAGTAATTAGTCTTACGACTTATTTGTCCAATTCATTTAAGATGGACACTTCTATAATTTAGACAGGCCTAGGTAGGATAGAAGTTAGACACTGGCATCTTTTTGACCGATTTTGAAAAAGAAACATTGCCCAACAATCTGGACATCTTGGACAAGCATCTCTAGTGGTCTGTCCTTTTCCTAACCCAAAAAATGGATTTTCAAAATGCTTAGAATTCAAGCATCCGATGAACACATTCCAATATCTCCAAAGAACATAAGTTATATAGCTGTAAAGAGAAAAATATGAAAAAAAAAACTTATTAGATAAAGAGAGAAGTATGAGAAAAAAACTTAGTAGAAGAACCTGCACATAACATGTCTAGTTTCATCTTCCTGGCTTCCCATTTCTATGAGGGATGCAACTTGGTTGGGCTGAGATGGGTTAGGGGGTTATTCAGGCTAGCTAGAATTTAGAATCATATGTCCAAACTGAGCCTAACCCGACCTAGGGTTGGGGCATTTGAACACAAGTTCAACTTGTTTGGGTTTTGATCGGATTTTTGGTGGTTCAAATTATTGCTAATTTGGTCTTCGATTGAGTTGAGCTCCAGTTTATTCGGGGTTGTTCTCAGTGCCTTTTCTATTAACAATAATTATAAAAAAAAAAAAAAAAAAAAAACTGGACTAGAAACAAACATTCCTTAACCCTAATAAAAAACGAACTCTCCATTTCAAACAGACCACAAATTTAATTTATACCATAAATATCAAGAACATGTATGAGTTAATGGCACAAGAACTATTAAAGGTGATACAAATGATTTTTCAATTACAATTGGTCTGTACCAAGGATTCGTTTTAAGCTCTTATCTTTTCATTTTGGTTATGGACAAGCTTACGAGACATATTTAAGGCGATATTCCTTAGTATATGTTGTTTTAAAATGATTGATAGATGAAACTACGTCTGGGGTTAATCATAAATTAGAACTTTGGAGGTACACTTAAACTTTCAAAGCTTCTAGTGTAAGTATGACTAAAATAGAGTATATACATTGTAAATTCAGTAAAATTACAACTATGAATGAGGTTGAAAGTTGAGGATAAAGAATTGCTAAAAAATAATGATATTCGATATCTTGAACCAATTATTTGTGCAACTAGAGAAATTGAAGAGGATGTTTATCCATAGGTTTCGAGTTGCATGGTTAAAATGGAGAAGTGCTAAGGTCATTTTATGTGATTGAACAAGTTAAAGAATACCACTCAAGCTGAAAGGAAAATTTTATAAGAGGATTATATGATCAACTATACTTTATGGTACAAAGTGTTGAGCTATTAAGAGCAATAGTCTCATAAAATGAGTATGGTGGAAATGAGGATGCTAAGATGGATACTTGGTATAAAAGAAAAGATAGAATAAGAAATGAATATATCCTAAAGAAAGTTGAGATGACAACGATAGAAGAAAAGTTGAGAGAAGGTCCTTTAAGATGGTTTTATCATGTCTAACGTAGATTTAGGGATGCAATAAGGAATAATGGGTGGGTTTAAGTAGAAGAGGTAAAGAGGACAAAAGATAGACTTAAGATTACATGGACTGAAATTACTAAGAAAGACATAATTTCACATAACCCTATAGAAAACATGATCCATGATTCAATTGAATGGAGGAAGAGGATTCGTGCAACCGACCCTAACTAGTTTGGTATTAAGGCTTTGTAGAGTTGAGTTGACAATAGGATTGAGTTTTAGGTATTAGAACGCTTAGCCTAAGCTCGACCCACGACCCAGATTGCAGTCGTTTTTATTTCTCAACCTATATTTAGGTTATCCCATAAAAGGGCTCCTCTAATTCAAAAATTCAAGTTGGATTCTAATTGGCACGGGTTCAACCTGCACAAGTTGTACTTCTAAAATGCTATTTCTGTATCCTATGCCCTACGCGTGTGGCTATAGTACTTAGGTTCTATTTAGTTTTGACATACTTGTAAGTGGTAGTGTGCCAGTTATTCTCTTCCCACTTTCCATCCCCTTCTCTTCATCACCTACCAAAAGAATATCATTATAAGTTTTAGATTGTTGAAAATTATTCCCAAAAAGAAAAAAAAAATGAAAATTTTATTCATTTACTTTTTATCGTTCGGGTTACTCTTTGGATACTAGCAACCTGAAACCATGCTCTTTCCTTTCTTGTAAGATATCCCTCCCTTTATTATTCCTCTCTATACTTTGTCTTATGTAATACATGCATCAATTGTTGAAGATGTTGTCAGGTAGACTAATTGGATCTTCAAACATATTTATGTCATAAAGTAATGCCCTGAATTGTTAGACAAGTTAATGATTAATAAGGATGTATGCGAGAAAGAGTTTACTATGTTTATTGCTGTTAAACACGGGTTTTCGTTAGAGAACAACTGCTTTACTGCAGACTGTCATTTTTAGTATCAAATATGGTGATGGGTGCAGACTACTGTTGCTCCAGTTAATTCCACTGCTCAGTTGTGCCCTCTCATTCTTTTTCATCCCATGGCTTTCTGGATTTCTGTCTCTTCTCTCTTGAATAATTGATCCCTTCTATATTGTGGTTCAAGTATTGTTGAAGTTTTATATAAAACCTATCCTCTTTTAAAATATACAAAGTGTTTTGTCTTTGAAATAATATCTTGGACTGTTTGAAAGGGAGGCCTTTGTTTGTGTGCTTCTTTAGATGTGTGCTTCTTTAGATGATTTTTTGTGTTGAACAATTTTATTGAGATGATGTGAATTGATGACATCATTTTCATTGTACTTAGGAATTTTCACTTCTGCAATCTATTCAGAAGATTGTCTGTTTGAAGACCCAACTATAAAATTTCGAGGTATGAGTATATATAGCTTTTCCATGCTTGATGGTAAATTATATTAGTTAATTTATTTGGTAATGATTACTTTTGCTTATATTAGATTAGCAGAGAAAATAGGGGGATATCTCATTTTCGTTTCATTATTTATGTCCTTGTTTTATTCAGAATTACTTCATGTTAGTAAATTCTTTAAAAGTATTGTTTCAATTCTCAAATTGACTGGGACCTGTTAGTACTAGAATGTTAATTGATCACTTTTTTTTATTACTACTAGAGATCTTTTGGTCATGATTCTTGGAATGTCTTGGCTGATTTGGGTTTCTTTTATAGAGCGTGAGGTGGCTGGATTAGGGAAGAGAAGGAAAAAAGCATTGCTTTCACTGCCTTGTGCTTAATGTTGATTATATAGGGATGGCACAACAGGAAAACTTCTGATGGGAAGGAAGAATCAAATTTTGAACTAAGAAGTAGAATTCTATACCTTTTGTAGAGTTGGTTCTCGATACGCTTAATCCATCTTAGAGCCAAATTTTGGATTTTTCTGAGAGTTTTGAGCAAGTAGTTAGATACAGTATCTTTAGTTGTTTTGTATGAATTTAGTGTATACAAGTGGCACCCCTTTTGTACTTACATATATATATATATACTTAGCAACCCTATGTGCCTCTCTAAAAGATTCTTTAAGTATTAACAACTTTAAGCTTTTACACGGATATAGAGTTCCGGTTTGTTTGTTTATTTGTTTAGTTTTTGTGTGGTTTTCCATTTTCTAAAAGAGAAGTGGTCATTTTGTTTTCTTTTCATGAAAATTTACCAGATTCATGCCATTATCAGTTGCTTTTGGTTTTGTCAACAATTTGCTGGGTGACTGTTAATGATCCATAAGGTGGAGTAATGTTTGTAGTTTAATGATACCTTCTTGGACAATATCTTGTAACATGAAATTCTTAGATTACTATCTGGTAGTTTTGGTGACTGTTGCCCAAAGATTACCTGGCATGTGATTCAGATGTTTTTTGTGCATAAATTGTAATGGACACTCCTCTTGAAAACATAACATTAATCAGAACTCTATTTCTGGAATCTTTTCACTGCTGAGACCGTGTTTAAAGAATGTGGATAGCTGTCCATAGTTTGTTTATGTCTCATGATTTTCTGGAACTTGGTGCTAAAAAATTAGGCATCTTAGCCTGCAGAGCACCAAATATATTGAGAACTTTCTTATGTTATGTCCATATAAGGGAACAATAGCATGGAAAATTTCTCTAAATTAGAGTAGAATCAACTAAGTTCACATTCTTTTTGCCTTTCAGGTACAGAATTATATTCACGTAATTTGAAATTGCTTGTACCATTCTTTGACTCTCCATCGATTGCATTACAGAAGATTGAGAAGGTATATATATACATGTATTATTTATTTTAGAAAATTGATGTTCGATTTTAACATACACAAACAGCCTGAAACAAAGTACATGGCTCAATTTGAGCTAGAGTTTGACAAATGTCTTTTAGCCAACATCTTGTCTTGGTCAAAGGAGTATATAATTTTCAGTGCCCCTCATAGTTTCATCGAAAGGAGTCAGCTGTCTGCACAAGTGAACTTCTGGGCTCCATAGGATGAGATGGCTGGATTTGTTTTGCCCTAGGTACAAGAAGCATCATAAGTTGAGATTTATAAATCTGTTATGGAAAATGGAGATTTTGGAAAATGAGCGTCTAACATCGAAGTGCTTGCTAGTGTTATATTGATTTGTTACATAATAAATTGGAGGATATTGAGTATCCCTGTTAATGCATCCAACTCAAAACCAACTGGTAAGGAGTGGAGAGGCTTATTAGGATCTTATTCTAGTTTGGGAGATTTTATTTTATTGATGTGGGGTAAATACTAGTATGCTTCCTCACATATGACTCCCGCTTATATATGGAGAGGCAGCTGAACCAAGTAAAAGAAGTGCATATATGAGAATAATTTATGCGAAGATGATTTGCTTGTTGGAATCCTTGGAACTTGCTTATTGTCCAAGGGAAGGGATTATCACGAGATTCCATGCGGGTCTTCCATGGCCAAACTCTGGGGGATTTTTCCGTGGTAAAATGATGCGAGGGACATCCTCATGTCAAGCTGCGGGGAAGGTAATGATGTAACCTGGGCCTTACTGCCACGGCCCAGGTGCCTCCACTTGCTAAAGAGAAAAGAAACTAAAGGGAGACTGACTGAGAACTAGTCTTCCTTTGCCTGAAGCTCCAAATTGAAAGAGAAACAGAGTTCCAAGTGAAAGGAAGGAACAGTTTATTTGCTACTGGAATTAGTGTCCTGCCATTGACAACAAACAGTGCATGACATTTTGTCAATTGAGTCCCTTCTTGTTCTTTAGAAGTCCTGTAGTTGTCTGGTGTAGCATTGACTTTGTTCCACATGAAGTAGGTTTTGAGTCCTGAGCACCGCTGCTCTCTTCCTCTATTTAGTATTTATTTTGGGTTTAATTTCTTCTTGAAATTCAAGTTCCTTGGGTGACAACAGTTGGTCTATGATTTAATCCAGTATGATAGAACAGACAACAATAAATGCATGATGATTAAAATTTTTAGTATTTTTAGGGGCATGTGGAAAAGAACAAGTGAGCTTGTTTTTCAAGAGGAAGAAAGGCTATCTTCAGGGAATTGAATTTAAAAAAGGCTGATTTTCCCATAGTTTTATTTTTCTTCTTTCCTCCCCCCTTGCAGAGGTTCTTTTTAGGATCATCCCTTGGATTGTAATTAAGAACTACAGTTTTATACTATCTGTAATACATAACGTTGTTAAGCTTCCTGTGCGTGACTCTACTTGCGTTGTCTTATTTACGGAAATTAGTATTAGCTAAGAACAGATTCAGTTCGTTGCTGCTAATATCTTGTAATGTGGCTTCATATGCAGGGTGTTAATTCGGAGAAAAACTTCGTCTTGGCAACCTGGAAACTAAGGTGCTTTTTGGTCTTATTTCAGTTTTTCATTTTGAGATCAGTGTCTTTTTTATTTTTTTATTTTTTTTCACATGTTCTGGGGTGGAATTAAAGGTGAGAATGTAATATGCGTTTGTCTATTCTTTTATTTAAGAAGTTAATGCTATACCGCTCACACATTACCGACCTGCAGGACCTATCTCAGGCTTCCATGGAGGCCATTTATTTTGGTTGATGGAAATACAGTCTACGATTTAGATGACAACTTGAAAGTAAGAAATAAGTTCTCTTTTGCTTCAGTGTTTGTTCCCAAATATAATTTGTGATTTTGAGATACAAATTATCTTGCATTTGGGGGGTTGGTGATGTACATTTAACAGATTGTCAGGCATGCTGAGAGTTGGGACATTTCTGCTCTTCAAGCAATTGGCCAGATATTTACACCAAGTTATGGAAGGCATAGTGAATAAATATTCCATCAACCTCGACATCTAAAGAAAGGTCAGACTGTTACATTACCTTTTCAGCAGTAACTGCTTATTTGATTGTGAAGCCAAAATTCAACTTACATTTATCGTGTGTGAGTTTTTGTCGACCATTTTAATCATTTAATTGTCTATAATTAGTTTGGCAAGCAACTACATTGGACCTTGACAGACTTATGAACCGCTGTATATAATGTCTGGAATATATACATATTTGTAAGGAAAGCATCTGATGTAGAATATGGTGGGGGCAGTGTGTTATTAACTTGCTTCAGCATTTATTTACTGATTTCACCGTGGCCTTGGACACCATACATGCAATTTTGAATATAATATTGTACTATTGATGTAGCACAAGCAGCGAATGAAGAGACAGAGAGAGAGGTTGAGAGGAGAAGAGGCAGAGACTGGAGAACAACAGAGGGAGGCAAAACTCAATTCATCAAAAAGCTACCAATCCCTTACAAGCTATAACCTTTAATAATCAAAATGCCTAAAATTACGGAGTCAAATCACACTTAAAATAAAATGAAATCTCCTAAATTATGAAATCAAAATCTCAACAATTAAGAAAAGTAAACCGTAAAATAAATCCACTCAATTCAAATTGCAGTCAATCTAAGAAGCATAGGTATGGATACGATGCGAATGCAACAATTTTAAAAAAATGAGAATATAAACACGGTAAGAATACAATCAAAAAATATAATTATATTTTTATTAGCTATGTGTGATATAACATCGGTGGCAAAATTAATTTAATATATGATTCAATATACAAACTGTAGCAAAAAATATGAGTTATAAGATTTTATAATTTTAAGAGTTTCGACTACTCAAATCTAGATTTATCTTAATAGTATATTTGAGAAAAAATGATAAAATCATGTTATCTTGGAGTGTTCAAGGAGTATGTGTGTTCAATATGTGTTGAATATGAATACGGTACTCATTTTGAAGTATCTGTACTTACTAACATGTAGTTTGAGCGTCCTTCATCCCCATCAACTATGTTTTTGTTGGTTGAAGACTTGCTGTGCGTCTCGTCCTTAATTTGAAAATGTTATTGATTCATTGTTTATGTCATGAATACCTCATAATGGAAAGAAATAGCTTGTCGGGGTTTGAACTCGGGACCTCTTCTCGCATGCTTACTTGGGGTTAATAACAGAATAAAGTTTTTGTTTGCAAATTAATTCATAAATTTCTTCTATGCCAGCCAGAGTCTAGAGATATATGCCGCCTGATTCTATGCAAGGAAGACTTTCAAACTGTCCCTTAATCCAGGTAACTTCAAGGCATGTCAAATCGTCAAATGTCATTTTTGGATATTTTGAAATTTTAGACATGTCGTTCCTGGTTGTTGACTTTTTAAGTAGGTGAAACTAGTTTTTCCCTTTTCCTTGTTCATTTTTTCCCCTTTTCCTTATCCATTATTTAGGATAGGAAAAAGACATCAGTATGAGGCTTTGAGAATTTGAACTCTTGAAATTTTTGAAGGACATGGCTCTGATTCAAGAAAATAATTGTAGGCTGAGTTTGAATTTGATTTGGGTTCTGCTATTGCCAGAATAACAATAACTGTTGCCAAGGCAAGTTAAGAGTAGTCCCCCTTAGTGATGACTGATGAGTATGAATTTGATTTGGGTGCTGCCATTGCCAGGCTAATGGTCCATAGGGTGTATACCATTTTATTTCATAATAAAGTAAAAATGTTAAAAAAATTGATGTTGAAAAAGTTGCCTCTTATTGATTTAAAAAAAAATGCATTAGTAATTATTCCACATCGGAATAGTTAGGATGTGTATATTTACAAGCCCAAATTTACAAAATCACTTTGAAATAGTTTGTTAGATCTTGGTATTAATTCAAAATATATATATATATATATGTGTGTCTAGTGTTTTTACTACCTCTATAAATTATTCCGCAAGTTTGGGTCTCAGTTTAATGAGATGTCAGTGAATAAGTTATCGTACATTAGAATAGTTAGGGGGTGTAGGTATGTATAAATCAAAACCTACAAATCAGTTTGAATTGATTTATTGGGTTTTGGTGTTAATTTAAAAAATGATAGTGCATTCCTACTTTTTGTACTTTCACATTCTTTGCACTTGCACTTGTTTCCTTAACTCAATTTGATTTTGAATGAGTATTTTAATTTTTTCACTTGAAACTTTAAGATTGTTTAATTTAGTTTATAATACGGAAGTATAAAACTAATTTTTTTTAAATTCAAGAGATATTAGTAATTTTAACTATCATTACAAAAACTCTAGTCCAAATTATGATGAAGTTGTAGTTGAAATATTAACCCTAGCAAAACCTTTCCCAAACAACCCCCCCAAAAAAACCAAAAAAAAAAAAACACAAAAAAGTTACGCAGACTACGCTCCAAACTGAACCGAACTGACTTTTGAAGAGTTTGAAAATGGAAAGGCATAATGTATGAGTCAACAGGCAGATGATTCCTCTTTGTAGAGATGGGTTTGGGAAAGGATTACCCTACCTTAAAAAAAGTTGCTGGTGCTATATACATGTGTTTGTGTATATTTGAAGGACTCAGATATTATTACCCTGTAATGATGATGGGGGAACAATATCACCAAGCATTGCAGGTGTGTTTATATATATATATATATATAGACACATATATAGTAAGAGCAGCAATGAGAGCTCCTCGTGCTGTGGTGCAGAAAGTCCAAACTTTATGCAGAACACAGTAAAAGGGGTACCAAATCCGGGTGGGTACTATTCAAAATGAGTTCTCTTGTTATGGGTATCCAAGGCGGCGCGCATGCGCGCTTGCTTTGTCTATTTCCTTTTTTTCTTGTATGAAGTATGAAAATTTTAGAATGGGTAATGTTCCCATGTCAGGTTATATCAAACACTCCTATTTCATGGACGCATTAAGGCTTGGTTTGATATTTTTATTCTGGAAGGTTTTAATATAATAGGATAAATTTGATTATTTTACAAATAAATAAATAAGTCATTTAGTCCATAAGTTATTTAATCTAAGATTCCGAGATGGAGCCTGAATACATGTTGATGTATCATTGGTGAAGTTAGAGAGTTTTTTGAGGAGGGTTAGAGTTTTAAGGGGGGGGGGGGAATTAAAACTTAAAATTATGGGTTAACTTTTTTTTTTTCAAAAATTGATTTTTTTATTTGGTAATTTTACATGTGTTATTCGCATTGATTGAAACAAATTGTTAAAAAAAAAATAACTTCAATTAGAAAAATTCATGTATGTAAAAAACAATTTCAGAAGAAATGTTTCTAATTAGTAAAAAAAAAAAATACTTCAATTACTAAATGTAAGAAGAGGGGTAAATTTTGTACTGGAGAGAGTCGAGTTTTACATCAGGGAGATCAAATTAATAATTTTGTGATATAATAAGGATCGTTTTCTTCTTTTTAGGGTCTTACCTCCATGTGAGTTCTTCACTATACGTGACGTATTAAATAATTTTGGCATGAGATGTATCTGACAATTTTATCAAATTTTTCTTTAAACATATGATTAAGATAAATTTTAAGAATAAATAAAAATATAATAAATTTTCCCTTTATCAAACAAATCACATACATGGGAAAAAATAAATTGTTTTAATAAATAATGCATTTTAAACTTTTTTTTTTGGGTAAAAAATACTTAATTTTCTTATGGGTCAGAGGATGTGTTTGTAACGACAAAAAGTAAGATAAAATAAAATAAAATAAATTGTAGTATAATGAGATAAAAAATAAATAATTTTTAAAATTTTTAATATTTTTTTTATATTTTTTCAGAATTTTTTTATCATTATAAACGGAGTCTTTATTATTACTATTATTATTATTATTATTATTATTTAATTTGGGGCAAAATAAGAATCAAATATGTTTTCAAGCACAAATATATTACAAGTAAAACTGATTTGAATAAATTGAATCCCAGAAATCAAAAAGGAATTCATCAGTCCTTCCTCCAAGCGTACACCAGCAAAGAAAATCCCCCGGCAGTCCCGCACGACCTTGATGACGAAGAACACGAACTCCTACCACAATCACTGCTCTCTTCCGCCCACTGCAGCACACTCGAGCACGACGGCGCCGGCGACAACGACACGGCCGACCCACCGGCCGCCGCCGCCGCCGACAAGCTTTTCCTCATCAACCTCTTCTCTGGCCCCACCATTTCCGGCCACACCCCACATTCCCCAATCTGGAACACAAACACGCCACAAGACTTGTTCGTATTGACCCAGTTGAGAACATCCCAATAGAACTCTACGTCCACGCCACCCACTTCGATTATCTCGTTCCCTCTGAACTTCCACGCCAGTCTCTTCACCACAAGCCTCGTCGCCCCATCCACTTTCACTCTGAGCACTCCTCCGCCGCACTCTATTCCTATTTCGTGTTTGGCACCCATGAACTCCGCCCGGGTGACGTAATTCCTGTGCCCAAACACGTGCTCCCTCCGGGACATAAGAGTCGGCTCGGCGGGGTACGGATTGGAGGCGCCGGACCGCCGGGACAACTCGTCCAGGAGGTCACCCAGAAAGAATTCCAACCTGGAATTGCAGGTGATGGCAATGTAGAAGGACGAGTCCGGCTCGGCCGAGTTGTGGGTGAACTCGGCGCGAGTGAAGTCCCAGTGGAGCTTTAATTTTTGGTGGTGGTGGGTCAAGTAGATGGATTTGGAGCCGGGGCGGGTCTTGAAGAAGGGGAAGGTGGATGGGTGGAGAGAGATGGTGATGGGGGAGAAATGAGGGGAGTGGATGGTTAAGGAGTGAGAGAAGAGGGATTTGGACCAAGTGAGGGTGAGATGGGTTGGGGATGGGGAGTTGCAGAGGTGGGTTTGGTAGATGCATGTTATGAGACTTTGAGGCATTTGTGGTGATGGTGGTCGTGGTGTTGTGCCACTTGATGAGGGGTGGTGGGTGTTGGTGGGATTACTGAACCATGCTGGGATCATTTCTCGTCTTCTCTCTCTCTTACCATCTAGTTCTGAAGCTATGGAGTTCTCTTTTAGAGAGGGAGACCAGTGTGTGTGTGTGTGAGAGAGAGAGAGAGAGAGAGAGATTTTGGGTTCATGGGAATAGTTGGTTGGGGGTTTTGAGTTACTTTTTTAGAAAAGCGTGAGTGCTCTCAATATAGGAATATCGAGGGATTGTTGCAATGGCAGTCTCCTAATTTATAATCAAAATTATTGAATTAAAATTTAATAATTTAAATAAATTCTTAATTTTTTAAATTAAAATAATATAAATGCATTTGAGCGGTTCCAAATCAGTATCAAGAGATTGACATAATATTGTTACATTAATCTCATCTTTTTCAATTTTGAGTAGGGCTTGGTTTGTGAAAATTAGTATGTGCTAATTTATTAGGAAGGTAAAATTTTTAATATATTGATATTTATACCTTCATGTGCTAATAGTTTACTAATAGCTTGGAAAAATTAGTAAGGGTAATATGGTAATTTTTATATTTGTTAGTAACTTGTTCCAAATTAACTAGCTAATTTCGGGTTCTCAAACGAACTTTAAGGTAATTTGGTTTGGAACAACAATTGGGTTATTTTTTTTTTTTAAATTATATGGAATTTTTTCATTCACAAAAAAAAATTCTAAAAAAAATAATTACAAATAAGAGAACCTATGAAAAATATTATGTAATTTTTTTATTTTTAAATATTTTTATAAAATATAACATGCTTAAAAACTAGTAAAAACAGAAGAAAAAAACTATAATTATCCGGAAAAAATCATATAAGTGCAAAAAGTAGTCAAGAAAATAAAAATAAAAAAAGCTACTTTTGTTTCATAAAAACTAAGCCTAATTTTTAGTTTGTGTGGGGGGCAATATCAATAATATCATATTAATTATGAATGTGATAAACAGATAAATTATTGTCTTCAAATTTAAAAAGGCTGTCAAAATTTGATTAATTGGTATTCGAATGTTAAAATTTTAATTTAATTAGTACGGTAATATTTAAATATTGAGAGGAATATTTAACGGCTTTGAATCTTAAATATATAATGAAAGGGGTGACCATAATCATCACAAGCAAGTAAGCAACTGACCTAAAGGGGTTAGGAATGAGCTGGGTTCATGTTGGCTTGATTTACGCCTTTGACAGGGTGAAGGAATGATTTCTCTCTCTTTCTCTGTCATAATATATAATTATAATTTTGTATGCTTATACAGTAGAAGTGAGCTGGGTTGCACTACTGGAGGGGACTTGAGAGTCATGGGTCCAAATTGCAGTTGAGACTTGGAATTTCATGCTTTAGAAAATGACAAAGGTCATTTTGTTCTGGTGCTGTTGAATTTGTAATTTTATTTTTTATTTTTTGTTTTACGTGTTTTATATTTTAAAAATTTTAAAGTAAAAAAAAATAAAAAATACATTTAATTTGAGGTTTTCTATTTTTCGTATTTTGAGATTTTTCTTACTTTCAGTTGAAAATTCTCAAAATAATTTTTTATCATTTCACATTTTATGTGTCGATTCATTTTTTTGGTTTTTTAAAACATTCTGAAATACAAATAAGTAAATATATTTAAACTGTTTTACTTATTTTTAAAATTGTAAAATAGATATATTAAATGACACGTATCTGAATATAGAAAGGGGGAGAGAGAGAGAGAAAGAGAGAGAACCACTTTAGTACAGTTGCTGGATCAGGTGAGTCATCAATCAAGTTGGATTAAATTTGGTTGCGATAAGATCTGGTTTTGTGTCCTGTTCCATTGAATGAGAAAAAGAAAAGAATACATATGTAGATTAATGAGAAGTACACTTTCGATAGGCTTGTTAAATGTGGCATTATAAATTGTCAAAAAAGTGTCTTATATGACAAAGACGATGAAATTATGGATCACTTGTTTTTTTTTTTTTTAATTCCTATTCTACTGAAGTATGGAGCTTGATGTGTCAATTATACAATATCCAAAGTCAGAAAAAAGTTTGGGAGGAAGAGATCTAATGGGCATTAGGCAAATTTAATAAGAAAATTTTACGAATAGTATATGTAAATTTGCTTGTTCTGCAATTATATACCACATATGGTTGGAGAGAAAAGTTAGAGTATTTAAAGGAGTCTTATCTTCAAGTAACAGTATAATTACGGTCATAAGGCATGAAATACAGGTCCGTGCAATGTATAAATTTAAAGGCAAATATACTTTTAATCACAGTGATCTATCTTTGAAACGGAGGATTCCAATTACTGTAAATAGATGATAGTCTCTTAGACACTTGTAAATTTATTCTAATAATCCAAATTATCTTAAAAAAAAAAAAAACCACAAAAGTATGCAATGATAAAACAAATGAACATAAAACATTTATAAGATAGAACGTAAGATTTACGTGATTCAATAATATGTCTACGTCTACATGTATGATAAGATCTAAGATCTGGTTTAACTTTGGCCGTAATATGAAATCTTAGATGAATTCAAAGTCTCAAACTTAATTTCAAATTTTTAAAGTTGCATTTCAATTTTAAGATTCTCTCATCCCATTTGTAGTGCGAAAGAATCTCCATAGAAAATAATTTTTTATTTTAACTTGTATTATTTTTTATTCTTAACCATTAAAAACTATTTTTTGAAAAAAAGTTATTTATTTTATTTTATTTTTTAACTCAACCATAACAACAAAATAAATTTGATATTGTTGTTTTATTTTTGTTATTCTTTTTATTTCATTTTTATTTCTTCTTCACAATATACGTCTCATGATGTTAGCGTTTCATCAATTGGATATGCAAGTTGTCTACTAAATTTATAATACCCGTCTTTTTTCCTAACACTTTGTCGTCTTGCTTCGGAATCAATCAACCCTAGTCCTCGACAAGACTAAAGTTTCCGTGTTGAACCTCTGGATTTATGATTGACATTTGAACTTTGAAGGAGAGCTTCAACTCGTGGCTTAACGTTTCCACCTTGACCGTAAGATTAAAGCACTCTCCAAGGTTAAATATTTTTTTGGGCAATTAATTTTTTTTAATTCTCAGAATATTCAAATCACCTAATGCACAACTCGATTAATTCTTGAGTCAACTTGAGTGTACTTCCCGTGACCTTGGGTACGTAATTACACTCTATTCATTCGTTATATAGGTAAAATACATGAATTTCTTTTAATTTAAAAGTTAAACACATAATTCTCTTGTAATTTAATTTAGAGCGTGAAATTAATAAAAATTATTAAATTTAACTAAATTTGTGTCACAAGCATTAAATAAATTCATATTTATGTTTTCGTCTAAAATATATTATTTAAAAAATAGGACTAAATTGAGTCTTTTTAAAAAAGAAAAATTCATATTAACATAAAAATGGATAAAAATTATTTTTTCTAAGCCAATTTTGATTCACAAGATACAAATTCAACTAAATTTAATTTTGACTCATGAGATACAAATTCAATTAAATTTAATAAGTTCGATTAATTTGACAATTCTGTCTAATGGGGCCATTCATTAACTTTTAAATTAGAATAAAAGTAATCTACTTATTTTTGAGTCAAATCTTGATGTGGTAAATTATATTACCCCTTTAAAATTTTACATAGTTGCGGTAATTAACTAATTGCCAAGATAAATCTAAAATATAAAGGATTAATTAAATTGGTTGTTTGTATAAACAAAAGTTCTAGCATCAATGATGGGTGATGTTGGGCACGTATCAGACAACTCCCTTGTTCTTAGCTAGCCAACAATAAGGTTGTAAAAGCATTTATATATCTATTACTAATATAATTATTTTCTCCCTCTCTTCTTCACTTTCATTCTAATTTTACATGACATGCTTCAATACTTTTTATTTTCTAAATACTCTCTTCTCATTCATTCGCAAAAGAATCAATTTCTTTTTGTCATAAATTAGTAGATGAATAAAATTTTAATTTTTTTTTAGATTTATAAAACCATCAGAATTATGACAAATGACCTTAATTAATGTAAAAACTTATGAATTTATGAATTGGACTTATTTACTTATTGGTCCATTTATTGGTCCATTTAGTGGGACCTATTTGCTTATTATTTTGTTATAGTTATAAAATTTTTATCTAAATATTAATTTAGGAAAGTGATTAGGAATTATTGAATATTACTTAAATTAAAAAAATTATTATATTTTAAATTTAAAAGCACAAAAAAATGCCTAAATGATAACATTAATAAAAATATCTTGATATTAATTAGGTTTTGGAGCAATAGTTTTTATAAAAATTTAAATTTGTCATATTGACAATTAGGTTGAAATTTTATTTTAATAATATTTTTAATTCCAGTCAATAATTAAAAAAATTAGAAGTCTTTTAAAATAAAAAAAGATGAGCTTGATTAAATAAGTTTAGGATTTAATATATGTTCTAGAGTCAAATTGGATTTTTAGAATCAAGTCATCTCGAGATTTGATAAAATATAAATTTTTAATGTTCATATGAAAATATAATTTCAATTAGTTCAATCTATTTATTAAAATTGACATGAATAAAAAATATAAATATAAAAATATAATTCAATAACTATCATTTGAAATTAAACACCTTTATTAAAATAATTATATTTAAAAGTTTATTTTTGTAAATAAAAAATTATTATATAACTCCCTGCGTTGCACGGATCAACTTTGATATATAAGCGGGGTGTGTGTGCGTGCGCGCGTATTTGTTGTTATAATATATGCTTATATTTTACAAATAGGGTTTTGGTGACCTGAAACATTCATTAAGAACAAATAAATACATGTCACATAATAATATCTTTCATTTTAGTAGAGTTATGTATAAAAAAATACAAAATATTATTACATGATATGTTTTTAATAATTCTTAATGGGTGCTCTAATCACCTATTAACAAATACCTTACAAGTTTTATGCTTCTCTATGTACTAAGAAATTTATTGCATGCCAAATATTTGACTATTCTTCTTATTCTTCTTCTTTGATGGGCAATGACTTATACTGATTTTTAGCCAAGCCATGCTCTACCGCCCTCATAAGCAAGCTATCTCCCTGGAGAATTATCAGAATCGGCGACTGACCGATCCCACGAGCCTTGGCTAACATGATTTCCCTCATCAACGGCCTGAACTCATCCCTATCAATCTTCCCATTTTCATCAACATCAAACTTCTCAAAGAGGGTTTCGTACATATTTTCAATCTCTTCCTTGGCTTGCAACTCAAACTCTCTCGACGCAGATCCTTCTGATCTCATGACGAGATCAGAGCGAGATAGTGCTCCGTCTCCATCCGCATCAAGCATGTCGAAATGCTTGAAAAGAAATTTGTCGAAAACCTCTGAATCTTCAACAAATTCAATTAATGTTTGGCTCTCTAGACAAACTACACCCATTTTGTGGGGAAAAAAAATGTTACAAGAATGATCGGAGATTATTTTAGGTTGATTATCAATTCTATGTTCGGTTAATTTTGGCATTTAAATAGACATGAATTGATACATACTTTACTTTTAGGGTGTGATGACCCTTTAATTTAGGTTTCGGACCTTTTAAGGAACACAAATTTAGAATTGTTCTTTGCCTTTTTTACAAGCCATGTGGTTCCTTCTTGCCCATGTGCTTCCCCCGACATTGTACGTTGCAAATTAAGTGGCACCATTTCAATAACTTGTGCAATACATGTACTTATATATATATGATAAGAAATAGCCGTAATACAACTATTGATTGAAAAATTATAAAATGGAAGGATTATTTTTCTTTCAAGTTTTGATGGTATTATCTGTTTTTTAACCTTTTTTTTTTTTTTAATTTCGTTACATGGCAATGAGTTTTCATGAGTCCATATATATAGTTCTATTTTTTTTGGTAAAGTAAAAAACAATTACAAAAATGAAAAATCTAAATATGACTCTGTCGTGTCATTTATAATCGTATAAAATTCATTTATATCAAATTCCTAACTTGAAGAAAATTAAAATAATTAAATAATTTTAAAATCTATTGAATCTTAGATTAATATGGAATGAAATTTCGGCGTTAACTAACACAGTCACAAGCAAACAATTAAGCAATCACAAGTGTGCAAAAGCAAAGAGACAAAGCACGTGAGTTTTATGAGGAGAATCCTTACCAAACGTGGGAAAAAAAAAAAAAAAAAATTGGGCCTTAGACAGATGACCAAACTCTTCTTCTTTGTAATTTTAATTAATAAGTATTTTCCAAAATCATTACACAATTAATTCCTCAATAGTTGATACTATTGCATGAGCCCTTTACTCAAATTCTCGACTCACCAACTTCGTGATAGGAACACGACCAAAAGTATTAAATCATTTTTCAATACTTTCCATCCCAGACATTTATGGTTCGAGGCGTAATAATTTAAATATTAAATCAAATTAGAATATGGTTCTTTATCTATGATGAATTAAAGAAAAATCTTAATCATTTATTATAGTAAATATGCCGTTTCTATTGAAGACTAATAAAAAATTATATAAAAATAAATCTTATTTAAAAATTTTAAAAAATTCATCTACCCAATCAAGAAGATATAGAACTAAAAGAATAAAAGTCACATTGAGTAATTAAAACTTATAAAAATTCACCATGTTTTCACTCTAACCTAAGTTAGAGTTTTTTTTTAGTCACAAGTCATAACAAAAAAATTAGTGAAGAGGAATAATAAAATAAAATATTTGAATTTCTAGTTTTAAAGAGCCTATCACAATTTATAAAAATCTTATAATGCGTTGCGTCAAACAAGAAACAAATAAAAAAAATATAACTTATCGTTCAAATATCTTACTACGCATACGATCTAACGTGTTGTCATAGTTACACGTTCTGTCAGACATATTTGATCAAAATATAGCACCCGGTTACTAAGTCAAAAACACAGATAAAGAGAGGTGAGTCATGATGTGAGCGTTATTTACTTCGTTTGAAATTAGAAAAAACAAGATGAGATAAAATGTGATTTAGGGTTAAATTTGGCGCATTTTTTTTCTAAAAAGTAGTAAACCGTGGGAACAATTTTTTAAATTTGTTCCCACAGATTCAAAAAAATTCACAAAAAATAACGATAATGGTACTTGTTTGAAAGCTTTCGACATGAAGAATATGATTATATAAAAAAGGGTAAAGTACAAAAAATATCCCTACAGTTTATCTTTGGTATCACTTTGGTCCCACACGTTTCAATTGCAACAGTTAAATCCCTACACTTTCGGTCAAGTATTAATTTGATCATTCTGTTAGTTGACCGTTAGAAATAACCGTTAGACTAAGAATAAAATGGTAATTTTATTTATAGTTTACTTTTAGTGTCATTTTCAATCTAACGGTTGTTTTTAACGGTCAACTAACGAAAGCACCGAATTGATACTTGACCAAAAGTGTATGGATTTGACTGCTGCAATTGAAACGTGTGGGACCAAAGTGATACTAAGGATAAACTGTAAAGGTATTTTTTATACTTTACCTTTTAAAAAATTTACACATTCTGGTAACTTACTTCCAGATTTATTATTTTTTGAGTGAAATATTAGAATTTTTTGAAATTAATGATGGCGGGAAAATTAGAGGTATAAGAATTGTTAGAGATTTATAGTGATTTTTGGAGTTTTTTTAGGGACGCCAAACCGACCCTAAATATGCAATGTGCAAAGTGTTGTAAAGGTGAAGCAAAATAATTTGGCAGGCGTGGAAGATTTAGCATGCAATGGGTATTTACCCTATAGGTAATTCGGGTAAAAGTTCAATGTGGGTCGAAGAGATTCAAATCTGGTTCAATTTGTTTAAAATCGGCTCTAGTACAAAATGGATAGATGGGTAATTGGGTTAAGTAGGTAATTGCATCACATAAAACTATGCTTACCATGCTTTGTGTCCATTAATATATATCAAACGGGCCTTAAGTCCGAAATTTAGCCCAAAACATAACAACAAATTCATGTAGGCTCAGTAAAGGTCTAATTAAATCCGAATCAGTCCGATAATCATCAAAATTCTAAGAATTGGTTGTCCAGCCATATCAAAAAGGATAAATTATATCTACATCCTTTTAATATATATATATATATATATATGTAATTATACTTAGTATTCAAAACATTTAAAAATTACACTTATTTTCTTTATTTTGAATTATTATTTATATTGATTCATTTCTAATAAAATCAATTGTTAAAATTTAACAGAAAATGTTAAAATAACTAAAATTTTAGGTATTTTTCTTATTTTATCTCTCCCCCTCTAACATTTACATCAATTTTCTTTACGAAAATTCAAAAAATAATTAAAAATAAGTAAAAAACAAAAATTTTTGAGAATTTTTGTTAAAAAAAACACCTAATGAGATATGAGAGAGGAAGAGGTAAAATAAGAAACATATCAAAAATTTTAGTTAGTTTGATATTTTATATTAAGTTCTAATTACTGATTTTATCAAAAGTAGGTCAATATTAATAATATTTTAAAATAAGGGAGGTAAGTGTAACTTTTAAATGTTATGAATGTTTAGTGTAATTATTCAAATGTTAAAAGGAAATATGTGTGATTTACCCTATCGAAAATACTTGATCTTGTAGCAACAGTAATATTAAAGTGGTTTTTATTTTTTTTTCATTGATATATTCGAAACACATCAATTAAAAATAGTGGCTTAAATCTTTGTTGATTAATGTTTTATCTTTGCAGTTTCGTAAGTAGATTTACGTAAATCATTTGTTAACTGCGGTACAATGGTTCCATTCAGGGTTTGAATGCGGGTGGCAGTAGCTAGCCAGTCAAGAAATTGACAAAGGGTACTTTTGGTATGAGGTTAAAAGCAGTAATTGTTAGTCTTGTAAAATTTTATTTATTTTAATTATGATTAATATATTTTATTAAAAATTAAACGAGTTAATATTCTTCACTTTCAAAGGGGTTAAATGTTAAATATTTAAAGTGAGAGATTAAAAATGTTAAAAAATGTGTGAGTAAAAAATAAACAATAATATTCATGACATTTACTTCAATAAATTTTTAATTTCATACCAAATACATTTTAAGGGTAAAATTTTTAAAACTTGAAAATGAAAATTTGTTTGGTAACGTTTTCATTACAATAATTTTTAAAATAATTTTCAAAATTTTGGAAAATTATGATAGCAAAAAAAAAAAATGCATTTTCATTTGTTTTTAAAATTTTATTTTACATTTTTATCACACATTATTATATATATATATATATATATGTGTAAAATCATCACCCTGTACCATTATAAAAAAAAAAAATCCTAGACTTTGTTCTTCTTCTTCTTGTTTTTTTTTTTATCTAGATTATTATGTTGAAAATTTCAAAAGCTTTATAAATATCTAGTAGCAAGTTGCATATTAACGAAGCAAATTTTGGATCAGTTCGAACTTAGTTTGAAAAATTACCACTTTTAGTCCATTTTTTTCTTTCTTCCTTCTTTTTCTCTCTCTCTTTTATATTAACTTAACAAAATTTAAACCAATTTTATATTAACTTAGCCAAAACTTAACAAATTTTACATTAACTTAGCAAAAACTAAGAAAATATTACTTAAAATTTTTTATATTAGCTTAACAAATTTTAAATCAATTCAAATTCAAATATAAAATGATCATTTTACTTTTTCCTCGAAAGCTATTTTTGACTTAAATTTACATTTTAGGCATTACAAAAGATTGAAAAAGTATTCCTCAGTAAGTTTTTTACCAGCATAGCAAAATTTAGACTAATCCGAAGTCAGGTCATAAAATGAACGTTTCATTTTTGGACTCGTTTTTAGTTCATTTGCACATTCTAAATTTTTCAAAAAGTTAAAAAATATACTTAATATGTTTCTTATAAGTAAATAATAAAATTTTAACTCAATCCAAACTCAGGTAAAAAATAATCATTTACCTTTGGGTTGGTCGATATGTAACTTCTTTTATCACTTTTGGAATCTTGATATGTAGCTTCTGTTCCGATACCATTTGTTTTCTCATGGCTCCTGTTGATTTAACTCCAGATTTATCGAATTATTGCTGGCAATGAAATTCTGCACTTGGGATCATAATTCAAAAGCCATCGCAAGTTTTTGTTACCGTTGTCAGGGATTTTGTGGGTGAAGTTACAGGTGTCCAATTTTGTGGAGTGGATCAACTACGCAATCAGGCGAATTCATTCTTATTTTTTTCTATTTGTTTATTTTTTTCTTACCCTTTGATATACATTGTTTTCTTAAAAAAAAAAAAAAAAAAAATTTAAACATGGCATTGGGAGCTGACACGTATGGTTCAATTGACACCCATCTAGTTTTTCGTTTTGAAAGACATGCACGTGATTAGATTCTAACCTAGCAACAATTAATTACATGTTACCCAAATTATATGAACATGAATTTGAAGTTTCTTATTTATATCTTGGAAGTTTTTAGTAGGTGTGTGTAATTCGTACTAATTTTTAGATATATGATGATTTTTTTATTTAAATTTTTTCTCTTGCCGTTATATGTGATATGATTAAAAATTAGCACGTTAATCTTAATTCATTCATGCAAATGTAAAAAGAGTTACGGAGTGCATTTTTTGATTACTTTTCCTCTATTTGTAATATATTCACTCTTAAATTTCAAAATTGATGATGTTGACTTTGAGAAGTTGATAAGTAAAATTACTATAATCTCATCGGACACAAGAATGGAAAAGAAAATTAAAGGAAAAAACTTAAAAAAGGCAAACTAATATGATGCTTGAATTCAATGTCAAAAACGAAAAAACCCCATTGCAATTGTTCAACCTCAAGGCTTGAATTCACTTGAATTGGTGTCCAAACCTTGAAAGTAATTACATTTTCAAAATTTGTATCTTTAGTTACTGGTCAAATCAATAATTGCATTTTGTTTAAAAAATAATAATTACATTTTTAATAAAATAACTAATAAATATCTCACAAGTATTTTTCTTTATAAATCTAAAAAAATTATGTTAATACTTTTTTTTGATTGGTTATGTTAACACTTTGAATATAATTATTTAAAAATTAACTGGTAACGAATTAATTTAAGTATCTTATTAATATAAAATGAATAGTCGATACTTATAAATAAATTCTAAATGCATTTTAAATTGGTCTAAATATTTATTTTTAATCATATATCTGCCTTAATCATTTTAAAGTACTTTTAAACGAGTCCTTCCCAAGTTTAGAAGAATTGAATATTTTCGTGTATTCCCATTTTATTGCCATCCTAGTTAAGCATGGCATAAACAAATTGTCTAGAAAGAGAAGTAGGTCCAAGAATAGGATTCAGGGGTGCTGATATTGTTGTCAAGTCAGAACATTAAGTCAGGAATTATTAAATTAAAATTCAACGGTTCAAATTCATTTACATATTTTTAAAAAAATTTTGACTACTACTTATAATCCATTCGATGGAATTGCAAAGGAGGTTAATTTCTTTCTTATAATGGTGGGTCTTTTCTTTACCAAACTTTAATCTATACGTTATTTTAAAAGCGAGTACGGACTTGTACTAACTTGTAAAAACAATAAAATTTGTAATCTTTGAGTATCAAATAATTTAATGCAACTTGCAACATAAAAAAGTTTATATTAGTTCGACCTAGTCACAAATAACTTAAGCCATTGGATCTTTGGTTGTCCTATACGAGCTATGCTTTTTAATTGAATATGTTAACGGAGTATGACTGGCAACCAAATTTGTTTGCCTAACGATGAAAAGTTCGACAACTGAACTTAGGCACTCTTTGGAAGCCTATCAGCTTGTAAACACTGCCTACCCCCCCCCCCCCCCCCCCGGGGCCCAAAAAAAAGCTTGTCAACATCTGATTAATTAATTTTATATTTTTTTTAGAGTGATTAAATTTATTTTTTTATATTTTAATTTTTTTAAATTATAATCGATAAAAATATCAAATTAACAAAAAGTTAATTATTAAAATATTATTTTTTTTAAATTCCCAATTCCAGTAAAAACTAAGCCTAATCCTTATGGCAAGCTATGAGAAAAGAGAGAAACATATATATATATATATTTATATATGTGTATATATAACTATATACATGTGTGTGTACCTATATATGTATATATAGGCATGCCGAGACCAATTTAGAAGGAAATTAAAACAAAGGCCGTTGACAGCACTGAACAAGCATCGAAAACTTGACCAGAAGATAAGATTTGGACAAAAATTTGATGGTTCGGGTTAGATTGCCCTACATGGCAAGTTGTTAATAGAACAACCCATATGCACAATCACATGGCTGATGTCTGAAGAAGATGTGAATTCGGAACTATCCAAGGAACCCAACTATATATCAAAATTGATTTTCATATCCTACGTTCGAACCCTAGCAATTTTAAGGTCCGTTTGTTTCGTTCGGAAGGTTATATTTACTTATGTTTCAAAATTAAAATAATTTTTTTAAAATATGAATAAAAGTACCATTTTTTTAATATTTTATATTAAAACAAACAGATTCTTAATTCACTATATATTGAAAGTTTGAAACTCAAGAATTGCAAGCGCACACTTTCAAAACTTAGTGAATTAACACTAAATTTTGTGCTTATGCCTAAAATATCATCATAGGTTTAATTTCCATCACTATTATGTGCCAATTATAGACCTCATTTGGCTAGACACATCATTAAGTGAATTAACACTAAATTCTATGCTAACAACAAATTTTGATCCGAACCAAAAAATACTTAAAAAGAAATTGAGTGAGTTAACACTAAATTTTCATATGAATAACTAGAGATTCCAAATTAATAAATTCTGGATTATGTTGTATTAAATTATAAGCCAAGGATCAACTTATGTAATAATACATTAACATTTGGTAATAATGACTAAGGGTCACTGTTTTCTAAAATGATAAAATCTCTACTATATTATAAAATATTTCAAATAATTTTTTTTTGATAATTTCAAAAACATTATAATATATAATTTTAAATTATTTAAATTCATATAAATATGTGCGAACTTAAGATTTGTACTAAGTGGGTCGGGGGGGGCCGGAAAAAAGTATGATTTTCAAATGAATGAGAATAAAAAGTGAAAAGAAAAATGATACAGAAGTATAATTTTTAAGTGAATGGGAGCAACAAAAAAATCAAAATTAAGTGTTGTTTGTCAAACGAGTAGAGGCAAACTAAATTTTATCGAAAGAGGAATTTTAACTAGGACACGCCATTACAGTGAATTTATAAGTAATGCACCTGTTTCAGCAAATGATGAGGGCACTGCCTTTAATTTCTTTCAGTCCATAATATAATAATTAATCTTGTTTGGTTTCCATCTTATCACTTTGACTGCTCAATACATCCACATGAACTCAAAATCAGATTTGTTCCTTGCAAATCGCAAACTGTTAAGTTATTTAATCATAAGTGTGGTCGAGTATCGGCAATTACCCAAAAATGGTCTTCCAAAATTTGGCAATACTAGGAAATTTTCCACCATTATGGCTTAATTAGTTGATCATAAATAATTTAATTTAAACTTGTAGTGGGAAAAAAATGACATTACCCCTTGACTATGTTATTTTTTTTGGACCTATGCTTTTAAAAAGTAGAACTAGAGATAGATAATACAGGTATTAAAAAAAATTTATCAGAATGATACAGAATATTTGTAAGTTCATTATTTTAATCAATAATTTCATAAAAAATTTAATTATATTATTCTAATTGTATTTTATAATTTATTTTTTAATATAATTATAATTTTTTCCCCCAAACTATAGTATGTATTTGTTTCTAGCACGGAGGAAGGATTTTAATTTAATTTAATTTTTTGTTTTGCTTCTTACCCCGTCTCAATGGATTTGGACATCCAATTTCAGACTTGCACTGCAGACAGGGTGGTGCACCCCTTGTCTGTAGAACTTGGACCTCACAAATCAAGGACAGCTCTCCTGGGAATGAAATGTACCCAGAACACCAACACAACACGCCATGAATCAACACCCAAATAACACAAACACACACACACTCTCTCTCTCTCTCTCTCTCTCTTCTTTTTTTTTTGGGTTGAAAAATAAGATGGAAGTAGCTAGCCAGTCAAGGAATTGAAAGATTAAGGGTACTTTTGATATGGGGTTAAAAGATGTAAATGTTAATCTTGTAAATTTTTATTTATTTTAATTATAATTCGTATATTTTATTTAAAAAAAATAGGTTATAACGTTCATCACTTTTAAAGGGGATAAACGTTGAGTTTCTAGAGTAAGAAATAAAAAATGTGAAAAAATGTGTAAGTAAAAAATTAACGGTTATATTCACCACATTTATTTTATTAATTTTTAATTTCATACCAAATACATTCTAAGGGTAAAATTTGGAAAATTGGAAATAAAACATGTTTGATAATGTTTTTATTATAATATTTTTTAAAATAATTTTTAAAAACTTTGAAAATTAAGACAACAAAAAAAAATGTATTTTCACTTGTTTTTAAAATTTTATTTTTCATTTTTATCACACACTAGTACGAAAAAAAAAAAGAAAAAAAAAACCATTACTCTATACTATTATAAAAAGTTATCATTTTACTACTAAACTCATTTTCAACGAAGATTTGCGATTTGACTTCTTAAAAGTCTAATAAATTTTTCTCAAGTTGTTTTAAATCGACATAGCAACTTTTGATTCATCCCAAACATGGGTCATAAAAATATATATATATATTTTTTACTCCTAGGCCTTTTTCTTCTTTTTCTTTTTTTTTTTCTTTTTTTTTTAATTTAGATTAGCATGTTGGAAATTCCGAAAATCTTATAAATATTTATTAGCAAGTTGTATATCAACTTAGCAAATTTTAGAATAGTTTGAACCTAGCTCAAAAAATTACCACTTTACCTCTTGTCCATTTTTTGTGTAGATTCGCATACTGAATATCCTTAAAAACTAAAAAAGTATTACTTAGAAATTTTCATATCAGTTTAGTAAATTTTAAACTAATTCAAATTTGAATGTAAAACGACCATCTTACTTATACGTCTAAATCCATTTTGGGCTTAAATTTGCGTTTTGGATATCCCAAAAAATTAAAAAAGTATTCCTTAGTAAATTTTTATCAACTTAACAAAATTTGGACTAATCTGAACTCGGATTATAAAATGAACGTTTTATTTTGGACTCATTTTTAATCCATATGTGCATTCTACACTTCACCAAAGGTTTAAAAAAAAATTACTCAATATGTTTCTTAAAATTAAGAAAATTTCTGCTCAATCCAAACTTAAGCTGAAAAATGACCAATTTACCTTTAGGTTGGTGGATAAGTAACTCCCTATTACTTTCAGAATCTTTGCATGTAACTTCTTTTCCAATACCATTTGTTATCTCATAGCTTCTGTAGATTCTAAATTTATTGAATTATTATTTAGAACGAAATTCTACACTTAAGGACCGTAATTCAAACGTTATAGCAAGTTCTTGACACTGTTACCAGAGTTTTTTTTATTTTTTGAAACTGGGAAAGATTTTACCGGAGATTTTGTTGGCGAAGTTATAGGTTTTCCAATTTTGTGGAGTGGATTGATTGCGCAATCAAGTGAATTCCTTCTTAATTTATTTCATTCGTTTATATATTTTTTCTTACTCTTTCGTATACATTGGTTTTTGAAAAAAAAAAAATAAAAATTAAAAAATTAAACATGGCATTGAGAGCTCACACGTATGGTTCACTTGACACCCATCCAATTATTGGTTTTGTAAGACATGCATGTGATATTGACTTTAACCTAGCAACAATTAAGATGTTACCTGAATTCTATGGGCCTGAAAGTGGAAATTCTTACTTGTGGCTTGTGAATTTCTAGTTGATTTGCATAATTCGTACTAATTTCTAGACATCTTATGACTTTTGATTTGATTTTTTTTCCCCTTAGTATTGTGTGATATGATTGAGAATTGATATCTTGATCTTAATCCATCCATATAAATGTAGAAAGAGTTACGGAATACATTTCTTGATTACTTTTCTCTCCATTTGTAGTATATTCACTCTCAAATTTCAAATTAATCATGTAGACTTTGAGAAGTTGACAAGTGAAATTACTATTATCTTCTTGAACACAAGAATGGGAAAGAAAATTAAAGGGAAAAACTAAAAAAGACAAACCGATGAATGCGTTTCTTGATTACTTTTTCTCCCTTTTTGTAGTACATTCACTCTTAAATTTCAAATTGATCATGTAGACTTTGAGAAGTTGACAAGTGAAATTACTATTATCTTTTTGAACACAAGAATGGGAAAGAAAATTAAAGGGAAAAATTAAAAAAGACAAACCGATGAATGCATTTCTTGATTACTTTTTCTCCCTTTTTGTAGTACATTTACTCTTAAATTTCAAATTGATTATGTAGACTTTGAGAAGTTGACAAGTGAAGTTATTATCTTGTTGAACACAAGAATGGAAAAGAAAATTAAAAGAAAATATTAAAAAAGACAAACTGATGAGTACATTTCTTGATTACTTTTCTCCCCGTCATTTATAGCACATTCACTCTTAAATTTCAAATTGATCGTCTAGACTTTAAGAAGTTGACAAGTGGAGTTATTATTATCTTGTTAAACACAAGAATGAAAAAGAAAATTAAAGGAAAAATTTGAAAAAGACAAATTGATGAGTGCATTTCTTGTTTACTTTTCTCTCCATTTATAGTACATTTACTCTTAAATTTCAAATTGATCATCTAGACTTTGAGAAGTTGAAAAGTGGAGTTATTATTATCTTGTTAAACACAAGAATGGAAAAGAAAATTAAAGGAAAAAAATTAAAAAGGACAAACTGATGGGTGCTTGAATTCAATGTCGGAAACGAAAAGTCTCATTGCAGTTGTTCAACTTCTAGACTTGACTTCGCTTTAATTGGTGTCCAATCCTATAATTATAAAATATAATTAGGGTTTATTTGATTTATTTTTTTATTTTTTATTTTAAATTTATTTTTTATTTTGTGCTTTTAAAAATAAAAAAATAAGTTAAAACTCATTTGTTTACTTGTGTTTTTAAAATTTATTTTTGAAAATAAAAAATGACTTTACACATGAAATGAAAAATGACAAAAAGTCATTTTTAGAGTTTTTAAACAAAAAATGAGAAAAATCTCAAAACAAGAAAAATAAAGTATTTTTTGTTTTCTCGTTTTGAGAGTTTTAACACATAAAACAAAAATAAAAAACAGAAAACCGAAAAATAAAATTAAATGCCACCTTAAATTTTCGAATCGTGTACCTCTAGATATTTGTTAAATCAATATTACACTTAGTTTAAGAAAATAATAGTTACATTTTAAATCAAGTAGCTAATAAATTTTTGACGGGTGTTTTCTTTATAAATCTAAAAAAATTACGTTAACACTTTAAATATAATTATTTGGACATTAATGGAGAGCCAATTAATTCAAGTATCCTATTAATATAAAACAGGTAGTCGATACTCGTAAATAAATTCTAAACATGTTTCAAATTGGTCCGAATATTTATTTTTAATTCTATATCCGTCTCAATCATTTTAAATTATTTTTAATTAAGTCCTTCCCGAATTTGAAAAATTGAATGTTTTCATTCATACCCACTAAGTTGCCATCCTAGCGTAGCATGGCGTGAATAAATTAAAATTTTTTGAGAGAGTAGGAGGCACTGATATTGCTATGTGTTGTCAATTCAAGATATCAAGTCAGAGATGGTTAAATTAAAATTTAACTATTTAAATTTATTAACATATTTTTAATTAAAAAAATTTTAAATAAATCTAAATCATCGAATCTTAATCTAATAATTTCCTACTAACAATTTCCTATCTTATTATTACCGAATTGTCAACACTGCCTTCCCTTTTCCTCAAGAATATTCATTAGTAATTAATAAACGTTTGCTTAATTGTTCTATCGGCATGAACTAGTCTTCTAGTTGACCACTTCTAATCAATTCGATTGATCAACGTGCCACGTGGAACTGCAAAATAGGTTGATTTCTTTCTTGCAATGGTGGGTCGTTTCCTTGCCAAACTTTAATCTATGCGTTATTTTAAAAGCAAGTACGGACTTGTACTGCCTCGTAAAACAATGAAATCTGTAATCTTTGAGTATCAAATAATTTAATACAAGTTGCAATATAAAAAAATTTTATATTATTTCGACCAAGTCACAAATAATTTAATCTATTGGTCCTTTACTAGCCATGTTTTTTAATTGAATATGTTAATGGAGTATGACTGGTAATCAAATTTGCTCGACTAACGATGAAAATTTGATAACTGAACTTAGGCTCGGTTTGAGAAGTCTACCAGCTTCTTCTCAACATTTGACTACTTATTTTTTTTAATTTTTTTTAATATTTAAATTTACTATCTCTTATTATATATATATATATATATATATTTTAAATTATGAAGGGTAAGGATATCTATTTAACATAAAACTAACTACTAAAATGTTAATTTTTTTCTTTCTTAAATAAAAAAATAATTTTTGATAAAAGTTGCTAGCTAGTTTGGTAATATTAACTAAAAGTTAACTTCTAACTATTTAACTTTTTGATTTTTCTGAAACAATCAGGATAATTCTCTTAAATTTTAAAAATTTTTTTAATAGTGAAGGACAAACATATTAAATTAACAGAACGTTAAAAAAGTACCTACTAATCAACTGGATTTTTTGAACCCTTTTTCAATCGTTAAAAAAATTTTAGCTATAAAAAAAATTTAGCTAAAAAAAAATTAATTTTTTTTTCAAGCCAAGCCTTGGGGCATGCAATGACCAGAGAGGGAAACATATATATATATATATATATATATATATGCATGCCGAGACCAATTTAGGAGAAAAACAATGGCCGGTGACAACACTGAAAAAGCATGGAATGCTTGACTGGAAAAATAAGGTTTGGACAAAACTTTGATAGTTCGGATCATGTTGCCCTACACGGCAAGTTGTTAGTAGAACAACCCATATGCACTGTGTGCTGGAATCACATGGCTGATGTCTGAAGAAGAAGTGAAACTATCCAAAGAACCCAAACTCCTAAAATTGATTTTTATATCCAATGTTCGAACCCTATGCAGCAATGCAATTTGTATCTTTTTGGTGTCAAATATGAGTAAAAATATTTTCTTAAAAACATTGGCTCCGGTTGGAGCTAAACAAAATAAAACAAAATCCTACAAATTTCTACAAACACAAATTACGAGATAATAAAATTTAAATTCTTCACTCACTATACGAATTACGAGACGTTTACTTTTACAATTTTATTTTATTTTATACATTTTTATACAACTCCAAACACACCCAATTATGCGTTAAAACAAACAGAGTCTTAATTCACTTTATATTGAACTTTTAAAACTCGTGAATATAATTCTAACATTTGGTGAATTAACACTAAATTTTGTGTTTATACTTATAATATCATCATAAGTTTAATTTTTATCATCGTTATGTGATAATTATAGGTTTCATCTGATCGGACGCATCATCAAGTGAATTTACCCTAAATTAATAAGAGATTCTAAATTAATAAAAATTAGATTAAATAATAATAATAATAATAATAATAATAATGAGACATAGATAACAAAAATCAAAATTAAGTGCAAACTGAATCTTATCAAAAGAGGAATAGTAAGAGGACACACCGTTACAATGAATAAATGAATGCACCTGTTTCAGCAAACGAGGGCGCTACCTTTAATATCTTCAGCCCATAATATAATAATTAATCTTCTTTGGTTCCTTCTTTCTTGTCACTTTGATTGCTCAATGTCCACATGAACTCACAAAGCAGATTTGTTCCTTGCAAATCGCAAACTGTAAGTTATTTAATCACAAGTAGGGTCGTGGATCAGCAATTACCCAAAAATAATGTTCCAAAATTTGGCAATATTAGGAATTTTCCGCTACTTTGACTAAGTTGATCGCAAATAATTTAAGCTAAGCTTGTGGTGGGAAAAACAATGGCACTACTCAGACAATGTTCCTTTTTTTCTTTAATTTTAAATTAAGAACATTAGTAGAGTATACGATACACTTGAAAATAGAAAAAAAAAAAGAATTACAAATGAATTACACGTAACTAGAAAAATTATTAGAATGATACAGAATATTTGTGAACTCATTATTTTGATCAATAAATTTATAAAAAATTTAATTACACTACTGTTATTATTATATTATTACGATTGTATTTTGCAATTTATTTTTTCTTTATGGTAATAGACTTTTTTCCCCCAAACTATAGTATTTAATTATTTGTTTCTAGCACCTAGGAAGGATTTGTTTGTCTTTTTAATTTATTTTTTTTGCCCTTACCCTGTCAAAATGGATTTTGACATCCAATTTCAGACTTGCATTGTAAACAGAGTGGAGCACCCCTTGTTTGTAGAACTTGTACCTCACAAATCAAGAACTGTTCCACTGGCAATGAAACGTGCCCAAAACATCAAACAGATCACACCATGAATCAACAGCCAAAGAAGATTCTCTCTCTCTCTCTCTCTCTCATTATTTATTTATTTATTCATTAATTTATGATTTATAATCAAATCATCACAGAGCCGGTTAAATATTTGTATGGAATTATTTATACCATATCTTGTTAGGGTGGGATAAGAAAAAGGTAAAAAAAAAAAAAAAAAAACAAAATAAATAAGATTAATTTTGGCTCTTAGATTGAATGGGAGTTTAATAAGAACAACTAATATTGTTACCTTTAATTAGAGGAGTAAAATGATGGGTATAAATAAAATATCATAAGATAATATATAAAATTTAATATAATGCACGATTAATTTTTATGTCAGATTAGGTGACATTTAGTTTAATTTTCTATTTTCTGTTTTCTGTTTTATCCTCAAAAGAAGGAAATAAAAGATGTTTTATTTTTTTTACTTTGAGATTTTTTTTTGTTTTAAGTTGAAAACGCTCAAAATAACTTTTGGTCATTTTTTATTTTATGTGTAAACTCATTTTCTATTTTTGAAAAATAAAATTTAAAAATACAAGTGACCAAATGCGTTATACCTGTTTTCTTTTTTTTAAAAGGACAAAATGACAAATACGTTTAAAACAAAAAATTAAAAACAAAAACAAAAAATAAAAAATAGAAAAACAAATCAAATAAACCCTTAATTTTTAGTTTCTAATTAGGGAGATCTATAATAGAGGGAATATTTAGAATTGTAGAAATTAGTTTAAATTTGCAAAAGTTATAGTTTTCTAATTCTTATAGTGAATAGAAAATCTAAATTTTGTAAAATTTATAAAATTTTGTAAAAAAATAGAGAGTTTCAAACACTTCCAGAATAAATAATGTGATTTAACAAGAATTAATTATGGATCATTCGAATTTGGCATAAAATTAATCAGATATTAAGATATGTTTATTTACAAATAGGGGGCATTTGGAGTGATAAAAAGTAATAAAATTAGATAAATATTGTGGGTTCATAATTTGTACAATAGAATAAAAAATAAATAATTTTTAAAAAATTTTAATATTTTTTAATAATTTTGAAAACTCCAAACAAGCTACAGTATGATAGGTTTATCTCCTGTAGCAAATCCATGGGCATTTTAGGTTGGAAACGCATGGCCGATATCACAATGAAATGATAACAATCTAACGATAATAATTGCCCAAGAAAAACAAAAAAACAATCTAACGATAATTAGTTATATATATATATATTTGTACTCACTTAAAAGTTTCGTTTGGTGCATTAGAATTTACAAAAGTTTATTAATTTTAATTAATTTATATATATTTTTTTTATTAAATTTTTTTATATATTATTTTTATGTTATTTTTTTTTTTATTATATTTTTTAACTAATTTTTTATTACCAAACACACCCAAAATTTAAAATTCCACGTGATTTTCTGCATACATTTCAAAAGAAAACTCGTCACCCATGTGTACCTTTGTACCATCGACAGCAACCAATTAGCTAGCTGTTCGATCAGGATAGTGTTGGCCTTGAAAGACACCTCAGCTGATAGAGACTACTGGTAAATTAAAATAAAAATAATAATTAATTAAATAACTTCTAGAAGGAATTAAAGAAAAAAGAAGCGAAAATTTCTTCTTCCTTTTTAGTCCTTTCTAGCCAGGATTGCTGAGATATAGAATTACGTAATGACTACAACAGTGTGTTGTCCCCGTGCCAAGTATTTGAGGCTGGGTTGTGAATGTTGTCATAAATTATAGGGCATCGTACAAAGTGAGCAAATTCATAGATAAAATTATTTAGTAGCAAATTTTATCGTCGAAACTGTTGATTATGTGAATTGAAAATATGCCCATCGTCTTGTCGAACAAAGAGAATAGAAAGGTTACGGCCTGGATTGAGGCTTCCGATCGAAAAATCTTCTGATATTTAAGTCAACAGGTAACTTATGAAAAACTCTTAAAATAAGAAGCAAAGAATGTAATAAGTTAACAATAATCGGTTTACCTTTTCGTGTAGTCTAATGTTATATTTATACCCGGCAAAAATAGATAAAAATATGAATAAAATAGTATCTATGATACAGGTGCAATCATGCATTTCCACGATTTTCTCTCTATGCTCTTTATTAACCTTTCATTTTCCATTTAATGCTCCATATCTCTCATTCAATGCGTTTGTTGGTTAAGTGCGGCTATGTAACCAGAATTTAACTTTCGAATTGTTTATATGTCACATCTGTCAGTCATTTGGAACGAGATAAACTAATTTAGTTTCCAATGTATGATTTATTTATTACTTTGGGCATTTATGGTTACATGGTCCTATAAATGCAATGGGTCCCATGCCTTACATTTATTAGCCGTCAAGAAGCTTGCCAAACAAATAAATTCTAGAACGCTCAGCGTAAGCCACATGGCAGCATGTGATTCTTGCAATTATGACTTTACGAGATCATTGGCTACATCTGTTGAGAGCCATGTGTCACCCATGAGAATGTTCGGAGAAGCGCCATGTGTCACATATGAAAATGTTCAGTATAGTGGCACGTGTTTATGGTCAAAGTATTCGGCAGCAAGCCATGTGTTGCATCTTAAGAATGTTCGGTAACTTCTATGTTTCCCAGACTTATTTTACCTAACAAAAATTGTGTGATTTCAACTTAGAGTTCATTTGATGTAATATTAAAAATTAAGGGGATAAATTTTAATAGAGTAATTGTGAACTCTCTAAGTCGCATTTGTATTTATCAATTTAAAATCAATAAATTTAAAACTAACTATTAAAAAATATATTTAAATATATATATATATATATATTTTAGTTTAAGTTGAGAACTTAACCTAATGAATTATGATATATTTAAAATTATTGCAAAAAATTATTTTAAAATTTTGTAATAGTGTTAAAGTTGTGATACATTTCACTTAGACTCGAGTAAAATGACAGGTGCTCGAGTGAAGTATAGTCGAATGAAGATATTTGTCTATTCAGGCATATCTACAGTAGTTTGTAAAAACACAAGAACAGTTAAAGAATGCAGTACAATTTATGCTCATTGGTAGCTCGATCATTTGGAGTTGTTGAGAGTCACCTTAGCAAAGTTGTTAGGTGTTACTGAAAAATATAGGAACATTGTAGCAGAGCAAAGGAACTCGCTGGGAAGCTCATTGTAACAAGCGTAAGTTTATAATTTGCTTAAACTTGTTTCAGAGTTTGTTTCGGGAATGATTTCGTGTTTCTTATATATATATATATATATATATGGAGATGTATGGTATATATTATGTAAGTTTAAATTGGGATTTGTAAGAGAGATAAACAAAAAGTAATGTGAAAAAGATTTCTCTAAGGTAGTATTTTATGTCAAAATATATGGAGTCTTAATCTCAAATGAATTAATAAACTATGTAATTATTCGAACGTAGTCTTATTTTCATAACTTTTCACATTTTTTTACTACCTTGTTGAAAAATTAAATTTTAATCCAATGGTGGAGAGTGAAATCCATTTAAAATTTGTATGTAGCATACCAAATGCAATTAAAAAAAAAAAATATTACAAGAATAACATTTATATATTTTAACATGATACATGTTAAGTGTTATGAGTTTTAAATATACAAATAGTTACGTTTTAAGAATGAGGCTTAGTTTGAAAAAAAAAAAAGTTATCTTTTTTTTGCTATTAGTTAGTTACTTTTTTTTTGTGTGTGTTTGGAGGAGAAAAAAAGATAGTTTTTAGTAGCTACTTTTTCACTTTTTTTTATTGTCATATTTGCCTTTCATAATTTAGAAAAAAATTTAAAATATAAAAAAGTAATTTTGATGATTTTATAAAAAAAGTAAAAAAAAATTAAAACTCTAGAAACTGAGGAACAGCATTGTTTCCCAAATGGCGTATAAGATGGGCTCCATTTGGGAATTTTGGTAACTTCTCAACTTTTGGCTACTTAATTTTTTGATTTTTTCTAAATGACCAAATTTATTCTTTATGTTTTAATTTTTTTCAATTACGAAAGATAAAAATGTCAAATTAAAAAAAAAATAAAAAAACCTACCTACTAAAAATTAATTTTTTTCTTTCCAAATAAAAAAAATTAACTTTTTAGTAATCTATTAGTAACCAGTTATAAAAAAATAAAATTAACCTTTTTCCCTTCTAAAAGCTTATGCATGTCTACCCTTAACTACCTTTCGAAAAAAAAAGAAAAAAATTGTCTACCCTTCTGGTACGAGAAAGCCCACAGCCTCTACCTTAGGGGTGAGCATTGGATGAAACTCGTTCTGTGGCCCTAACCAGTCAAGAACTACAGAGAGTAAACTAGCCTAGGTAAATTCTCGCTGACCGGCTCAGCCGAGAAATGATGGAGCATGGAGTAGGCCAATATGATTTTTATTACTATTAGTTTATTTATTTAATTATATTTTTGGATTATTATTAATTTATTTATTTAATCGTATTTGTTTTGGATTTATCTATTAGGGTTAAGGTTTTCTGTTGGTGCCTATAAATAGCACCTTACGTTATTGTTTTTAGACAGATTTGACGATATTGAAACCCTAGAATATTTCTTTTAGCCTTTCTTCTTGGTTTTCTTTATTTTCTTGTTCCTTCGTAGCTGAGCTATGTCAATTTGGTATCAGAGCAAATCGATCTATAATTAACGAAAATTCATTGTTCATCTCAAACCCTTGTCGCAACAAGAGAAAAATAGGGTATAACGAACAGGAGAGGAAGAGAGAAGAAGAAAAAGGGGCTTGTGTATAGCAAGTTTTACAAGCTATATCTTCTTCATTCACTGTCGGATTGGCCTGAAATTTGGTCAGTACATCCGTCTCTTGTGATTCTTGTGTTTGGACGGTTGGATTGCTGATTTGAACTTCCAGTAGTGAGAACGGCGTTTCCGAACAGAGCATTTTGGAAGTGCAGAGTTGCAGTTTTTTTGGTGCACAGTCTTCATCTATTACCTTCATAACCGTTGGATCAGTTTGGTTTTTGGTCAGATTGTTCAGAACATCTGGTTCTATATTTTGAACGGTTGGATCATCCATATTAGATTCCGGTGGTGAGTTCCGATCGACCAAATAGTGGTGATCAGAAAATAGGGAAACTTGTTGACTGTTCAATGCAGTTTTCTTTAAAGGGTGATATCTCTGCAATCGACCGTTGGATCAAGTTGAAATTTTGACAAAAGGTTTATGACATATGTTCTGTAATTTGACCGAAGGGATCGTCAATTGGAGATTGTTACAGAGAGTTATACAGTCCAGACAATGCTGCGTTTGTGAAGCAAGGGATATCTTGTGTACTCGCAATTTGATTGATAGTGAAGTTTTTGGTGGGCCAAGGCCTCATGGTTTTTACTCCTAAATTCGAGAAGATTTTGCACCGCAAAAAAAAAAAAAAAAAAAAAATCACACACCTTGTTTGGTTCCCTTGCAAAAATACTAAGGTATTGTAAGCATCTCAAAGCTCCTTCGACGAAGTAAATTTTCTTTTATATTAAAAACTCGATTAGTATTTGTGATATTTAGGTATATTTTGTTTGAGTGTTTTAGATTCTAGTTTATTTGATAGAGCATAAAGAGTCTAAAAAAAAAAAAGGTTAATTCTTTCATGATTCGTGCAAATTGTGGCATATAATCGAATTAAAATTTTTAGCCTTGTGTTTGTTGGATCAGTATATCGTTTATAAATTTCCTTACTTAGTGAAATTTTAGATTCTAATTCAGCATGTCAGCCACAAAAAGTGACACCCTTGAGCCTTCCTCATCTAACACAAAAGACCCAATTGAGAGACTTAACAATTTTGACTTAAGACTACAAGCCTTATCTCAAGATTTAAATGATAGTCTAGCATGTATTACCTGTCATCATGATGCAAATAAAGCACAATTTGATTTAATCACTGCATCGGTGAGTAATTTAAATTCAATGTGTGGTCAATTGACTCAACGTCAATCTACCCTCGAACAACAAACTCATGCAATGAATCAAAAAATGGATTTGCTTCTAAAACATTTGGGTAAACATGAAATAGGTGAATATGTTGATGAAACTGTTAGAAAACTTTTTGGGTCAACACACACTGGGAGTTCAAGTCCTTCTGAGGGTTCACATCAATTTGATGAATTCACAAATGGTTTGCATGACAATTTGGGTAGAATAAACTTGGGTAGTAATTCAATTGCTCAACCTTATACAAGGTTACCCGATATAGGAGGCCTTCAGTTCAACCTAGGGGATTAGTTTCAACCTGCTAATGTTAACTTTTCACTAGATTACCAACCATCAAGGCAAAATTACCCACCAAATCACGTGAGAGAGGATGGTGCTCCTTAGCGACCCCAGCCTAGGGTTAATGGTAACTGGGGTAGAGATCAAGATAGGCAGGTTAGACAACCTCAAAGAGATATCACAACAAAAGTCAAAGTCAGTGCTCCTGAATTTGATGGTAGAATGGATCCTAATGCTTTCTCCGATTGGTTAGTTGCTATTGAAGAATATTTTGATTGGTATGAAATGATAGATAGTGAACATATTAGTTTTGCTAAAATGAAATTAACCAATTCAGCTAAAATGTATTGGCAAAATGTGTTGCAAGACATGATTCGTTTGGGTGAACCACCCAACACCCAATGGGCTGTTATGAAAGCAAAGTTGCAAGAAAAATGCATTCCTCCATCATATAAGAGTTAGTTGTTCTCTAACATGATTAATTTAAAACAAATGACTCTTAGTGTAGCTGAATATTCTGCTAAATTTGAGTAAACTAGGCTTAGGTGTAGTGAGTTCCATACTGAAGATCAATTTGCTATTTGCACTCGTTTTGTTAATGGTCTCAGGTTTGATTTTCAAAAGATGATTAAATTGCATGCACCCTACACTGTAGAGGATGCATATCAAAAAGCCTTAGAAGTTGAGAAGTTCAATAGACCTTCCTTTTTTGCACACACAGGTCAGTCCAAGTCACAATCCATGTCATCAAATGGTAATGTTAAGCCCAATAACGTTAGGAGTAACGAGTCTAGTTTACGTAACTCTCTTCCTGTTGCTTTTCCTATTGAGTCTAAGGCTAGTGATTCATCAATTGTCTGTCATAAGTGTCATCAAAAGGGTCATATTGCATCTCGTTGTCCCCAACGTGCATTAGCCTTAGATGTTGAACAAAGTAGTTTGGAGATTAAAGAAGACCAAATTGTTGATCCTTTAGAATATTCTGGTGATGAAGATAAGCTTCAGGAAGATCTTGATGCTGATGAGTGTGTTGGTGTGGTTAGATGTGTGCTATCCACGATTGTAGATAATGATAATTGGAAGCATACTAGTATTTTTCACATAGTCCTACAGAATGGAGATAAGAAGTGTAAGTTAGTGATTGATGGGGGTAGTTCAATGAATTTGGTTTCTAAGGATGCTGTTAAATTGTTAAACCTAAAAGCAGAACCACATCCAAATCCTTTTAGGGTAGCATGGGTGAATGACCACACTTTGCCTGTCATTCAAAGGTGTCTAGTCTCTATCCAAATGGGAGATTATAAGGATGAAATCTATTGTGATGTGCTACCCATGGATGTTGCCCATGTTCTCTTAGGTCGCCCTTGGCTTTATGATCTTAATGTTACCAATTTTGGCAAAGATAATATTTATTCATTTAAGTACAAGGGTAAGAACATTATTTTGAGACCTGCCAAGTCGAAAAGTTGCAATAGTAAACGTGACATCTCTAAACTTCCTAAATGGAATTTGTATATTTTAAAATGTAAAAAGTTTGAGATAGAGGGAATTGAGATCGGTATGTACTTAGCTTTAGTAGCAAGAGAAGTTCAATCTGATTCTTCGATTACTAATGTTCCTTTGGAAGTGATGAAATTACTAGATAATTTTATTGATGTGGTGCCCAATGAGTTACCTAGTGAACTACCACTTTTGAGAGACATCCAGCATGCTATAGATTTAGTTCCAGGTTCTCAATTGCCTAACCTTCCACATTATAGGATGAATCCTAAAGAGAGAGATGAGTTGAATAGGTAAGTAGAAGGACTTTTAGAGAGAGGATTTGTTAGGCATAGCCTTAGTCCTTGTGCGGTGCCAGCTTTGTTGACACCTAAGAAAGATGAATCTTGGAGAATGTGTATGGATAGTAGAGCCATCAATAAGATCACAATCAAATATAGATTTCCTATCCCTCGCCTGGAAGATATGTTGAATCTATTAGCTGGTTCTAGTTAGTTCTCTAAGATAGATTTGCGTAGTGGTTATCATCAAATTCGTGTTAGGCTAGGGGATGAGTGGAAAACTGCATTTAAAACACAAGAGAGTTTGTTTGAGTGGTTAGTCATGCCTTTTAGTTTGTCTAATGCTACTAGTACTTTCATGAGAGTTATGACCTATGTCCTACAGCTTTTCATTAGGAAATTTTTGGTGGTCTACTTTGATGACATATTGATCTATAGCAAATTCAAAGAAGAGCATTTAGAACACATTCGACAGGTCTTTCTCACTCTGCGACAGGCTAAATTTTATGTTAACCTTAAGAAGTGTTCTTTCATGCAACCACTTGTGATTTTCTTAGGCTTTATTATGTCTGAACATGGCATTTCAGCTGACCCCAAAAAGGTTAAAGTTATTAGGGAGTGGCCTGAACCAAAATCTGTCACTAAGGCTCGTAGTTTTCATGGTTTAGCTTCTTTCTATAGGAGATTTATTAGGGGATTTAGCACCATTATGGCACCTAGCATAGAATGTTTAAAAAATGCGGAGTTTCAATGGTCTAATGCTACTAGCCAGGCATTTAGAGAAATCCGGGTAAAAATGACTGAGGCAACTGTTTTGAGACATCCTGATTTTACCAAAATTTTTGAGGTTGCTTGTGATACATCAGGTGTAGGTATTGGTGGTGTCTTAAGTCAAGAAAGTCACCCTATATCTTTATTTAGTGAAAAACTCAATGATGCTAAAAGACGATATTCTACATATGGTAAAGTGTTTTATGCTATAGTGCAAAGTCTTCGCTTTTGGAGGTTTTATTTGTTGCTTACTGAATTTGTGTTGTTTTCTGACGATCAAGCTTTAAGATATTTAAACTCACAAAAGAAATTGAATGCTCGACATGCTAAGTGAGTTGAATTTTTGAATGAATATTCTTTTGTGATTAACCATCGTGCTGGTATTGAAAACAAAGCCGCCGATGCACTTAGTCGATTAACTGTTACACTTCATCGTATGAGTGCTCATGTCATTAGGTTTGATAGATTGAAGGATGAGTATTCTGTATGTCCTGACTTTGGTGTTATTTATGATGAGGTTAGTAAAGGTAGCCGTCATGGGTATGTTGACTTTCTTGTTGAAAATGGTTATTTGTTTAAAGTGACTAAATTGTGCATACCTCGAACATCACTTAGGGATTTGTTAGTTTGGGAGATGCATGTAGGTGGTTTAGCTGGACATTTTGGGAGGGTTAAAACCATTGCGTTGGTTGAAGATAGATTTTATTGGCCGTCTCTGAAAAATGATGTTGCTATGATAGTTGCACAATTTCGAACATGTCAGTTAGCTAAGGCTAAGAAACAAAATACCGGTTTATATACTCCTTTACTTGTTTCTCATGAACCTTGGAAGGATGTTAGCATAGACTTTGTTCTTAGATTGCTTAGGACTGCTAGAGAGCATGATTCTATTTTGGTTGTGGTTGATAGGTTTTCCAAGATGGCACATTTTATTCCGTGTAACAAAATCAATGATGCTTCCCATATTGCTAAATTATTCTTTAAAGAAGTTGTTAAATTGCATGGTTTGCCTTCCACCATTGTATTTGATAGGGATGTGAAATTTGTCAGCTATTTTTGAAAAACTCTTTGGAAATTATTTGGAACTACGTTGAAATTTTCATTTGTTTTTCATCCTCAAACTGATGGTCAAACTGAGGTTGTTAATCGTAGTTTGGGTGATATGCTTAGATGTTTGGTTGGGGTAAAATAAGGTGTTTGGGATTTAATTTTGCCAACAACTAAGTTTGCTTATAACAATTCTGTTAAACCGTTCAACTGGCAAAAGTCATTTTCAAATTGTTAATGGCTACTCACCCCACACACCCATTAATCTTGTTCCTTTGCCACCTCATATGCGTGTGTTTGAACCTGTAGAAAACTTTGCAAAACACATCAATGACTTGCATGCTGAGATTAAGTGAAAGATTTCTCTAAGTAATGAAGAATATAAACTAGCTGCTGATCTGCATCGTAGATCTAGGGAATTTAATGTTGGTGAATTTATCATGGTTCGCATTCGTCCTGAAAGAATTCCAAAAACATTTTCAAAAAAACATTATGCAAGAGCCATGGGCCCTTATTCTATCATTCGTAGACTGGGATCTAATGCATATCTTTTTTATTTTCCTAATGACATTGATATTAGTCCTGTTTTCAATGTAGAAGATCTCCTACCTTACCGAGGCACTTTTGAGCCTCCTACTTTGCCTTCTAGTGTGTTTGCAGGTGGAAATAGCAAAGGTGCACCCTCTGTGCCTTCGTTCCAGTATTCTAATGAGATAGTGGACACTATTCTTGATGATGAGTTCGTGATTTCTCGAGATGGTGGTTTTCGTCGCTTCCTTGTCAAATGGCATGGTCGTCCTAATTCTGATGCTACTTGGATACTGGAGGATGATCTTCATCATTTGGATCCTTCATTGTTTGATGGCTATCTTTCCTCCCACTCTTCGGAGCAGAGTTTTTTTCAACCCAAGGAGAATGATGGAGCATGGAGTAGGCCCATATCTAAGCCTAGACGAGATAGAAAGCCCAAGCCCAATTATGATTTTTATTACTATTAGTTTATTTATTTAATTATATTTTTAGATTATTATTAGTTTATTTATTTAATCTTATTTGTTTTGGATTTATCTATTAGGGTTAGGGTTTTCTGTTGGTGCCTATAAATAGCACCTTACGTTATTATGTTTAGACAGATTTGATGATATTGAAACCCTAGAATATTTCTTTTAGCCTTTCTTCTTCGTTTTCTTTATTTTCTTGTTCCTTCGTAGCCGAGCTATGTCAAAATTAATGAGGATATCAATTTTTAAATTTATTTCTTTTTCTTATTATTATTTATTATTTGGACCCATTTGTTTTGGGCTTTATTAATAATGAGTTTATATTATTAGAGGTTATTTGGATTCATTTGTTTTGGGCTATTTTAGTATTAGGTTTATTTTATTTTAAGCCTTTGTGTTAAGCCGACAATGTTTTTTATTTAAACCCTAATTAGGGTTAACAGAAGATTATTGATTGATTGATTGATTGAATAATATTGGTGGCTGTGTTTTTCTTTCCCCTCTTTTCTCCTAATTCTTCTTCTCTTCTTCTTTATTTTCTTCTTTCTCTTGCTTTCAATCTATTCTTTCTTTACTTTCAATTGTTGTTCCGTATCAATTTGGTATCAGATAGCTCAGTCGAGAAATCTATTAGATAGCCCCTATAATAAAGGGACGACCGCCCCCTCGAAGAGGAGTTGAACTCAGGATCACATGGTCCCAAGCCCTACGGAACACTGTCCGAACCAACTTGACTATCTTTGAAGGGACAAAAAAAAATTGTCTACCCCTAACTAGACCTATCGTGGCGGGAAATATCCTCGTATAATACGGTGGAATTTTTTTCATTAATCTATGCCAGTTAGCACAGATGTTACAATTGTATAAGTTGGACATTTTTTTTTTTTTTTTTGTTGGACGTAAACTATGGTACTGCATTCTATTTGTTTAGTCCGGCATCCAAACATTGTACAATAAAAACCAATATGACATTTTCATGCAAGTGCAAGTTACTTGTTTGCATGTTCTAAGCATCTAAAATAATTAAATAGGTCCTTGGTTTTGTTCACAATCTTTGAATTAATCTACCTTTAATTTTGTATTTTGTCGTTGTTAATGGAATCCAAGAATGCGAGTCAAACTAGAGGGATTGATCAATATTGACAACTTATATACATTATTATTTAGATAATTATATATATATATATAGCTATACGTACAAACAACTAATTGTAATAAAAAAGTCTTTTTACAACGCGAAGTTGCCTCCGCTGATGTAGAAATTAGAAGAGACCTATAAGAATGGTTGAAAATTTAATTAACACCTCATAGAATTAATAGTTTAGTATAAATAAATTAATTTTTATAAATTTGAACATTTTTTTCTCTAACCTAAAAATTCAATCTTAGAATCAAGTAGTTTATTTGAGAATATTTAACAAGTAATATAAATTAATAGTCATGGGTTTAAAAATCAAGCAAATATATAAAATTAACTCACATACTCACTTAAAAATTATTCAATTGATCAGATTAAACTACTAATGACCTAATTTAAGAATTAAGTTTTATATTTTATTAGTGGCCAAAAGAAAAAAGCCTGTAGTGTCCATATTTGGAAAAAAAATAATATATCTATAAATATACTATACTATATATATAGATTTTTTTCCTAAAACTTGGGGGATCATGACCCTCCAATTTTCATAATGTAGGTCCATTCATAACGATAACATAACTGAAATTAAAGAGAGTTAGACTTTGTTTAGAAAGAATTAATAGAGCTTTTGGCTAGTCATTTTTTTGGGTTTTTTTTTTTTTAACTGACCAAATTTAACTTTTTATATTTTAAATTTCTTTTAAGCTATGAAGAACAAAAATATAAAATAAATAAAAACCTAAAAAACTAGTTACTAAGGTTACATTTGAAACATAGATTTATGAAAGAAAAGGAAAAGTGAAAGAAAATAATAAGAATGTAAAATAAAATGAAAAATTAAATTTATTTTATCTTTTATTGAGTTAGAAAAATAAGATTATTGACAAAATTTAACTTCTACTTGGTTAAGAGTGCATAAATTGTACAAATTGTAAAATGTATTTTTACTTTATTTTTCTTTCTCTTTACAAATCCATGCTCCAAACATAGGATAAAAGTATTTAGGAAGAGAAAAAAAAAGTGATTCTTTAGTAACTAGTTACCAAAAAAAAAAAAAAAAAATTCCAAACTAAACCTTAAAAACTATAAAGTCAATGCCTTGATGGACCATTGTTTCTTGCATATATGGATTTTTTTTTTTCTGATTTGTAATGTACCAAATATAAGATTGCATAGGTGGCACTAATTAAAAATAAATTAAGAGATTTAATTAAGGTGATTAATTTAGTCTAATGTAATAGAGATGAGTTACACACATATATAGTTGGTAGCACTAACTGAAAGTAAATTAAAAAAAAATTCAATGAATGTTATTTGATCGCATACAACAATTAGATTAATCGAATCACATATAGCATCTAAATCGTAGATAATTATATGAGAAGACAAGGCTTGTCAAAATTAACGTGAATAAAAATTATAAATTTAAAGAAAAAATAACCATCTACCACAAAAAAAAATAACTTGTGAAATTAAAATGACAATTGATATAATAATTAATAGATGTCATTTAGTTAAAAAAAATATATTAACTTCAGTTAAATTAAATTGAGTTGAGCTTAAAATTTAAAATTAGACAAGCCTCTGTTTGAATTATTCTTTAAAATTAAAAAAATTAAAAAAAAAACAAATGAAGAAAACTTTAACAACTCATAAGAATAATTTGGTTGTAGAAATCATCAAGGATAAAATGAAGGTAAGTAAAACAAGTAACTTGGATTTGTCCTAGTTTGAACGAAGAACTTAAATCTATAGGAATATCTGAAAATGTTGAAAATTTTCACTTCTTTTCCAGGAAATTCTCATTTACAAGTATTCTAACCAAAGGAAATATATATATATATATATAAATAAGAAATATAAATAAACAAATAAATAAACCAAAAGAATGACGCAGCTTTTTGGACAAACACTCAGACGGACTCCGCCGCGTTTCGTGTAGCATGCTGACATATAGATGTCACTGTCCTAGCCCATGTCCAAGTACTATTGTGGGTGTGTTTAAAATTATATAAAATTGTATAAAATAGTATAAGATTATAAAAATAAATATCTCGTAATTTGTATAGTGAATAAAAAATTTAAATTTTATTATTTTGTAATTCGTATTTATAAAAATTTATAAAATTTTATTTTATTTTAAAAAATTTCAAACGGAGCATGTATTTTCAAAGGCTTCGTAAAAACAATGGTACCCATTTTGTTTCTTTGTGAAATATCTATTATGGCTCCGTTTAGTTTGTAAATAAACAACAAAAAATTTTATATATCTCTATTAATTTTGTATCACATTAACTTTTTTTTCACTGCACGCATTACGAATTCTCAATTTATCTCACTTTTTATTACTCCAAACACATCTTATATGTCATTGATGATGTAAAATTCGAAGTTCAAATTTTTTTGTGTATGATGGTAAATTACAATTAATACATTATTTTTTATTATTGATTTAATTTCAATAATTATAATTTTTAATCGTTTTGTTTTATTCTATATATTTTTAAATTGTTCTATTGAGCTCTTTTTTTTATTTATTTTGGTCAGTTATCAATAAAAAATTAATAAAAAATGTTGTGTCTATCATACATAATTGATACATGGCCTTTTATGTTAATAAATTTAGGGGGGGTTTGGTATGGGAAGTTTTGCCAACTTTAAATACAAAATTGACGCGTATCACACAAATTATATATTGCATGTTTGATAAAAATTTATAAAATTTTGGTAAAATTTAGTAAAAATTGGAGAACTTTAATAAAAATTAGAGAAAATTGATAAGCGTTAACTTTGTGTTTGGTGAAAAAAGGTTAGTAAAAATTTGAGAAAATTGATTTTTTTTTCTTTTTTTTTTTTATAGAACTTGATAAACCAAATGCTACCTTAACAAATGAAATAAAGTGAGACTTGAAAATTAAAAAAATACGAAAATAAAATATTACGATTTAAAATATAAAAATAAAAAATAAGCAGTAGAGTATTAAGGGGCATTTGATGCTACGAAAAATAACGAAAAATATGATTTGAGTAATTTTTTAGCATTTGGCGTGCAGTCACTATATTTTTCAAAGATGAATAGTGAAACTTTTTGACTTTTTCATCAATTTTTTGAAGAGAAAAACTGTTGGAACAATTTTTTGAGTCCGCTCGAACGGTTTTATATCAAAATTTATTGAAAGATATGAAAAATTTTTGGAATTTATAAAAAAATTATTGAGGCTTGTGGAATATTATTGGGATTTGTAAAAAAATTTGTTGAAATTTGTAAAAAGTTATCGGAATATATAGATACATATAAATTTATAGTTATTTCACGAAGCACGAAAAGTACAAATTATGTTATAGTTATTTCACGAAGCACGAAAAGTACAAATTATGTTAGAGAATTTTCAGAAATTTTTAAAATTTTTTTAGTAATTTTTATTACATCAAACGGGCCCTAAACATAATTTATACTTAAAACAATATTCACTATATAATATCTCCAATTAAATATTCTAACCAGGCCATCCGTGGACCAGTTTATCAATAAAGTTACTTGCCGAAAGCATCGTGGACGGACAAATAATTAATTACTGATCCATCCTTATCCAATGCCTTCCCAACCAATTCATTGAATCAAATTGTTTGATCGGATCAAAGCCTCAAAAAGGTCATTATTTTCTAGCCTCGTACTCTATTGCTTTCACTAATTTCCAGAACTGGTGGTGGGTGTTTCTACCCACTTTAATTGACAAAAACTTGAAAAATCACACTATCCACTATTAAATTTTAATTTAATTAAGGATGAAATTAAATTCTTTAACTAAATAGGATTTTGATAATTTAGATAATTCAGTTTACAAAACTCAATAAATTTGATTTGTATTTAATTTTTTTTTATTGAATTATAGTCCTGATTAATAGAAATTAGATTAATTAATTTATTAAAAATTTATATTTGAAAGAATTTTGTCCTTGTTTGTTTAGGATTAAAGTAACATATATAGGAAATTTTTTTATATAGTTAAAAAGTTTCTTTATTTGATTCTAATTCTTGTATACTTAGACATCGATTAAGGTGTCATATATCTAAATTCGGAAACAATAAAATGATGGATTCTTATGTTTCATAACATGCGGAAACAATAAAAATAAAGAATGTTGTCATTCAAGGAATTAGAAAATCTAATAATTCTATTCAATCTTATGATATATATTAGATTACTAAAGTACTCTATAGAATTAGTAGATGATTTCTTCTAAGTTTCTTCACATCTTGGGAGATTAACGTTCTGGCCAACAAACTTCATACAAATTTGGTGGTGATATATATTCATAGACTTAAAAATTAGTTTTTTGCTTTAAATGTGCATCCTGGACTCGAGCAAGCATTCATAATGAAAAATTGTGGACTTAATGTTATTTTGTGTTTTGAAGCTTGTAACTTGAATATTCTAATCAAAGAAGCTTGGTTAATCTTTATAGGACTCGTAATTTTTCCCTTTACATTAGCGAAATTTTTTCACGTTATAAAGTATTATACCTCCCGTTATTGATTACTTCCATGAATTCATACGAGATTGCAAGAAATGTTTATATGTGAAATTAGGATATAATGTCCTATGTGCATCCCAACTGCGTCCATTCAACTTTTTAAAATTGATTATGTTTGCTTCTTTGGACACCCACAGTGGGTATATTAATTTTTTAGGTTGGAATGGTTGATTACTTGGGCGAATTATGATACGTATTTTAGAATAAGTTGACTTGGTTACACTTTTACAATAATGATGTTGGTATTATGTAAACTAATTATTTTTGTTCATCGCCCATCGTAAAGATTTTACCGTTACCATGCGTGATTAGTGAATTCTATTACATATGGTTACTTGTTAGAGTTGCATTTTATACTCATTATATTAGCTACTACTAAAAGGAAGATGTTTGACAGAAGGAAGTGGTACATAGGGAAATAAAGGCATCTACTCATTCAGGTTCACTTTATTTCGTGAAATCGCAAAAGATTACAAGATGCAGGCTTGCTAGTAGACTCATTGGGAGCTAATGGGACTTGTTAGCAAAAGGCAAGAGATGTACTAGTGTAGAGGAAGGTTGTTGAGTGTCACTGAGTATTATAGAGAATACAGCATTGCAGGTTGTAAGGTCGCTAGTTTTGCTTAGAAAAATCAGACATTTCACTTGTCTTAGCAACTAGTGCGATCCAGATTCTTTTAGTATTGTTTTTAAATATAATTTAGATCAAGCCTTTTTTTTTTTCTCCTTGTTTCTATATATATGGAACATATTATACATCTAGACTAAGTATAATAAGGGTTTACAATGGCAAAAGTTAAGAGAAAAGTTAAAAATAAAGTGAGAGAGTTTCTTAAGGGTTCTTTAAAGTTTTTTCATATTCATTCTTGCAATTCCTTACTCTATTTTTAGAGTTTATAGTGAAAATCATATTTTACCGTATTCGTAAACGTAGGCATATTGTTGAACTATATATATTTTATATTTCTCCTTAAGAATATTTTCTGTAATACTCGGTATTTATTTTAGTTATTTATGTGTTATTTTGGATTAATAAAATATTTATTTTAAGATTGGATTTATTTACTTTATTTTTTCTGAGTCGGCTCTGGTCTAAATTACTAACTCATTAGACAACTAGGCCAAGGGCCTAGCTCTCTTTTCTTTCCTTTGTTTCCCTTTCTTTTTCTTTTTCTTTGGTTGGTTCGACTGTTAGAGAACGAAGGAAGAGAGAGAAGAGAGAGAAAAGGGAGAGATTAGAAAGAGGATAGAGAGAGAAAGTGTAATTTGGATTAGAAAGCCAGCGGATCAGGGTAGTATTCGATACCGTGAACGTCATGGTGACGCCTATTTTCGGTGATTTGGCCCTAGGTGGCAGAAATCGGCTTTTGAATGTTGGAAGTTCAACTGATTTTCTCCATTTTTCTTCTTTTCTCTTCGGATCAGAGATAGGTGGGACTTATATTTGTATTCTACACATTGTTAAGATGATTTTGATATATATGTGCGTGTGTGTGTGTTTGTGCGTGCGCATGCGCTTGATTTGATGAAATATCATAAGATTTGTGCATATATATATATATATATGTACATATGAATGTGGGTGTATATATACATATAAATGTAAATATTTTGCATATATTTGACTTATTTTTTTATCAAGTGTTGAAGAAACACATGATTTAATTGTTTAACTGTTTATACATGAGTTGTTATTGAGATTGAAGTTTGAAACGGTGATTTGGGGGTAATTTGGAGCTAGGTTTCATCAGAAACAAACCGAGGAACTGAACATTGGACTCTGGTGTCTGGATTGGTTAATTGGGGTGTTCGGACCGATTGGTAAGGGTGTTTGGACACCAGTATTTCAGATTTTTAGAAAAATGTTAAAATTAGTTTTTAATTATATTTTGTGCTCACACTAAATTATTGTGGATTTTTAATAAAGAAATGAACCTCAAATCATCATCTAACTTAATAAGAATGTATTTTTATATTGAGATGATATTTATTTATATGATTGAGTATATTATGTGCATAGGGTTGGGGTGGTATCATTCAATTTATGTTATGACTATCGATTGGCCGAGAGTGCCATATTTATGTTGTGACGCGCGGAGGCACGGATTATATATATGGATGAGATTTATGATTTGGAAAAAAAAAATGATGAAATGAGATTTTGAAATTATCGGATGATTCTTAGTCAATATATATAACTAAAACTTAGTCATGTATGGGATATGATTATGAGATTTTTTTCGAGCTGTAACTGAATCATGCTTGAACTAAGCAAATGTTTTGACTAGGAATGTAACACAGTTCTTCTGAGTCTTACACCAACAGGGGTGTAACACTGTTTCCCATTCGATTTAAATATACATAGAGATATATGTTTGCCGTGAGCATAAATAGTGTGGTTGGTGATCCCGCGTGCTGTGATAGCGTTACTTGTTTCAGGATAAAGTTAGGGATAGATGGAGATTAGAGAATTGCATTGGCCATTGCACTACATCACATATGCATTGTTATATTATATTTTGGTTGATATTGTTGTGACTTATGCTATATGCTTGATTATGTTCACTCGTGCACACCTACACGGTCCTACCTATTGGGCAAGTTTGCTCATCCTACTTATATTTTAAGTGATCCGGTGAGATCAGGGAGTAGCCACGGGAACTGAGTTGAGACCGATGGGTCGATTTATTATAATATTTTATTTACATTTGGATTATTGTATTTTATTTGTGCGACCGAGAGTGTGGGTTCCAAACTTATTTTTATTATGAGCTTGATTATCGATGAGGTTTGTTTGGCTGTATAAGCCTTGTCTTGTGTCACCGAGATATGACATTGGGTTTATTGTGGTTGATATTATTTTTATTTATCTTATACGAGAATAAAGGACATGTTTAGTTGCTCTGATAATTGTTATTATATTATGACTTGACTTTGGTACAGATTTTCATTTAATTTAATTAGTTTCTATATTTTCATGCTGTCTGTTTCGAACAATTAAGTTAGTGTGTGACATTTTTTCTTGTTCATTTGTTTTATTATTTTCATTTATTTGTTTCAAGAAAGTGATAAGGTATTTTGTATATATGATATTTTGTTTAATATTAACTTGAATGCATTTTTTTTTTAATTTGAATAAGATGCTTAAAAACTATGGAAAAAAAATCAAGTTTTGGTGAAAATATTTAAGTGATCATGTAAGACTAAAATAAGCTAAAGAGAAAAAAAAAATCACATTTGTCACACATAATAATAATAATCAGGTAATTAGAAATTGCCTTAGGTGACATCTTCATAATTAATTAGCAGTTTCAATTTTTCTTAGTGCTTTAATCAATTAACTTGTCTGACAATTTTTTATTTTTATTCTTTTTATTTTTATGGTAAGTCGTTTTGACATTGCCTCTAACCCCCATCCAAACGTAATATAAACAAAACTTAATTAATTGCGTGCACTTTGAGGACGTGTTTGATTAAGGGCTATAGAGATGGAATTGGATTGGATTTTTAGTTAATACTGTGAGTTCCCTCTTATTCTATTTTGGCTTTTTATTTTATGAGAGTAATTTTAATACAGAATTAGTGCGAATATTATGATGCTTTAACAAAATATGAACAATAATAATTATAAACATGTATCATATTTTGAAATCCACTACTTATGTAAATAATATTTACTCTGATAGTGTATCAAAATTAAAACGCTTTACTTACTCCAAAAAAAAAAAAAAAAAAAAATTACAACTCTTTGTTTATTCACACGGTGATGTATCACTCTCGATTGTATATTCTTCAAAAAGTAAAATATGTAATACCATTTTCTTACAGTGTTTAATAATACTATCTCCGTCATCAATTTTTCACTAAAATCTATAAGTCTAAACATATTTTTTATTAAATCATATCTATTAGTACATTTTATATTCCACCAATCAAATATAAAAAAAAAATTCACATAAAACATTAATTCTTATAATATTATTTATCTCTTATCATTCAATTACTCCAATTAAATGTATTCTCCAAATGTTAGCAAGTGTGACATGTTATTAATATAGTCTCTATTCAACACATAAAAGGAAGGGAATTTTAAAAGAAAATAAATAAATAAATAAATAAAAATTAATACGATATTGTCAATTATATGGTTTCGAACCTATTTCAATCCCAAAAACTAACTCATGAGGTGAGACTTTCTCTTACATTTATATACTAACTACTAATCTCTCTCTACAAGAGAGCTGAGATTCATGGTAGGTTTGAATTCTGATATCAATATTGGATAATTTTGAACCTATCTTAATTTAAAAGTTAGTACATGAGGTGAGATTTTCTCACATATTTATAATGACTATAAGTTATTTTCATAACCGATGCAAGAATACCTAATTGCCCTCAATGTCAAAGATGAGAACCTCGTTAAGCGCAGTTGTTCAACTTCAAGACTTTCGAATCGGTGTCCAATCCATAGCCATGGTCAAAATTTTTTATGATATGATCTGTCAGAGAATTGTTTCTTAGCTCATCGATGTTCTCTAAGGCGACATACGTACACATATATGGACTTTTGTGATAATTTTTACGACGTAGAAATCCTGCTAAAGAAGAAACTGACTTTCCGAAAATAAGAGCTTTCCGTCTACATCAAATGATTTATATATAATTCAGACATTGAATTTTCTTGGAACCTATATATATTGTCACATATACGTTAGAGAGAGAGATATATATATATATATATATAGATGGTTGAAATTCGCGTAGACTGTAATCTGATTGTTATAGGATATTACTATGAGTTTGTTTAGAGTAAGAAAAAATGAGATAAATTGAGATAAATTGTGATTTAGGGAGAATTCGTAATGCGTGCAGTGAGAGAAAAAAGTTAATGTGATATAAAGTTAACAAAGATTTATAGAGATTTTTAGTAAAATATTACACGTCAAATGTAGCCTATGATTGATATAGGATATTACTATTATCGTAAAGTAGGTGGTGTTTCCCATAAATACGAAGTGAGAGAGAGAGAGAGAGAGAGAGAGAGAGAGAGAGAGGACTTATTTTTCAACGCTAGCCTCATAATAATTATATTGAAACAACTCATTTGCTTCCTTCTAAGGGTGTTTGGAAGTTTAAAAAAATTTAAATTTTGATAATTTTTTAAATTTTTTTTGTACTTTTTTGTGTGTTTGGTTGAATTAAATGAAATTTTTAATATTTTTTAGTAACTTTTGGGTGTTTGGTAAATTTTTTATTGTAGCAAAGTAAAAAAGTGGTAATTTTTGGGTGTTTAGTATATTTTTACTGTAATAAATAAAAAAAGTTGTAATTATGGAGTGTACTTTTTACTTTAGCAACTCAAAAAAGTGAGAAAATTTATGATTTTGCCAAACACACCTAACTTTTGGTATTTTTTTGTTAATTTTTAAATTGCCAAACGGACTCTAAATAAACAAACTGTTGAGCTATTATATATATATATATATATATATATGTATGTATGTATGTATCATGCGCGAAATTAATGGTTTTTGATGTCGTCACAAGATCTTAATATTTAATTAATTCTCGTTGGGACCGTTTGAAAATGGTTTGGTAAGTGAATATTTATAAATCTATTAGTCCCAAGGACTGGCATGCATTCTTTTTGTTGAAAAATTACAATTCCCACGTACAATATAATTTTTGTTTTATGACTACACAATTAGTTAATTAATTAATTAATTAGGTGGATGCAGAGCAAAGTTTGTTTCGAATTTTTTAACACTTTTCACATTATATTATTTAAATATATTTTAATTTAAATCATGTTTTTCTCATTAGCATGATTTTTAATTTTAATAATACTCGCTTCCAAATTTTTTTTTTGGGGGTAATTATTGGCTTCCAAATTCAAAGTTTATAGCAATAAGTAAAATATATCCTATTTATATACTGCAATTGATTCCCTCCAAATTAATGGTCAGGATACTTAATTTAATTTTTTTTTTCGAACATATGAATCCAATCATTCATTTACATTTATTTAAGAAAAATATATATTTTAATTTGATTGAAATAATGAAGTGAGCATTTGGTTAGTAAATTTTTCTAAATTTTTTCTCACTTTTATCAATTTTTACTAACTTTGTCAATATAAGTTTTGTTAACTATTGCCAACTTTTGTTAATTTTTGTCAACTTTTGTCAACTATTGTCAATTTTTATTATTTCTCGTTTAATTTTTATTAATTTTTATCAATTTTTATCAATTTTTTATAAAAGTTAGATTGACATCTATTTAAACCGTTAATAGAGTTCGAACGGATCTTGTTAAATTTGTTTTAGTATGTCTACCAAACATCAAAAATTAAAAAAATTATTAATTTTTTTTCCTCTATAAGTTGGTCTCCCAAACCTCCCCCAACTTGTGCCCAGTTATAAAAGGACAGGTGCAAATAATTATCCAGTTATGTGACGAATATATATATATGTGTATATATATATTTGATGTACATGTGTAGGTTGTTTAGATGCTAAAAAAAGTACCTAGAAAATATATATGTGTATATATATATTTGATGTAGAAGTGATTTGCTATAAAATTTTGACAATTTTTTATAATTTTGGCTATTAAAAAAAAAATTTGGTAGTTTTTTAGGTTTTTTTTTTTTTACTTTTTTGTATGTTTGGTTGAACAAAGTGTATTTTTTAGTATTTTTTAGTAACTTTTGAGTATTTGGTAAATTTTTTACTGTAATAAATAAAAAAAGTGACATTTTTTGTCTGTTTGGTATATTTTTTACTGTAGCAAATCAAAAAAGTGTATTTTTTAGCATTTTTTAGTAACTTTTGGGTATTTGGTAAATTTTTTACTGTAGTAAATAAAAAAGTGACATTTTTTGTGTGTTTGGTATATTTTTTACTGTAGCAAATCAAAAGAGTGTATTTTTTAGCATTTTTTAGTAACTTTTGGGTGTTTGGTAATTTTTTTTACTGTAGCAAATAAAAAAAGTGGCATTTTTTGTGTGTTTGGTATATTTTTTACTGTAGCAAATCAAAAAAATGTATTTTTTAACATTTTTTAATAACTTTTGAGTGTTTGGTAAATTTTTTACTGTAGCAAATAAAAAAAGTGGTAACTTTTTGTTTTACTTTTTACTGTAACAAATCAAAAAAGTGAAAAAATTTTTGTAACTTTTGATATTTTTTTACTAATTTTTAAGTTGCCAAACGGACTCCAAGTTTGATAAACCGAACACCTTTTATATATATATATATATATATATCTTGTCATGAATGTTGGAACCACATACTTCGGCGGACGTATATCTCGCGTGCATTGGCCCACGCATACCATGGTTTTGGTGAGGCAGGAGTTGTCGACATGGTGTCGACATGGTTCCATGTACGTAGTTACGATTTAACTTTTATATCTATAATAAATAATTAAATTAAAATTTAACCGTAAAAAAATTATTTATTAAAAATAAAATTAAAGAACAAAGTCAAATTTAAAATAATATGCATAAAATATTAAGTGTAATTTATCTAATAAATTAATTAACAGTCTCCATTTTAGAGTAACGTGATGCAAAATCATACACTGGTAATATTCCCGCAATAGGAATCGAAAAAGAATCTATCAACGTGTATACAATATAGGCTCCGTTTGGAGTAAAATAAAATAAAATAAAATAAAATTTTATAAATCTCTACAAACATAAATTACGAGACAATAAAATTTAAATTCTTCACTCACTACACGAATTACTAGACATTTACTTTTACAATTTTATTTTATTTTATACACTTTTATACAACTGCAAACACACTCATAATAACACCAATGACTAACCTCCTTATTAAGCAAGAGGAGGAAGTATCGTTCAAAAATGAGCAGGATGAGCAGGCGGGGCCTTCTCTATTCTACAAGTTAACAATCTTACTAGATGGAGCTTGGCGTGCAAGCACCGGCGTCGCGGCGACAGTATAGATAGTCAAAGAAGATATCAGTATCAACTTGTTGTCAAGAGTAGAGAGAATTAGAGTAAATTCAGTAGTCATGGCAGAAACAATTGCATGTTTGGAAGCATTAAGATCAATTAAGCATTTGAAATGTGTAAATGTTAATGTATTTACAGATAATAAATTAGAAATAATATCTTTACATGATGTATGTTTATTTATTAACGTAATCTGAATCTTGTTGGCTATCAAAAAAATAAATAAATAAATAAATAAACCTCCTTACTAAAATTCCGTTTGGCACTATAAAAAGAAATAAAATAAAAAAGAAATTTTGTACATATGAGTGATACATAACACTTTGGCCTTGTTTGGTTTACTGAAAAATAACAAAAAATTCTATAAATTTCTGTTAATTTTATATCACATCAATTTTTTTCTTTCACTGCAAGCATTACGAACTCTTAATTTATCTTACTTTATCTCACTTTTTCTTATTTCAAACAAACCCTTTAATGGTTATGGTAAAATTTTGTTAAAAGTTAGAAAAAGTTAAAAATTTAAAGAAAATTGATAAAAGTTAGAGAAAATTAAAAAAAAAAAGTTGATAAAAGATAAAAAAATTAATAAAAATTAAAAAAATAATAAAAAATAATTTTTTTTTGGTAAAAATTAGTGAGCCAAGTAGCTCGTAAATATTGATCCATGAGTTGGATACCTTGGGATCGAGCACCAATATTAAAATGGCAAAGCATTTGGTGTTAAATTCTTTTTTGTTCTTTTCCAACAGTTGTGTGCTTGAATTTGTATGCGATATTAGTTGCATGATTCAGAGACTATTTAGCTCGTACATTGATAGGATTTTGGTGACGGACTCGACCTTTTCGATAAGTAACTATGTCTCAAAGCGAATATTCCACAACAAGTAGAAACCCTTTTGGTCGCATTAAAAAAAAAAAAAGAAAATTGCTACGTTAAGACATCGTTTGGCGATGCATATATTTATTATTTTTTGTTTATATTTAAAAATTTTGAAAATTAGTAATAAAAATATGTTTGCTAAACCTATTTTTTATTTTTTTTTTGTTTCTAAGAAATGAAAACATAAATAGAAAAAAAAGTATTTTCACACTTATTTATTTTTTTGTTATAAATATTTTATCTATTTTTGTTGCATCATATTAAAATAAATTATTTTATTTAAATAATTTATTAAAATAAAATTAATTTTAAAAATAATATAATTAAAATAAAATAAAATAATTTTAAAAGTAATATAATTAAAATAAAATAAAATAATTTAAGTCGTTAAATTAAATTCATATAAAAAATATTTTGTTAACTTATTCTTAATAAATAATATAATTAAATGAGATTAATTTAATTAAATTACATGGAATATATTTTATAAAATTATTGTTAATAAAAATATAATTAAATTAGTAATTATATATAATTAATTTAATTATATTATTTAATAAAAATAATTTGATAAATTATTTTTGTATGACCTAATTAATTTAATAAAATAACTTAATTTAATTAATTAATTTTATTTTAAATTTATTTTATTGGATTATTTTTAATAATGATAAAATTAAAATAATTAATTAAATTAATATGAAATATATTTGATTAACTTCAATTAATTTTTGAAAAAATTAATAGAATTAAGTATTTTATCACGCCTCTATCTTAATTGTCGGGGATGGACGGTATAGGAATATGAGAATTAAATAAAACAAATTAAATTCTAGTCTAAGTCAAGTCTTTACCATAAACATCAATTAAAGTATTACCCAATGTCTCTTATTTCCGTATAAAATAATATTTGAGGATATTACCATAAATCAAATAATAATATAGTCCATTTTGATGCCATCCTCAATGATAGCATCCAATGTATACACGGTCAAAACATATATTATAATCATATTTATATCTCTCAAAATAATGATATCATAAATGTAAATAGTAGATCCATACCTTGGATTACACAATTTATAATATTAATAATTATATTCTCAGTTAAGCAGAATAATCACAATTATTATATTCCATAGTTAAGACTTGACTTAAACTACTCAAACTTAAACTGCTTATGTATCCAACTCCAGGAATCAAGTCACCGTAATTCCTAATTTATGTCTCTTATTTTATAATTAAACTTATGATCAACCAAATAAACTACACGCCTCATCAATCCATGTCACAGTTACATTATACTAACTTTTCAATACAAAAGAATATAAATGCAATCTTATGCAATGGGATATGGCAAAATGTTATGTTAATGCATACCTTAATCTCCATCTAACCATAATCTTGTCTTGTAGCAGGTGACGCTTAGCAAAGCACGCGGGATTACCAATTGCACCTTTTACGGTTATGACGAACGTATATCTCAATATATATATATATATATACCGAGTGGGATCCGTGTTACACCCCCATAAACCTTTTACTAGGGAATCATGTTATACTTCTAGTTAGGCATCTGCTTAGCTCAAGTAAGGTCGGGTTGCAATTTCAAGAAAATCTCATGATCATATCTCATAATTAATGTCCCAACTCCAAATGACTAAGCTCTAGTCATATATATCGACTGGGGATCATCTGGTATTTTCAAAACTTATTTTATCATTTTTCTCAAATCGTGATCCTATCCATATGTACAACTTGTGCCTCAGCATGTCAAACTATCAACATGGTATTCTTGACCAATTAATAATCATAATATTAAACCGGATGATTCAACCTTAGCCCCATACATATGATATGTCAATCTTGTAAATAAATATCATTTTAATATAATCATGCATTCTCATTAGGTTTGATGATGATTTGAAATTTTTTTTATCCTTGAAAATCCATAATAAATAGGTTTGGGCACGAAATGTGCTTTTATAAATCAAATTAAAACATTTTTAGAATTCTATAAAACCTGGTGTCCGAATACCAAAAATTGCAGCCTAAACACCAGAGACCAGTGCAACGAAACCTAACTCTAAATCTTTTCCAAATCATCCCTCCAAACCTTAATCTCAACAATAACTCGTATATAAATATTTAGAGCCCGTTTGGAAGCAAAAAAAAAAAAAAAAACTCAAAAAAATTCAAAAGTTTTCAAATCTCTCCAATCAAAATTTACCACTTATCATTTTTACATCACATCAACCTTAAAAGTTGAGTTTTTTTGAACTTCCAAACACCCCCTTAAACACTTAAATCATATGTTTCTATAATATTTAATTGAAGAGTAACTTAAATGTATGCAAGATCTTCACATTTATATGAATGTATATATGCACACATTCACATATATACACAAATCTTATGATATTCAACTAAATCAAGCATATATATATATATTAAAATCATCCTAATAACGTTTAGAATGCGATTATAAGTCCTACTTATCTCGAATCCGAAGAGAAAAGAAGAAAATAGAAGACTTTAGTATTGACCACCAAACTTTTGGCATCGATTTCTCCTACTTTGAGCGAAACCATGTGAAACGAACACCACCACGACGTTCACGGCATCAAATACTACCCTGTTTCGTTGATCTTCCTTCTCGGAACCCCTCTCTCTCTTTCCTCTCTCTTTTTCTCTCCCTCTCTATCTTGGCTCTCGAACGGCTGAGAGCCCAAAAAAAAAAAAAAAAAAAAAAGAAAGGAAGAAAAAGGCTAGGACTTTAGTCCAGATGTCTAACCAAAACCACTTCGAGCCAAACTTGGTCTAAGAAAAATAAAATAAATTAACCTAATCTCATTTTAAATATTTTATTGACCTAAAACAATACATAAATGGTTAAAAATAAATATCAGGTGTTATAATTTTATTAAAATAAAAATTAATTATTGTAAACAAAATTACATTTCCAAACGCTATTTCAATTTTCATTTTAAGGAAAAACGGCGACAGAAATAAAATCAGAAAACATAAATAGTTATTTATAGACAGAAAAACGATAATGTTACTAATTATCTACTTTCACCTTTTTTACTAGAAAGAAAATACCTTAATGTGCAGCTTAGGAATAAAATCTTTACAGTCCGTTTGGATGGAGGAAAATGGAAAAAAAAGAAGAGAAAAGAAAAGATTTTTTGATTAATAGCTTGTTTGTGAGTTTTTTTAGGAGAGAGAAGAAAATAAATGGAGAGAGATGAAAATAAATAGAAAGAAAAGTGAGTTATAAATTTTAAAATTTTCATCTTCGCAAAAGTGGGAAGAAATAGAGAGAATAGAAAAATTAATTAATGAAATTTTCAAAATGATATATTTGCTCATAAAATAAATTACAAATATATTCCAAAGCTAAATAAATTAATTACACTCTAATTTCTCAAAAGATATAATATTAAAATAACCATCTACTTTTTTTTCCTTCCATTTCTTCTCAACTTACAAATAAAGAGAAATAAAATATTATCATTTCTCTTATTTTCTCATCTTCCCTAATTAATATTTTCTTTCTTTTTTTTTTCAAAACTCGAGCCTTAATAGTTAAGGTTATTATGACAAAATCCATTTACGCCATTAAGGTAATTTGAATAAATCAAAAATTAAATTTACAAAATAATTTATTTTTAATGCGTTTCGTAATTAAAATTTTTCCTAAAAATAAAAACTTCCATCAATTTAATGATGTTAAAAACCACCCATCACATCATTGAAGTCTACATGCAAAATTTGACGGACGAGACCGGAATGCTGGACAAAAAATAAAATAAATACAAAAACAATTGCACGCAACTCCTTCGTCACGAAATAAACATACATATATATATATTTTAAGATAACTAATAAATGAAATAAGGAATCTGTCAAGCGTGCTCGAGAGGCACTCCTTAAAATCACTAAATATATATCACGTATCATACCTCGCATTTTGTTAAAGGTGTTCTAACGGGGCGCAGGGGTTGCAGTGAAAAAATTTACTGTAAAAATTATAATGAAAAAAATCAACAGCTTAGATTTAATTATATTGATCTAAGGATTCTAATTTAATTTAGTTAAAATTAATTTTAAAATAAAAATTAAGGTTAAAAGAAATATAATTAAATCACAATTAACGTAGAATATAAAAAATTTCTTCTCATTAAAATGCATTCAAGTTGAAGCAGTTAATTTTCCACTGCAATCTCTGCCACCAAACCCTTCCAGAGGCACTCAAGACCAATAAATATGGGTTCAAGGGACTGCAGTGAAAAAATTAATGGTTTTGATTCGATTGTATTAATTTAATTATCTAAATTTAATTTAGTTAAAATTAATTTCAAAATAAAAATAAAAATTAAAAAATTTAATTGCATCACAATTAATGTAAAATATGAAGTCTTTTCTCATTAAAATACAATCAAATATAAAACATTAATTTTTTACTAAATTTTTTCAATGCAATATCTAAAAATTAATAAATACGTGTCACGTAATTATACCTCGCACTTTAATAGGTTTCCGAGCTACGGTGCATTTTTTTCGTTGCAAGTATGCAATACCCCACTTTAATTGAGCTGTGTATGAAAAAAAAAAGCCCAAAACATTGCACATTTTCATTTGTTCTTATTTGGTGCCACGGGACATCCGTTAGCAAAAGGCATGAAATAATGCGAGTCGCAAATTCAGAAGTAATCTGATTAACCTTTATGACCAAGAATTTACACGTGCCAATCATGCCCACGTGTACATATGACCGCCTTTAGGAATGCAAGAAAAACCGAACAATTCAAAAATTAAACTAATCCAATCACTTTAGTTCGAGTTGATTCAGGTCTATATTATTTTTAATTTAGTTTTGGATTAAAAAAGTATTTTTTTTTTGTTTGGTTCTCGAGTTAGTAGATAATCACTCGAATCAATCCAAACCTGAATTGGAACGAAACTAATCCGAACCAAATTTAACCTGTCGGAGTCAAAAAATATGATATATAATATTTATATATTATATAAAATAAAATAACATTTGGGTTCCTTTCCAGTTAATCACTCTCACGGATGAATAAGCTTTTGGTTGGTCTGTCTGTTTGATTTAATTATTTGTCATTTAAAAGAAGTTAGTTGCTAAAATTCTGCAATTATTTTGTTTTTTAAGTCTCTGTGTACTACAATTCAACAACAAAATATTTGTATAATTAACTAACTTTAATATAATGCAAGCAATGAAACAAGAAAATATGTATTTAATATATTATTAGAAAATTCAAAAAAATATAGTCTTTTGTGTCGATTTTTTCTTTTAGTTAGACAAATTAAAAGAAAATAAACATATATTTGTCAAAAAAATAAAAATAATAATTTTAACTTAGTTAAGCATAACAAGATATTACGAACAAATAATTTATCCATAACCATATGTAACTTGTCAGCTTTCTATACCTTATTTTAGGTGAGAAATGTGTGATGAATGGATCTAACTTGAAAATGGATTTGACTCAAATCGATTTGGCGTGAATCGAAACTCGTATCGAACCAACCTGATATTTTAGTTTTAGATTGATTCGATTTCAATTTAAAATCAGTTCGATTTCGAATCTAAATTTCGAATCTAAATTTAAAATCAGTTCGGTTATGTATGAACCCGAACTATATCAACCTATACACAATCCTAACTGCCTCTCTCTCTAGCAGCCAATTCCATTGAGTGAGTTAACTTAGAAACAAAGAGCGTACGACCGTTGTGTCAGGTTAGCGTGTTGTAATTCAAGTTAATTAACTTGAGGACTGTTTGAATTTTTAATTGTATTTATCTTTAAATATTTTAAAACTTAATAAATATATCAAAAAATAATTTATTTTATAATCAAATTAAATATGCATTAAATTATACCATTTTCATTTTGTTCGTGCCTTGTCTAAGTTTTTTTTTTTTTTTTTTTTCCCATAATTCGTGTTACAAGTTTTATCGTTTTCGAGTTATATTATTAGATTTTGTCAAATATTGTCATTCCTACCCTAATCAATTAAATTCTAATTAAAAAAATATATAATAAAATAAAATAAAATTAATTGGTAACAAGGTCATGATGAAGGCCAGATTTAGGATGCATGTGAGTGGAAGCAAAAATTATACATAGTTAATTGATTGGGAGAAAAAGCAAAAACAAGAGGATGTTTTGTAATAATATTATTTTTTTTGCTGATAATTATTGTAATATATTAAAAGTTGTGAGAATAAGTTTAAAAAAATTAAATTTTTTTTTAACTTGAGTTATGGACTGCTTGTATGCATGTGCAGTAGTGATTGTGGATTACACTATAAAAAAAAAGTACTAAAGATTTTTTTTTCCTGTTTAGTTAAAAAATTAATAGGGACTTGAGTATAATTTTTGAATAAACGAGGGTAGTTGTCCCAGCACAACGTGAATCTGCCCTTAGAACTAATTAAAATATTAGGTTAGGGAGAAATGGTAGTCGGCACCAACTAACCCCAAGCTAAGAGGGGCAAATCCCTTGGAAGAAAAATGAAAATAACTAGACAAAGCATTCCAAGTTTTGCGTCAGAATATTAAAACCTCGAATCATTGAGGGGGGAAAAAAAGCAGGTGATGATTTGTACATATTATAAATTTATAGAAAATAGTAATGCTTGAGTTATTATTATTATTTTTTTGATTATGATCAAAGCATTCATTTATTATTTTTTTATGATTTAGGTTGTCTATGCATCTCAATTAATGTCTAAGATTATGAAATTAATGACGATCAGATAAATCTCATAATTCTAAGAAGATTCAAACTAATGACCAAAACATTTATTACTATTCGTTCTTAAATCTTTATTTATTATTTTTATTTTTCAAAAAATTTTATTTTTAATGTCGATTATAAGCTTTATTTAAATGAAAAAATAAAAAAAAATAAAATAATTCTTTAGAGAAATTAGATTGATTTTTAAATATAAATATTTATTTTGGTTGATCCCAATTTAATGAATCATATAAAAAATTTGCCCAAAGCTAAAAATCATCATTCTCTTTTTTATTATAAAGAATTCTCTAAGGACCCGATTGGATGATACTAAAATTTCAGGGAATAAGTTTAGAAAGGGTATAAGATAAGAGGGGTATTATTTTTAGAGGGTTGGCCCATATTGATGTGATGTTTATAAGGGGGAATAACTTTTAATTTGGTTTGGATGTTTTATAAATAAGAGGGGGTGAATGATGAAAAAAACAGTCAAATGACTCTTTTACCTTTGTGGTGTCCCAAACTTGATCACCCATTATATTAAATATTAAATTGTAAAACCCACTCCATTTAATTATTTTTGGACAATTTGAAGTTATATTATTTATTTCATTGAAAATTTAATTTTTTATAAATTTATTTAAACAATTTTTTTTAAATATGTACTTTTGAATGGTTGATTATTATCTAATTTTATTTTTAATTATATTTATTTTGACTTGTTGGCCTATCTATTATTTTTTTATTAGCATTATATTTATTTTGATCAAATTAATGAAGGCTAAAAATGTCAAAATAATAACCATTCCCTCGGATAAAATTTGGCTACGGCCGAACCCGCCCAAAAATTATCCGGGAGAAGCCCGCGAGAGAGAGAGTGAAATCGGGAGGAGGGGGGAATTTTGGTTGTCAAACCGTGTGGAAAGGTGAGACCCACCTGTAAAATATTTAACTCGTCCTTTCCCTGCATCTAAGCGGAGCCTAAAGTCTCTTTTTTTTTTTTATTTTGAATAACAAGGTATTTAAATTAAGTTACTAGCACCTCGATTAAACTTTACAACCATAAAATTAATATTAATGATCAGCTAAGCTCTCAAATAAAAAGTTATTAGAAATGAGTGAAAAGCATGTTGAAGATGACACACACCTTGCTTGTGTCATAATTGAATTAATGGGCTATAGCGTCCAGTATTAATGTCTAATAATTTCTCATAAAACCAAGCTAGGCGTTGGCATTTAGTAGCCTATTCTTGAATACTTGAGTAATTTTCCATAAATTAAATTAACCCTGCTGGCCTAGGTGGGCTAATTTTGTTCCCCACTAAAGAAAAAGAAGAGATAAAAGTACTAAACTCTCCCTCTTCCCCCCCCCCCGAGGGGGGGGGGCCTTTGTCAGCATTCGCTGTGGGAGGTGGGCGACCCTTCGTGATTTCTAAAAATTGTGGCCTAGTTGCGAGACTTCGTCCTAATTAACGTCCCTTGATGAACTCGGTTCTCTCTTCTGAATTTTATACTCTCTCTCTCTCTCTAAAAAGGTTTAGGCAAAGTTTGGATGATTTCATGTTGATGCAAGAGGAGGATATATATGGCCTCTCTCATGACCTCTTTTCTGCGTGTCAGAACCAAAGCACATAAACTTTTGTAACAAAGAGCAAGATAGACATTAGAGGATATGAATGGTCTTTCGCATCTTGAACCGGATCACTCAGAATTTGTTGAGGTTGATCCCACTGGAAGATATGGCAGGGTACTACACTTTCTTTCCTCTCTCTCTCTCTCTCTCTCTCGTGTTTTCTGCTTGGAGTTTTGATTTTGAGTTTCTTTTTTTTTTTTTTTTTGGGTTCCATCGTTTGTTTTTTGTTGCAGTACAATGAAATCCTTGGCAAAGGTGCTTCAAAGACAGTGTATGTGAATTGAAACTCATCTTCCTCAATTTTTACTGCATACCCATTTCAGATTTGTACCGGCTAATTTTCTTCAAACAGGCATTTACTTGATTTTGTCAAACACCCATTTCAGATTTCTTCGGAACCCGATGTTTCCTGGGTGTTCTTTCAATGCCCCATTTCAGATTTATCTGAAAAAATTGGATCTTTGTGTCCTTTTAATAAGTCATTGTGTTGATTGGTGCAGTTACAAAGCATTCGATGAGTACGAGGGGATCGAAGTTGCTTGGAACCAGGTCAAGCTTTATGATTTCCTTCAAAGCCCTGAAGATCTCGAGAGGCTCTACTGTGAAATCCATTTGCTCAAAACATTGAAGCACCAGAACATTATGAAGTTCTACACTTCTTGGGTTGATATTGCAAACAGGAACATTAATTTTGTGACCGAGATGTTCACTTCTGGGACTCTAAAACAGTAACAACCTTGAAATTTTTTCATGAACTTCCTCCTGATCTTTTTTCCTTGCTTCTGCTTTTTGATTCCACCAAGTGGGTCTTTGAGATTTAATTGGGTTCTCTCTCTCTTTCTCTCTATATCTCTCTGCTTGTTAATTAGGTACAGGCAAAAGCACAAGAGAGTCAACATTAGAGCAGTGAAGCATTGGTGCAGGCAGATCTTAAAAGGGCTTCTCTATCTCCACAGCCATGACCCCCCGGTCATCCACAGAGATCTCAAGTGTGACAATATCTTCATCAATGGCAACCAAGGGGAAGTGAAAATAGGAGATCTTGGCCTTGCTGCTATTCTTCGAAAATCCCATGCTGCTCACTGTGTTGGTATGTTTGAATTTAATTCAAGTCCCTAAATCACTGTGGTAGAACTGAAATTTTGTCGATCTATTATGTCGTTTTTTTTGGTTTGGGGGGGGGGGGGATCCATATATATATATAAATAATGACCTTATATGTGTTATCAAATGCTTTTTTTGTGATATATAACTTGTGCAAATCATTGAGTCAGTTTTATATCTATTTTTGGGGTTATTCAGGGACACCAGAGTTCATGGCTCCGGAGGTGTATGCTGAGCAGTACAATGAATTAGTTGACATTTATTCTTTTGGAATGTGCATCTTAGAAATGGTCACCTTTGAATATCCATATAGCGAATGCTCTCATCCTGCTCAGATCTATAAGAAAGTCATCTCTGTAAGTGCTCTCACTCTCTCTCTCTCTCTCTCTCTCTCTCTCTCTCTCTCAATTATTGCATGCTTTATTGCTTTAGGGAAAAAAACCAGATGCCTTATATAAAGTAAAGGATCCAGAGGTACGGCAATTTGTGGAGAAATGCTTGGCCACTGTGTCACTAAGGCTCTCTGCTGGGGAGCTTTTGAATGACCCTTTTCTTCAAATTGATGATTGTGAATCCGATTTAAGACCGATAGAGTGTCCAAGAGAGATAGATTACATGGACCCTCTGTTAAGACAACCTTATCTTCAAGTAGATTATGAAGGAAAGTCATTTAGTAACAGCTCTTTTAATGGTTACTCCAATGAAGTGGTCAACTTTGAAGCCCAAAATGGATGGGAGTACCATCCGAATGACATCGAGCAAAGTGGAATTGAACTGTTCGATTACAATGATGATGAACATGGCGAGCATTCTGCTAATGTTGATATAACGATTAAAGGGAAGAGGAGGGAAGATGGTAGCCTCTTTTTAAGACTCAGAATTTCGGACAAAGAAGGTTAGAACCATAAGAAACATCGCATTGTTATGCCCCATTTAGTAACATTTTTGTTTTCTGTTTTGCTGTTTATATTTTCAAAATTTTGTAAATTGGTAACAAAAACATGTTTGTTAAATCTGTTTATGTTTTTTAGTTTCTAAAAAAATTAAAACATAAACAAAAAGCATAAATAGATAAACATAAATAGAAAAATGACAGTATTACCAAGCGACTCCTATGTAAACCTTTTCATGATTTTTTGCTCAAAATTTGAGCTTAAAATAACATTTTTATCTCTTTTTGCAGGACGCATACGAAACATCTATTTCCCATTTGACATTGAAACTGATACAGCATTAAGCGTTGCGGCAGAAATGGTTGCAGAGCTGGATATAATGGATCAAGAGGTGACTAAAATAGCCGATATGATTGATGGGGAGATTGCTGCACTGGTGCCTGAATGGAAACCAGGGCCAGGAATCGAAGAAACTCCCCGCTTTGCCAATTTGAAATTCTGCCAGAATTGCGCATCCAACCACACTTCTACTGGTTCCTTCATTAACTTCCTGTCAAACAATCCGGGTGCCAACATTTTACAATGTTCTGGAAATGGATGTGCAGCTATGCACGGTCGATTCGAAGAAATCACATATGAAGTTGATGGGCTGCAGCATCATGCTTCAGAAAATTTAAATGGTCCGCGTTTATCAAGCCAAGCTAACGGTTTCCATCATACAGAGATTTGGGATCACAGGGAAAGCCTTGAATGCAGTTCGCTGGGCTCTGGAGAGAGCCGTTCTGATGAAGAACATGAAAAATTGGATCGGCAAACTTCAGCTGAGGACAAGAGGGAGAGAGGAATAGGGCAAAAAGCTGCACCTTGTGAAAGAAATTTGATTGAATCTTTATCAGCTTCCGGTCATTTTACCACTACTAGTCCATCAATACATGACCATTCAGATGATTATGAGCAAGAAATTCAGAAGGAACTGAGATGGCTTAGAGCAAAGTACCAGATGGAATTGAGAGAACTCAGAGATCAACAGGTAGGACTAAAGTCAAATTCAGGTGTCAGCAAACACAAAATAGTTAATGGGGTTTTATCATCTTCAGTTTTGAACCCATTAGTAGGTGAAACAATCTCAAAATCTCCCATTTACAAACACCGTGGTTCAAATTTGCATGGACAAGATCAGAAAAGCTGCCTCAGTTTGGAAACCCAAAGAGGGCCGGAATGTGAGGCAGTCTACGGCTGTTCTAATGCAGAGAATATGGTTACTGCCAAGAACTTCTATACAGGTTCATTGCTTCCTAACAATCTTCACAGGACAACATCCTTACCAGTTGATGCTGTTGATATATGATAAGGTTATGACTATTTTTTTTTTTTTGGGGTCTCCTTTTTCTTCACAAATTCAACGCACTTCTATAGGCTGTATTGCCACATATAGGATGAAGATTGTTGTGAGGCATCCCCCCTTTGTATTCTTTTCTCTTGAATGTTGGGGGGGGGGGGGGGTTGCCAAATGGCACAGTGTCTGAATTGATTAAGAGCAAAAAGGTGAATGGTGGTGAGTGGTGTCAGTCAATTATGAGAGATGTAATTATTGAGGCTTGTAGGGACTCCCAAGTGTAATTACTTGGTTGAATTTGAGTTGATGTACATTACCCTTTTTCTTTAAAATTACCAAAATAAAAAGCCTGTTTGCATTGGTGCGTTTACCTTGTGTGTGTTTTTTTGTGGGTGGGGAGGGGGGGGGGGGAGAGAGAGAGAGAGTTGATGTGAGGAATGGTGTGTGTATATTGAATAGGGAAATGAGTTGCAGATGCCAGTGATGATGAAGTGAATTATTTGGTATGTCATGACTTATGAGTCTAGTTGGCTAATGGGGGCTGTTCCCTGCAGGCCCCAATTTAACTTTGCCATGCCAATAATAGAAGGAAATAAATACATTGGCCCACCAACGCATCTTTCTCCATCTATATTAAATCTTATTTTTTATTATTTTATTATTTTGTTTTATTTTATTTTTTTTGTGGGGGGGGGGGGTGTTTGGGGTGTGTGTGTGTGTTTGGTCAATGTCTCTCTACCAAGCTGAACCCTATGTTTGCCGACAATACAAGTTTCCTTTATAAGATATGTAAAATTACTTTTTTTTTTTATTTTTAAAGTTGTGTAACAAATTGATCCCTACAATTAGTCGATTAGACAAATTTTTTAAATTCCTACTTTGCTTCTTAAGAGTTGACGGCACCAGCAGCTATCTAAGTTTGCTTGAGGGGAAAAAATCAGATGACTTGATGAACTCGAGAACTGATTTTTTTTTTTTTTACACTAGTCATTATCTTATTTTATTTTATTTTATTTTTATGAAATAAGCAAATTAGTAATTGTTATCAATTTACAGGGGAAAAGAGATGATTATTGTTGTAACGTGATTATTTTTTTGATTTGATGACGGATTAGATAAGACATGATTGGAGGAGATTATGAATAAAATGTTACAATTGGGGTGAGTTGATTGCGTAAAGAATAAATGTTCAAGAAGGAAGAAAATAAAGAAAAGATATGGTCTAAGTAAGGAAATTGAATATAAGAAGAAACATAAAAAGAGAGATAGGGAATCTAGGGTGTAATAGAAGCAAAAGATGAGGTAAAAAAGGGGGATATTTCTGTGACTGCAAAAGAGTATCCATAAGCATTAGAGCTATATTCATAAGCATTAGTGACAAAATAGCATTAGAGTTATATTCATAAGCATCTCTAAAAAGGGAATAGGGGTGTTTGGTTTATCAAATTCTACCAAAAATTACAAAATTACTAATTTTTTCTAATCAAATTTCGTCGCGTGTCATTTTCATACCAAAATTTTCAAATTTTTTGTCATCCAAACGCAAGTGGATCCATTGTTGCTCACATCTCAGCCGTTAGGCTGACTTTTGGGTGGAGTTTCAAATGGTATGAAACACGAACAAAGGGCAGTGAGTAGCCAAGTTGAAGCAGTTGCTGTTCTAGTTAGTTATAAGTGTGACAAACTTCATCTCAGAGTTGATGGAGAAATTAGTTCATTACTATATGATACCAATGGATTAATTTGTGTACTTACCCTCCTCTTGATCTTTGCTCTTCCATCTCTCCCCCAACGTTTTCTTTACTTTACGTGCATTAGTATCCAAATGGGAAGGTCCACGTTTAAGAAATAGATTTAAGTTAATTTTAAATTGTGATTTTATTTCAAAATTTTGAAAATGCTAAATTTGGTCTTCAGCCTTTTTCAAAATTTTGTGTCATTGGTTGACCTGTGGTTTTCAAAATTTTGTGTCATTGGTTGACATGTGGTATTTTAGTGACTAGTTAAATGTTTTATAAAAATTAAAAAAAAATCAGTAAAAGTTGATTTTTTTTTATTACACCAAATGGATATGTAGGGTATATATACTTTATATGATAGCATATATATATATATAGAGAGAGAGAGAGAGAGAGATGCCATATGTGAACATATGTATATATATATTGAATGTATATAAAAGATTGCACATTTGAAAAATTAAGGTAGCGTTGGGAGTTTTGAAAAAGTTTAAAAAAAGAGTTAAAATTTGGTGTTAAAGTGATGTAAAAATGATACGTTGCAGAATTTAATTCGAAGAAATTAAAAGCTTCTAAAGTTTTTTTTTTTTTTTTTTTTTTTTTAAATTTGATGGTCTAAACGAAACCTAACTTTGGGATTTGATTATGAAAGTTTCAATAATTGTATAAATACACCTAATTAACTCTAATTATATACTAATTAAAATTTGTATTACAAAATATGAATCACAACTATAAAAATGTTATTTCAACATATAAAAAATCATAATATATATATATATATATATATATATATATATATAAATTATAAAATTTTCAGGGTGGGTAAGGAGACATCACTTTTGAATTATTGAGGAAAGTTTTTCTTTTCTTTTTTCTTTTTGGTTTTTTCCCCCCTCGAAAGTAATCTTTTTCTCACATTAATAAAGCGACGATAATGGTTAAGATGAGGATGATAATAAAGTTTGCTTTATTATTTTTTTTTCCCCATCACTTTTTAGCTGATTGATTACATCCAAACAGGGACTGAACCTCAAGTGGCGCGGCGTCGATAGCAATGAAATGCAAAATTGGGCCCCCACACACACGAGCATAGACTTGTACTTCTTGAGCATAGGCTTATTCTTCAGTTATGATTTTGTTTGGTTTATTATAAATTTTAAAAATTTTTTAAAAATATTTAAAAATTATTTATTTTTTATTTCACCGTATAAATTACAAACTCACAATTTATTTCACTTTTATCTCATTTTTTATCACTCAAAATACACATTTATTTGATCAACCACCAAAACCCCAAGTTGAATTCAAACCCCTAAAATGAAAAATAAAGAAGAAAAATATGAAAGCGAAGTTTCCATTGTTGAAACAGTGAACAAAGTCTGCTTAATTTCTTGCACGTGCTGTTTTTTATTTTATTATTATTATTTTTTTTTTTATCTCTAGGGTACTTTTTGGAAAAAATATTTTTTTGAGCAATGCCCAGATTGTGCGAGGGTTGAAACTCCCACCCAACCCACCATCATATTTGACTATTGAGATTATTCTATACATAAAACACCCTCTTTGTAGATCCTGAAAGTGACTTAATGTGACCGAGTTCTATCCGCCGAGGCTACGTCTAATTACAGATAAAAAACAGGGTTGAACGATTACGATAGCCGTGGACTCTGGGCTTAGAGTACGCCTAAATTATACAATGGGTTTTTAAAGGTTAAACTGATTAATAAAAATTTAGACTCATTAAAAAATTTAAAGGTAAAATAGATTGAATTACAAAATTTAAAGTTTATTAAATTTTGGTCAAGTTGCCCAGGTTATAACTCAGGACAGTCTAAGAGCCGGTCTGCCTCTGGTTTAGGATCTATTTGGCTCACTAACTTATACAGAAAGAAAAAAAATTAATTTTTATCATTTTTTCTAACTTTATCAACCAAATAAATTTTCAAGTTTCTTTGACTTTTATTAACTTTTTTCCATCTTTCTTCAATTTTACCAACGTGACACGTCATTTTTTGATGCAAAGTTGCACTTTTTGTCACACAAATTGGTGGCCCAAACGACCCTTAGTGGAGGCAACAAATTTTGTGTTTAGTGTGAAAAAATTGTTTCCAACCATGAGTTCGGTCTAGATTAATTTAACGCTAATATTCTACCAAATACAATATTCATATTGAAATAAAAATTATACATAAAAAAAGTAATCTAATATTATATCATATCTTTTATAATATTATTATTACGATATTATTTATGCCCTACGAAAGACTTTGACTTCCAAAACAGAATAAAAATAATGAGAAGGCCTTGGTTCAGACTCAACCGTTGTTTTCCTTGTGCGTTGTGCGAGGCTCAAATCAAAGGCTGGCATGTTATCGCACTTTCTTCGGAAAAAGTACATTGAAAGGAAAATCATGCATAAGAAATGGGGTGAGAGAGGCTCGAACTCTCGACCTCAGGATTACTCAGAAGCTATGAGACCTACGCGCTAGCCAACTGCGCCACCACCCCGTTGGCTTTATGGACAAAAAAAGTGAAATTAAACCCGATAGGAATTTATTATTATTTATTATTATTGCTGTCGTTACTAATTATAAATCAACCATTTCTAAAAATTCAATCAACTAATAAATTTTATATTATTCTTGAGAGTGTTCGAAGTTGTTTAAATTTGTAAAAGTTGTAGTCTTGTAATTTGTGCAATGAGTAGAAAATTTAAATTTTAAAAAGATTTGATGAGACATAAAGAGAAAAAAATTACTCCAAATGGTACCATTATTATTATATTAATCTAACGAGCTCCATTTAGAATTTTTTTTTAAATTGATTTAATTTTAAAATAAAGAATTAATTTGGTTTGGTAAATAAAGTTTTGTGGTTGGAACACATTTTGAATTTAAAAATTGATTTGATTTGATTTAAGAGAAATATCAAATTTGACCATATTAATATAAAATATGGTAAATATGATATATGAGGATAAATTTGTTCATTTACTTAAATGGTTTAAGAAAATAATGAATTCATATCAAATTCTATTATTTTATATTGAATTTCAACTGATATAGAAATCCAAAAATTTAAGTAATAAAATCAAATCAAATACTGCTAATGAAATTTTATTTTAATTCCAAATATAAAAATTAATGAAAATTTTCATTAAGTGAAATTAAATCTTATCAAATTCACCATTTCAAACAAAGTGTAATTACAACTGCAAATTTTGATTTCAAATCAACAAACAATAAGTTTGGTAACCAAAGGTTTGAGCTTTGGACTCGAAAAAACTAGTATTACTACCTTCGATGTCACCCAAACATCAAATTTAGAACATTGAATTAAAATTCAATGGTTTATATTTATTTACATATTTTTAATTTAAAAACACTTGAATAAATATGAATCATTAAATTTTAATTCAATAGTTTTAAATTTATTTACATATTTTTAATTTAAAAACACTTGAATAAATATGAATCATTAAATTTTAATTCAATAGTTTTAAAACTTGATGTCACGGGTGAATTTAGCCTCCCATTTTCTTGGGCTTTCCCGTGAGCGCACATCTAATTTGAGCTACTACAGGGGTGGAAACGAGCCGAGCCGAATATTAACATGTTCGAGCTCGGCTTGAAAGTTTGGTAGTAGGGTTTAGAGCTCGAGCTCGAGATCGAATAGTTAGTGGAGCTCGAGCTCGACTCAATAAAGGAAACATGATATTCGAGTTCGGCTCGCGAATAACTCGATTAAGCAATGAACTCGATAATAAGCTTGAGTAAGCTTGAGTTCGAGCTCGAATAAGCTTGAGTTCGAAATAAAGTAGAGCAATCAGCAACCACAACAACAAAACAAAGGCTAAAATTAGCAAATGCATCAAAAACCTATACTGAGCAGAAACAATAAATTTATTCATGTTTATACTTTGTGTGTAACGACTCGCGTCCATATAGTATAATATTGTCCGCTTTAGACTTGGTAAGCTACTTCCCAGGAGGTCACCCATCCTAGTACTACTTTTACTGGAGCACGCTTAACCCTAGAGTTCCCACTGAACCCAATGCCTTCACAACTTTAAAACGCGTTGTATTATATTGATATCGAATATATTATATATAAGCCACTTCCTTCCACGACCCAAGCGATGTGGGATGTGAGGCATTACTTCTCTACTTCACCTCCTGCTTCACTCTCCCGCAGGCAGAGTCCCTCACTGGCAGGTCGCTCACAATCCTCCCCTCTTACAGGGCACGCGTCCCCGCGTGACCTCCTGTTTCACTCTCCCGCAGGCAGAGTCCCTCACAAGCAGGTCCCCTACACGTGGGGCCCACACGTGATCCCACACATCCGGCTGGGTATTGGCTCTAATACCATTTGTAACGACCTGCATCCATATAGTACAATATTGTCCGCTTTGGACTTGGTAAGCTACTTCCCAAGAGGTCACCCATCCTAGTACTACTCTCACTAGAGCACGCTTAATTCTAGAGTTCCCATTGAACCCAATGCCCTCTCAGCTTTAAAATGCGTTGTCATATATGAATATCGAATATTACATATATGCCACTTCCTTCCACGACCTAGGCGATGTGGGATGTGAGGCATTGCTTCTCTGCTTCACCTCCCGCTTCACTCTCCCCCAGGCAGAGTCCCTTACGGGCAGGTCCCTCACAGTCCCTCACAATCCTCCCCTCTTACAGGGCACGCGTCCCCACGTGACCTCTTACTTCACTCTTCCGTAGGCAAAATCTCTCACAGTCCCTCACATTGTGCTTCACTAGAGGTACTGCTATAGAAAATAGATACTAGAACTAAGCGAATGTTGTTGAGTGCCCTATGCGGGATGGTCTCAATTCCTTGGAAACACTAGTTTTCATACTAGGCCACACCACAGCAAGCTTTTGTTTGATATTACAATATGCCATATGACATGACAACTAAAAATATAAGCACAATTTGTGCAGAATAATTGAAGATATTGTTTTAACATACATGGTACAACTCAACATTTCATGTATAATGAAAATGTATAGAAATTAGACAAACTTTACAATAAAGCATCAGAGGGGGGAAAACCTCAGCATCAATGAACTGTGTATCTTCCACTTCATACTCAGCAATTTCATTCTACTTTTCTCCTTGCAAAATAGCAAGTACATCATAAGCCAAGGTTTTATCAATAGTAGGGCTGATAACAGCAGCCATATCAATGTCTCCATCAGGAAGATATGTCTTCAATGGCACAGAACCATATGGGGAAACCTATAAAATGTGCATAAAAAATCAATCAAATTGAACTTATACTTCAACAAAATGGAAGGCTCAAAACTATTCACCCATTGAACTCGGAGCAAATACAGACTCTAGAGAGTACTAATACAATACTCAAAAATTAAACAGAAGAATACAACACGCTTTAGCACTTGGAAACCTCTATTCCTGAGGCATGAACACTTTAAACATTTCATGATACAAGTTATAAAAGAAATAAACCAACAGGCTGCCCTTTCAACCACTTAACCACTCCAGCTTTTTACCTAAAACAATCTTTGGTATATTTTTCATTGGCGACAAATTTTTTCTTTCCAAAGTAAGCCTCAACAAAGCCTTAGTTCCAAATTAAGTAAAAAATATAAAGTACACCAACACCAAAAGAAATTTTTACGTTCAACACAAGCATCAACATTAAAGGCAACAAGATAGACATATGACTAACAGATAAGAATTGGGAAGATTAAAGTTTACTTGTGGATAAGGAAATATTCGGCTTTAGGATTTTACAATGATATCCAAGCAGCACATATCCAAACACAAGACATCGCACGAACAATATGGATGCATTAACACGTTGATTTTCAAAAAATAAAAACAAAAAATACTAAGGCCATGGCAACAAATACATATATATTTTTATATGCATGAAAAATGGTAACTTTAAATAAATTTATTGTATTAAAAAGAGATATTTTTTCCATATTTTATATATAGAAAATATAGTGAAAGTGAACGGAAAAACTCTACTACTTTAGAATAACAGGTTTTAGAGCATCTAAATTTAAAGAGTCTAAATGAGGAAGAAATAATAGGTATAATTAAAAATATTTTACTTTATTAGTCAATTAATTTTCTTCAAAAATGTGATGTCCATACATATGCATCCGTGTAAGAGACATCTACTGCAAGGACTGACATGAAGAGTTATTCACATCAAAACCCAAAATGATGGAGAGTAAAGCGTGATCCTCTAATAAATTCAATTTTCAAATAATAATTAGAGCCTTAGAAAGCATGTAAGAAAGATATCCCAAATTGTTTTGTTTTTTGTAAAAGATAAATTGAGGCATAGAAAACAAGTTGTGAATGTAACTTTTTCTAAATTGCTCTGTCAAATGTATCAACATCTACGTAAAAACCAGCTTTATGAATCTGTTCATTTACCTATTACACATTGAACATAAAAAAAAAAAATCAAATTCCCTAGTTTCAAGAATGTGCAAACAGGATAGAAAAGCGATTGTTGATAAGTGAAGAATCTAAAAATCCTAGAGACATTTAGATGTTTATACACCAATCTTATAATTATCTTCTGCACAAAGAAATAAAAACAATACAACATAAACCCCAAGATCACTATATCAGTGTAAATTTTATATTGGCATGCTTTGAATTCCAATTCTAAAGAACAAAATCCAATATCGGCTATGGTAATAAAACTACAAGTTTTTGTACTAAAAGGATTATGCCCAGATGAAGGTGAATATAGAAAATTCATAGCATTGCTATGTACAAATTGTTCTGTAAATCAATAAAGTTAAGACAAATTAAGCTGGTTTCCAGTTCCAGATATCTGACTTCATCTTAGCAACAAATGCAAGTGACAAACACCTAACAGGTAAAAAATAAATAAAGGGCGCAAATAACATTTGCATAAACTAAAATATAAGGCAACAAGCAAAAATAGGATTTGCCTAGAATGGGTCCTCGAAAAAAAAAATATATATAAAAAAATGAAGAACAACTTGAGCCATTTAATTCTTCAATCATTACTAAAATAAACATAAAAAACCAAAATTTCACAAACCCATGTCGAGTTTCCACTAGCAGTGTTATCCACACAAGAACTTCCAACAATGTTGTAGAATCAAAATCATCATTGAGTGATTAAAATCAAACAGATGGATCAACTAAAAATGATTAACCTTTAGACTTACCTGTGACCTTATCGGTGATTACGACGGCCTCCTCAAGCTCACCGAAGGAAGAGAAGAGGTTGCGAAACTTCTCGGTGGTGGTCTCCCTTCCTAGGCCACGGACGAAGAGCTTGCGCTTGGTTGGATTGGCGTCGGCAACGGAGCGCACGGCCTCGAGAACGTCTATGTGGCGTACGACAGCGGCCTCAAGGATGTCGAGAACTTGCTCCCGACTAAAGGGCTCAAAATTTTGCTAGCATCGTCAGGAGCAAAGAGGCCCGGTGCCAGAGCGCCGTCGTTGGTGGTGATTATACCACCGTTCTCGTTGGATTTGCGCTTATTCGACATATCTATTTTACTGCTGTTAAGTGTTTCAAGGAGACTTCAAGTTCAGAGCAAACCTAGGACTGATCTGGCTTTTGCAAAACCCTACAAATGATTAACTTTTTCAAAAAAAAAAAATTAAAAATAATTAATGAAGAACAATGAGATAGCTGTACCTGTGAGGAGTTCTGGGTGACTGTGGCCCGGAATGGTGGCGAGAGTTGAACCCTCGATTACGCTTGTGCAACTGTGCTTTTTGTGATGACTTCGTCTAGATTCGAAGTTAAGCGCGATTGAGAGGGCAAGAAGAGCAAATGCTTTGATCTAGAAGCTAGGGTTTTTGGCTTGGAGGGCGCCACGAACAAACGAAAGAAACGAATGACAAACAAAAGAAAAAGGAGCGTTTGAAAGAGTCTGTGAGAGACTGTGTTTTTTTTTTTTTTAACCAGAGGTCTGTGTCTGTGTCTGTTTGATAAAGTGAAAGGGGGAGGGTTTTTTGGTTTAAGTGTTTGAGCTATCACCAATGTGACTGCGGAAACGAGGCATTATATATATATATATATATATGAAGAGGAATTAGAACAAAATGGGATAGTTTTATTACTATTCGAAAAAGCTCGCAAGCCTTCCGAGCCGAGCCATATTAGGCTCGAGCTTGGTTCGATTTCTTTTAAAGCCTTAACTTAAGTTCGAATTCGGCTAGAATATATAATGAACCGAGCTCGAATCGAGTTTTTACCGAGTCGAGCTCGAGTAGCTCGATAAAAGCTCGATTCGTTTCCACCCCTGGCTACTAGTCTTAAAATGGGTGGGAGAGGCTGAAAAGCCTAGCCAGATATATAAGTCTCCAGGCTTAGAACAGGTGAAGCAAAAGTGTTTTTGGAGGCCAGTCACTATTTATGAACTTGTAAGGATTTTAGTTATACCAAAAAAAACTTGTTTGTGAATAAGTCACACTTACAACAAAAAGACAAAAAATACCATCACGCGTTTTTTTACTGCATTTCAAAACTGTAAGTTTTATCCGAAAATAGTGCATACTTCACTCATAGCTTCTGCGACTCTCTATCTTCTTTACAAAGCAAGCAAAATTGATTTTTGGAACAAAATCAAAACTGTTTGGGAAAAATCTAAATTGATCATCATTCCTAAGTATCTTTATTTTTTCTAATTTTCAAAAAGTACCGGTACTGTTTTGAAGTTATCTCAAAATGCTGATCGACTCCATAGATTTCTCTTGCCCAAAACTTGTCATTTGCTTCTAATTCATGGTACTGTTTTGTACCGATAATGTTTTCATATTGCCTAAAAAACATCAATCGATACATAACACAAATCAACCATACGAGCCAACATCATCATGTTTTTTAAAACAGTACCGGTACTGTTTTGAAGATAGCTCAAAACGCCGATCGGCCCCATGGATTTCACTTGCCCTTAAAACTTATTATTTACTTATAATTCATGGTACTGTTTTGAAAACAATACTGATAAAACAGTACCGGTACTGTCGTTATACTGCCTAAAAAACATTAATCGATACATAATACAAACCAACCATACGAGCCAACACCATCATATTTTTTAAAACAGTACCGGTACTGCTTTGAAGATAGCTCAAAACGCCGATCGATCCCATGGATTTCTCTTGCCCTTAAAACTCATTATCTACTTATAATTCATGGTGCTGTTTTGAAAACAGTACCGGTACTGTTTTCATACTGCCTAAAAAATATCAATCGATACATAACACAAACCAACCATACGAGCCAACATCATCATATTTTTTGAAACAGTATCGGTACTGTTTTGAAGATAGCTCAAAACGCCGATCGACCCCATGGATTTCTCACGCCCTGAAAACTCATTATTTGCTTATAATTCATGGTGTTGTTTTGAAAACAGTACCAATAAAACAGTACCGGTACTGTTTTCATACTACCTAAAAAACATCAATCGATACATAACACAAATCAACTATACGAGCCAACATCATCATATTTTTTGAAACAGTACCGATACTGTTTTGAAGATAGCTCAAAACACTGATTACCAAAATCAATACATGAAAAAGATAGACCAAATAAGCTCTATTTTCTTCATATCTTTACAACTAAAACGGTAAACAATGAAACTGAAAACAATGAAGGAAAAAAAAAACGGAAGAAACGTGATTCTCGGTAAACTATATTTTCATGCGATTTATAAGGAATGAAATAAAAAACGAATGAACGTGATTCGCAGTTAGCACGATTTTCAGCAACTTCCGTCTGACTTAATTATATAAACAAAGGGCATTTATGTCATATTAGAAATTATACTTAAAACCAAATCATGGGACCCACTCAAAAGTATAAATTAAATACAAAATTTTTTACATTAATGTGACTTAAAAGTAATACTTTTTTTTGTGACTAAAAGTCTTAAAATATTATAAAATATGACTTAAATACAATTTTCTGAAAACAAAAGAGACGAGCCTTGAATATAGCGGGTTGTGTTTGATTTACAATTTTATTTAAGAAATAAATATTTTAAAATTTAGTGATTATATTAAATAATTTATTTATTTAACAATCAACTCAAATCGTGTTAATTTTGAAATAATTCATTTATATTTTCAAAACAATAGATTTTGAATGTACGTAAGTCGTTTCTCTAATATTACTATTTCGTAATCCCATACAACGAAATTAAATTTAATAATTTTTTTAACTTCGAATTTTTTTGTTTTCAATTGCAAAAAATTTTAAAAATATTTTTTTTAAATATGAGTAAATATATTTTACATTAAAAGAAAGAACCTCAATTATTTTACTTTTTGATAAATAAGCCCAGCCAATGCTTAGAAATGCTAATTTGGAGAGAAGATATTGTGGAAGTAGGAGTCCCATCATCCTCCACCTCCAAATGATAAGTATAAAATATAAAATATGGATAGCATATATTCTGAGTTCAATGCTAGAAAATCCCACCATAACAGAAAAAATAGTACATAATAATTGCCAGTCATAGTTAACATCTATTATTGATTGTGACACATAAAGATTGGCATATCAAGAGTTACATGTGATATGAATCGTTGAATTAATTTATCAGTTTAAATACATTTATATATTTTTATTTTTATTATTTTTAACTCAGATTTTAAACGTGGACAGGTCGAGTACACCCACTACCTTATTAAATTGATCTCAAGAATTATGTGATCAGCACCATTGAATTAATTTAGTGATCTAAACACATTTTATGTATTTTTTTTAAATAACTCAAAACCTAGGGTGAATAGGGTCTACGGAACCGACCCCACTTTTCCAAACTAGAGGCAAGTGGTCAGTTAGTCATGAGTATAATTACAGCGCAACTCAAGCCTAAAACTCCGAATTTATGGTTCATCCTAGACTCTTTTTTATGGTTGGACTACTCTGAACCATCAAATTGTAATCTTATGATCGCAATCACGCCAATGCGAACTTCATAACAAAGAAGGTATGCGTACAATCAAGCAAATCCCCATTTGGGCTGCCTCTCAATCCTAACCATGTGTCTGGAAATGGAGCCATCCAGGAGCCCATTAATTGATTACAGGAATCTTATCTGCAATGCGCATGGATCTATCTTCCCTCACCCTCAATGTTTGGATTAAAATTTTGTTAAATAAACAAAAATTTAAAATTTTTTAAAAATTTTAAAATTATTAAATTGAAAACAAACATATCAATGAATATTTTTTTTATTTTACTATATCTTTAATCAATCTAAATAAGGATATATTTTTTAATATTCTATGTTCCCTCTTTTCTCTTTTTCTTTTTCTTTTTTTCTCTTTTCTTTTCTTTCACAAAATATTTACTTAAAAGGACAAATATTTTGAGTAGAGATTTGATAAAAGAAAAAAAAAAAGGGAGATTCAAAATACCTTTTTTCATTCGACTTGTGATGAAAAATAGAAAGAAAAATACATGAAATTTTAAAAATTAAAAATAACTAAATGACAAAATTAATTTATTACAATTTTAAATCCATTTAAATAAATATATTTATTTAAAATCTTATATTTCCTTCTTTCTATTTTTTACTTTTTTTTTTCTTCCTTTTTTTCCCGGCTCTCTCGTGTTAAATCTTCACTCCAAACACGCCCGCAAGAAAACCATACACTCAACAGCCGCCAGTTTCCAATACCAGTTTAAAACTCACGGTTTTGCTCAGCAGCAGCAAATTCGTGGGGGTCATAGGAAAGATGAACCATGTTCATTGAGGTTGTCTTCGGAGCTACAATTTACAAAAGGAAAAGAAAATTACAGGAAAAAAAAATGTTTAAATTAAAAGAAAAGGTAAGAAAGTCAAATAAAATGAAAATATTAAATTTATTTATTTATTTTTTATATGATTAAGAAAATGACAACAAATAAATAAATATTTATCATAAAATCTTATTTTTTTTATTCAATTAAACATGAAAAAATAAACAAAAAAACAAATAAAAATTTTTTCCTTTAATTTTTCTTTTCCCTTGAAAAATATATCTTTACCATGAACAGAGTCTAAATGACAAAAAAACCAAGCGAGTCCAAGGCGTGCGCGTGAAAGAGATATTCATGGAGCTGAGTTAGAATCTGAGAAGAAAATAACAAGACAAAAATATAACCATCCAAAATAATTTGACATAAATTAGAGATAATCAAGCGTATAAAATATTATTATAATTGCTCAACCACACTTTTTTCGGTCTTAGAATTAAAAAAAAATGCTATTTTGTCTTCTTTGTCTAGTTGTGAGTGAGTGCCCTCTTGTTGCAAGTATATAACCATACTTTTGCCAATTTATGAAAGGATGGAGATATTTGCACTCCTCTATTATCTTTTCCCACTCCACAACTATTTTAGGGTGTGTTTAGAGTAATAAAAGTTAAAATAAAGTAAAGTAAAATAAGATAAATTATGGGTTCGTAATTCGTGAAGATAAAAAGTAAATAACTTTTAGAGATTTTCAAAAATTTTCAAAGTTTTTTAATAAAACAAATGCATTCTTAATAAAAAAAAAAGTAATGTGAAACGAGAGAAATTAATAAAGAAGTGAATTTATCATTTTCTTTTATAGAAATGATATAATAGATGTTCTTTCAAGTCCAGTGGAGTGTGTATAACAACCAAATGACAATAGTTAGGAGGAAAATCGTCATCATTATAGGAGCCACTAGCCATGAAACGGTTAATGTAACACACATAACAATTCAAGTAATTTTTTTTTTTTTTTAAGCACAAACCCACAACCCAACATTTTAGTTCAAAAATTGAAAGTTATGTGAGGGATATAAACTACACACATGCACCCTAATTGTCTCGATGTGGGACAATCTACCCACTCCAGTCCCTTGGGCCGAAAGTAGTTGGATTCGGGTATATGAGCAGCTATGCTCCCCGAAAGTAATACACCCGTAAAAGTTTACCATATCAAGCTTATTTTATTACACACCCATAAAAAACTATCTAAAAAAGTAACCAGAATAAAGTGAAATATTTGTGAGCCCATCACTTGAAAACAACAGACCCATTAAAGTACATTTTACGGTTCTACTATTGCCACATCATTATAGTTCCACTTTCTAGTATATATTGCCACATCATTATAGTTCCACTTTCTAGTATATATTTCTAGTCCAATAACATTTTCCTTCCAATTTTATGTTTTTATTCCATTTGAAGTATAAATAAAGGCAGGCAATGACCACCTACAGCTGATTCAGACAAGAATATTAGAGTACAGTATACGATGAGCAGCCCATCACCATAATTGCTTTGCAATCACCAAAGAGGGCAGGGGAATCACTTACAATGAACATTAAATTTTCAAGGCACTCTTACCTTCGTGTTCTCATTGTTTCCTTCTGGAAAAAATAGGCCAATATTCAAGCAACAAATAAGTCCCCCCACTTTGGTCTTCTGATAATTTCACCTGATGCTTAGCTGCTTGCATAGAGATCAATGCTACCTACTTGAAGCCGCGAAGTTGCTTTATCATCTCGAACTGCCAGAAACCTGAACCTGCAATTATCGTCTTCGATTAAGAGGCCGTTTGGAGCTCAAAAAGTTGGAATAAAGTATGGTTTGGGTTAGTTTTTGGTGTTTGGAGTGTAAACCATAAACCCCAAAAAATAGAGATAAATAGTTTTGTTCGAACAATCCGTTCTAATGGATTTGAGCAGACAATTCCTAACTTTTCTATAAGAACTTCTTGAAATTTGTTTAAATGTTATTGGGATTTATAAAAATTTTATCGAGATTTGTAGAAATATATAAATTTATAGAGATTTATAGAGGTTCATGTAATTCAAAGTGGAAAAAGTTCTATGGAGAATTGTAGAGAATTATAGAGATTTTTAGAGCTTTCCGGCACTTTCGGGGCTCTAAACGTACCCTAAATCGTCTGAAAAATACTAGAAAACGAAAGGGATCGTTTAAATTAATTGCGTTCCAGGGGAAGATTACCTGAATGCATTTGCTGGGAAACGCACTGATCTAATCTCGAACGTGCTCCGCTCAAAACGGTTTTTGAACATCTGAGACGTTTGTTTATCTAGAAGACGCCAGCTGGAACCTCCATCATCACTTCCTTCTACGAACCTGGCACCATAAAATTAAATAGTTGCTGAACAATAAGTCTGGTATTGAAGTTAGAAGAAAGCAGCTACAGATTCTAAATGAAAAACAGGGCAGAGTGATTACCTAAAATGCCAGTAGATAAAACAGTTATAGAAAAGATAGATAAGTGAAAATAATTGCACAACCAAGACTCAAGGTTGCTAAATGAGGAAAGATATTAAAGGTTGCTTATATTTTACGACAACGTACCAATCCATTGGATCCCTCTCTGGAGCATCATTTGCTGACATTAACTCATATGCTACAAGCTCATGCATCTGGTTGTCCAATACTTTGTATATGATCCAACAACCTACAGCAACATTTCCAAATATTAACTGAAAAGCAAATTAAGCTAGATGTCAAGTATTTAGAAAGAAATAACTAGACTTACTCAAAGTTATACATACATGGGCCAGTTTTTTTTTTCTTTTTTTTTTTTTTTTACTTCATTTTATTTTGAGATCGGTTAGGGAAGGCAACTTCTGAGCCTACCCAAGCCCAATCTTATTTAATGCAATGTTTAGGTCTATACCATGGTATTTACCCTAAAATAGAAACTGCAAGCCACCTACAGTTTATAGCCAATAGAAGATACCTTTTGCACCATTTGGTTCTTCCCAATTTGACAAGCAAGTTCCGTCAAATGCAGATGTGACCTGTAAATTATTGACAGTAACAGATTTGAAGATAGCTTCATTATCAACAATAGAATCATAAAGCAGCATGAATCACATCATAAATAATTCTCAAACTATTGAACTCGGGATTATCAAGTTAATGCTACTTACAATTCCAAAAGGAAGCTCTTCTCCACTAGCAAGGACCAAACCAGAACATATTCTGTTTAGCTTTAGAAGTGGCCAAGAAAGGGAATTTTTACTTATGCTGTCACATTTGTTGACATTATGCATCACACCATCCAGAGCATGGAACAAAACAGGCAATGCTATGGAGGTTTTAACAGGATCAGCCGCCAAACAAATGTCAGTCCTCCCATTGGCATCCAACTCACTCTTCAGGGAAACAGCATCAAGCAATTGACCAAAACAGGGTAGTATCTGATGCAAAAGTGAAGCATTAGAAACAGAGTTTACAGAAGTTCTCCTCGTCCTAAAAGGGGAGTTCTTGATATTGACTAAAATCTGTCTAAAAATCTGAAGGACTTCAAGAGCTTTAGATTTAGAATATGATTTCTCCGCAAACTGCGAAATGACAGGACAAAATGCATTATAGATCTTTGTCACGTGCTCATCTATGCATTTACGGACTGGACAAGAGGAAGAACTTAAAGAACAATTCTCATCAGATCCAAATTCGGATCTTGATATTTGCCAATCCTTGTCACCACTTTGTCTTCCAGATAATGAGATTGAAGAATCATCTTTTGAATGCAAATCTCTTTCCAGTGCTTCTGCTTCATTCCTGTCACGTTCCTCCAGTGCAGCAACCACTAGAGTTGTAAAATTCTGTCGGCATTCTCTTCTTATATTAGAGAGAATAGAACACAGAACAGGCTCCGAAGTAATGTGCCGCCGAGAAAGAACCTTCAACAAGAAAGTACTCTCGATAAATCAATATTCACATAACAGAATATTTGAAGGTGAGATTAACAAAAGTTTAAAAAATTATAAAGCTACCTCATGCCACTTCATTGTGTAGCGTTTGGTGACATCATACGCTCCATCTTTTGCAATAGCAATTACATAACTCAAACTCTTTCCCCAGCTTCAAAGAATAACATTTATAAACAGCAGAAGTGGTAGTTGAAAGTCAATTCCATGATGAAGCATAAAGATGAAAGCGATAATTCTAAAACTATTGATTTTGCGTTACAGAAAGTACCAGTTCTCGTATAGTAATGGATTGTCATATATTCCTTCACAGGGATCAAGATGCATCCATCTGTACAATTCAGCCTCACCATAAGAATTCCTAGTCACACGTTTAGAACATAATAAATAACAGCAACCAGATGGAGAAAGTTCACCTTCCCAGAAAAGGTGAGAAGCACTCTGTCCAAAGATGATCTGTGAAATCCAAGATCTGAACAAAGAAAAGTGCGTAAAAAAGGATAACTATTTGAGCAAAGTTCCTATGTCTGGGCACATATGATAAGAAGTTTCATTAAACCCCTCCTCATCAATTGACATAAAGCAATATAATTTAAGCTGGTGCATATGCTAATTAAAAGGCTAAATATGCCCATTAAACTTCACAGCTTTCAATAAAAATTTTGTTTAATGCACAGATATTCTAAGAAAGTCATTACTTAAAAGTAAGATGGCAACAAACCAGGGGCAATAACTTTATAGACAAATAGATAGCAAAAAGTAACAACTGAGCAAAGTGGAATAACTTGAAACTGTTACAGTCAATGGGCAATGACACTCAATGGTAGGTCAAGCTCAAAGCAAAACACCAAGTTCCATTAAATTTTGCTGAATGTTAATGACCCATTATTACAGAGAAAATAAGAAATGTTATTTGGAGAAAACTAATGCTCACTAGTCACTTCTAATGACAGCCATATATAGCATTATTTCTCATATTAGTTTCAATGATTATGAGTAACAACAAAGTTGCAAGTCTTCAAAGTATCCTGACTAATTTTTTATTGGACTTGGTCTTGATCACCTTAAATGTTGACATGCAACGTTTACTACCACACCAATACCCAATTTAAAAGCCAAATTTTTCTAGTCAAGAAATTCCAGCAATCTGCATACTGATGTCTAATTTTCACTCTCAAACACTTCGGCCAATTGAAGCTATAACCAATGTTCCAACTGTTAGAGATACGTTAGAGGGTGAACATGGTAGGTAGATTAGGTGATCGATTCCGGTATATTATAGGTTATTACGACTGATTGTAATTTTATAATTATGTAATTGATTCCTATATATTATAGGTGATTATGATTGATTGTAATTATGTTGTTTCCTAGTTTGTATAGGCTCTTATGTATATAAATAGATGCTACGACAGCCTTGATGGCATCAAGCAATTACATTCAAAAGCTTGTTTTCTGACATGCTATTGGAGCAGAGGTCCTAATCACTGTGATTCTTCTTTTGGTTCTTGTGTCTATATCAAGAATGTAGCCACCAACAATCAGAATCCTAATCTCTTTGTGAGTAGCGAAACCCTAATCTGCTTGTTGCCACTAGCATACAAGAGGTCACTTCTTCTCTAACAAAGCACAGGTGGTCTTCCTATTTCACCAACGAGCACATGACAAACCAACAGAGCTCCATGACTCCAAATACCAAACAACGCAGTCTCTGGTGATCATCTCCAACATCACAGACATAGTGGTCTTCGGAGACTTCACAAGCAGCCACTAGTCATCTTGACCATCATCAGCCACCTACAAGAGATGTTGTCCAAACCACATAGCCACTCAACGTCCCATGTGCTACCACACTCCATCATCAGCAAGCCAGTTAGATCTACTTGCAGGTCAGTCCACTCACACATACAGCCCCATGTCTTCCCCATTCGAGCTTTGGAAGCCACTCCAACAAGTGCCTCCTTCCAGTGACCTTTCTGCCATGATTTGCAACCTCTTGTGACACTTTGACAACACTCCAAGACACTCTGAGCTCATATTTTCACCTCTGTTCTATCACAAATGGTATCTGAGTCCAATATAGTCTCCGATGCTCCTCTAATGAAATCCAAGTTAATTGGTTCCACTAATAGGCATAACCATTTAATACCAAAATTTAAAAAAAGAGAAGAATTATCTACATTGGTCCAAGGTAGTCATAACTGCCTTAATTGAACTAGGCAACCAGAAGCATCTCATCAACTCTACTCTGGCATCATCTTAAGGCCTCCTATGACACCTAGATTTAGAATATGCTAATACTGCAAGTCTGTTATAGAACTCTATGAAGGCTAAAGTTACAGACTTATGTAGTCATCTAGACACCTACAAGGAAATCTAGGATTATATTCAGCTATTGTATTCTAGCAACAGTCTAACAAAAGCATCATTCAATACTTTGTAACTCTAAAAAAAATGTATGAAGAGTTGAACTCACTTCAGCTATTAACGAGATACAAAAACATCGTGAACAGATGGTAGTACGTAGTTTCTTACTAGCATTGATCCAGAATTTGAACCAGCACAAACAAAAATAGAGGAGCCTCTCCCCTGCATTTTGCTGAAGAGTCGAACTCAGTATGAAGAGTTGAACTTAGTTAATGGTCTTCTATGTTGACATAGATTGTCATTTTTTCAGAGAGAAGGTCCTACATTCACCACCAAAATTAGTCATGTTTAAACTGAAGATCAACTAGTTGACTTATTCACGAAAGCTCTTAGAGGTTCTCTAGTCTAATACATTTGTAACAAACTTAGAACGTATAATATAGATGCTCCACCTTGAGAGGGAGTGTTAAAAATATGTTAGTGTAAATATAGTAGGAAGATTGGGTGATTGATTCTTCCTTGTTTAGGTAATTATATTTTTTCCTAATATGTCTAGGTTCCTATGTATACAAATAGATGCTATGACAGCCCTCATGGCATCAAGCCATTGCATTCAAAAGCTTGTTTTCTGACAATAACAAACCAGTTCCCAAGCCAAAGCCTCCTCAGTATTTACAATAAACAAGAATTTTCAAGCCATAAGAGAGAATATGCTTCCGTGAAGAAGAACATGTCACAGGATTTAAATTTTTTATACTGAGTTAGAAAAGGCATTTCAAGAAGCCTAAGAAGGAAATCCTATACTATGATTTTCATAAAGCTACTTACAAGACGAGATTCATAACCAAAAGCTCGGCAATACATTGTAAAGCAATTGGCCCACTCCCCACAGCGCCCCCTCCTTGTTTCCAGAAGCTGCATAAAATATATTAGGACATAGTTTGTCAAATGAGAACTTCTCAACCAGTTTTTTTTCTTTTTTTTGGGGGGGGGGTGTTGGAGGAGGGTTGGATTTTTTGATTACCTTTGAAGGATCATTATAGCGCGGGAAACGAGTGATTGTCGAGCAAATATTACAGCTGGTGCAGTTAAAAGATTACAGTAAAAATAAAAAACGAAAGAAGCATATCATTCTGCAAAAAATGAATTGTCAACTGATACAGGTAAATGGCTATTTACAAGTCAGTATACAGAAGATAAATTAAATCTATCAACATTCGACATAAAGTATAATTAGACATCGCATTTATCAGCACTTCAAAATTGTTGATTAAGCAAGCAAATGATATAACCAGAATATTAAAAAAAAATGTTAACTTGCAATTTAATATTTAGTTTACAATGCAAAGAGCAACTTCAATATAGTGATAGACACAGGCCACTTAAAGATTCAGAATCGATCAATATAACTAATATTTCACATAAGGGGATGAAACACCAAGATGGGTGGAAAATTTTAACATGTGCCATTTAATATTAGTTATAGTCAAACAAAGAGAAGAAAAATATAATACTGAACAAAAATGAAAAAGAAAAAAAAAAACAATTCTAGAAGTTATGCTTAACATTTCTTCACAAGATTATGAACTCTAAAGTAATTTTAAATACTTCAGAATAAAAATCCAACACATTTTGCAAAGCCCAAATGTAAAAATATGAAAGCATAATAAAGATTAGTTCGAACCTAACTCTAGGTTCTTTCACATAAATAAAATTTCAAGATGAACAAAGAAAACAAAAATGATTTTAGTATGAAAGAATTGGAAGCATAATAAGAATATGGTTCATAATAATCAAAGATATCAAATGGACTTACTTTCCTCATTTTATCTCCTTATTTTTTATTGACACAATAGTTTTTAATTTCACAGTCAGAGAATCTAGGCTAGGCATTCTCTCTATGTCAAAACCAAGTCAACAATAGGATCAAGTTGTTAGTAATTATTTGTTCTTAATTCATTGGCATTCACGTTATCAAGCTCGAACCTCAGAAGCAAGGAAACTTCTAGGAAGTTGACATATTGACTTTGTTCAGAATTGGAAACTTGCTTAGACATGCCATATTATTTTTTAATTGTTTTAGAACCAAACACTTGAGTGATACATGTAATTGTCACTTAACATGATGAAACAAGTAATTTTCAATTAAAAAAAAATGGAATAGAATAACAAGATAAATGTATTTCTAATATAAAAGTGAATAAATAGTTGTTTTTTATATATATATATATATGTATATATATTTATTAATGTGTCCATAGTGTGTTACATCCTAATATTTTTCAAAATTAATGTATTTGCATATTCATGCCGTGTTTTCCATAATGCGACTCTATATTCATGCTTCTTAGAGACAAAAAATATTTAGGCTTCCCAATGATTCCCCCCCCCCCTAATTTTTACTTCATTTTATTCAATTAATCTGTAAGCTATAATGAATATTGGCTTTGGAATAAGTAAGACTAAAGCAAAGCATATGCATTGTAAATTTACTAAAACTAAAACTATGAATGAGGTCATAGTGAAAATTAAGGATCAAGAATGCCAAAAAGTCATCAACTTTGATATCTTGGATCAATTGTTCATGTAAATGAAAGGATTAAAGAGAATATTATCCATAAAATTCAGATTGAGTGATTAAAATGAAGAAGTGCCTCAGGTCTTTTTATGACCAGAGAATACTTATTAAGTTGAAATTTTATGGGATAGTTATAAGATTAATTATGCCTTATATACATAATATTAGGCTATTAAGAAGCAACACTCTCATAAGATGAGTGTAATGGAAATGAAGATACTAAGATGGATGTGCAATTATACAAGAAAAGATAGGACAAGAAATGAATATATACGAAAGAAAGTAAAGGTAACAGCGATAGAAGAAAATTTGAAATAAGGTTGTTTAACATGGTTTGGTTATATCCTATGTAGAATTAGGATGCACTAGTACAAAAAAAAAATAAATAAATAAGTCAATTCAATTAAAAAAAGTAAAGAGAACAAAAATTAGACCTAACAATTGCATTGTCTGAAATTGTAAGGAATGATTTAATTTCATATGATCTCACGAAAAACATAGCCCATGACAAAAAATGAGTGAAGAGAATTCATGTAGCCGATGAGAAGTGACGAACCCAAATCATTATCCTCGGGGCTACACATGTGGGGCCCATGCATTGGTGACCCTTATTTATGCTTTCATTAAAAAAAAAAAAAAAACTGTCTCACTTGGTTCATGCACGCAAATTCCTTTTATTTGGAGTTTCTTGCACATTTAATTATTCAATATTTGATTTGTGTACGGGCATATAAGGGCTTGAACAAACTTCATATTAATTTGAAACTCGTGTAGACCAATTTGGTTGTTTTTGGTGCAATAAAATACCTTTGACCGCACAAACATATGAGAAAAAGAAATAGAGATTTATTCATATTAACTTGAAACTCCCAGTGTGCTATAATATATTTGACCAAACAACCAAATGATGGAGAGAGATATCGAGACTGTTCATTGAATATCTATGAGAGACAAACAACATAGAAAACAAGAAATAAAAAGAAACAACTTGACAAAGAACACAAATTTTGAATCAGAAGATTCTCAAAGATAAAGCATCAACAAAAAGAGTACATATCAGATAAGCATATGCTCTGGTCGTACCGATAAAGCTCAACACGTGAGGCTCCATAGAGAGTTTCCGAAGGAAGTGCAACACCTATGCCATTACTTATAGTTTCACTGCCACAACCATCACAGGGAGGTGCATTTACCCACCTATAATATTAGAACATTAAAAACAACATGTACAGTTACCAAACTTTTCTGGATTAGAAGACAATAGTAAAAAGCAAACTCTGGGTAACTACTGAGGAAATCCTTAAATAAGGCAAAGACCTTCGAAAATTGAATGTGATTCTTGCAGACTAGTTTAAGATATCCCTTGGAATAAAGTCCAGAATAATAAAGCAAGTCCAAAGATGGTTTCTCTCTCTTTTTTTTTTTTTGGAGCGTAATTTCTGGAAGAATTCTTAAAATTGACAATTTGATTTTGAGGGAAATACAATGATAAATTTGTGTTGTTTATGCGACAGGGATATGGAATTTATTGATAATTATTTTGTTCATTGTTCATGGGCAAAAGAATTGTGGGACTTGTTGGTATCTTCATTTGGAGTTCATTGGATGTTTCCAAATAAAGCAAAACAAGTTTTAGTTGAATGACAGTGCTAGTTGAGAAGAAACCAAATAAAGCATGTAATTTGGTTTCTTACTTTTTACTTTGGTTGATATGGGGAGAAAGAAATAGAGCTTTCCAAGATATTGACCATCTATTGTTCAAAATCAAGAGTTTATTTTGGCAACTTTGTATAGTTGGGTGGAAGTGGGGAAGAATATTTGGATAGCTTTTCATCTTTTGTTGAGAACATGATTGTTTGTATACTTGGGCTGAATTGAGGCCTTATTATGTATATATATGGGTGGCATCCCTCGATGCTTCTCCTAATGTATTTATGTACTTATAAAATAAATACAACAAAAACACATAAAAACTTCCTCGAATTGTGAAAGTAAAGAGAAAAGAAACAGACCTAAAAGAATTTTTGAACCAAAAAAGCAGCTGCAGCAGGAAAGCATGATCTTGTTCACTTTTCGTTGGTTTAAAATTTCCCTCCTGAAAGACAGAATGGTGGAATATTAAGAATGTCAATTCTGTAAAACAAGTTTATAAAATTAAATTTTAGAACTGCAACTATTTATTTGCCTAGAGCAAGAACTCATAAAACACCTAGCGGAACAAGTTCATCGTGAAATGGAAACAAGCTTCACTAGTGGCAAAACTGCTACATAAATTAAAAGTGTCACATAATCATACAAGCTATTGAAAGTCCTTGAATATTTTGTACTACTAAACTATAATCGAAAAACTATAATGCGATGACCCAAAGAAAGGCATGCACTAGGTTAAATAATAGAGTGGCTACAACCCTTGGGGCAGTCATCCAAAACACACCCTATTTTAGACCAATAATTCACAGGAAACCTATGGAGTTATCATGTTATTTGTTACACTAATTAACTAACACGATGCACAGTATTTTGCAAAAGGAAAAAAATGATATCAAGTCCTTCCCATGCCCACAAAAAAATGCACATCAGGACAAAGACACAGCTTCTGTTAGAAATGCAAACAATTTAAACAAAAAGGCAATGAGCAGAAGTGCATTAATGATTAAAATTCAAAAAGATAATGCAAAAATCATATAGTCAGATGAAGGAAAGGATTTTCACAATGCTTGAAGGCTAGAGGGTACCACAGTTCTACATTTCTTCAGCATTTCTGTGATTACTAAGTTTCACATCAAAGGAAAAAAATAAAAAAATAAAAAATAGAACTTCGGTGATTGTTAAGTTCCATGACATTGAACAAGCAGTTTTTCTTTAAATGCAATCACAACAATTGAAATATCCAATTTCCATTTATCAAACAATAATAGCAGCATAATTTTAAATTAACAAAACTATGCTAGTATGCTATCTTTTTTAGTAGCAATAGGTAGTGTACTGGGTAGTTAGATTACCCAGAAAGAATGAATACCCATAACATCTCAGCTTTGTTCATATATTTCACACATTTGCTTTTGGGCCATCAGCTACTAAAGGTAGTTCCTCATTATTTTTCCCCTCTTAGTGTGAATCTATAATCTTGTCAGATAAACTTAAATAGTTACAACCCTGCAATTTTTTTTCAATTAGCCTTTGAACTCTTTCTGTCTTCGTGACCAATGAATCTCAACCTAATTTTAACTTAATCACATTAGGACAAAACTAGAATCTTTATGGGGAGTTTAACAATGATGGGAGACTGTGAATGAGAAGATAGGGAAAGATACATAAAGTAAAAACAAAAAATAATTAAAAAATGTTTGTATGTCGTACAATGTCCTCGGAATTTTGGGATTTTTATTATAAAAAAACGAAGGTTATTGCTGTCATTTTTACATATTTAAGGGTATTTCAGTCATTATTAAACTGTTTTAACTTATGTTAGGAAAGCAGTTAAATATATTAATGCAACTTAATGGTAAGGGGAATCTGATATAAGAACTTAAAAGCAAGGGATATAATGTAATTATCAAAATGTCAGAGTATTGTCTCATTTTTCATCAAACCTCAAGGATAGTCACCGTCATTTACCCAAAATGAATACAATTTTTATTTTTATTTTTATTTTTTTACAACTATAAAGTACAAATGATGAAATTCGTAAAAGAGATCAAAGCTCCAACCTTGGCCAAAGAGACCAGTGCTTTCTCCTCAAGTTTCTCCATAGGTAAGGTCATTCTAGCAGACTCCTGGCGCTTTGAATCTTCGTACTACATCAACAGCATGCACAACTAACATAATTATTTGCTTATTTGAAAAGAAAAAGAATTCAAGATCAAGAAAATAAAATGAACAGAGAAATGTTATGATGCCAAGAATTGCTGAAAAAAGATGGATTGATTTATTAATATAGCCATAGCACCGTCATTAGGCAACATTACCGTAACCGTTCAATTAATTTTATTTATTGATTTATTTTTATTTTATTGATTTATTTATATATATTTTTTGTGAATACCGCCACTCAATCATCTTATGCAGCTGCTAAAGCTAACAACTTAGTCTCTTTAACTTCTCAAAACCCAACAAAACAAAAACTATTTTCAATCTTGAAAGTTTAAAGCAATTACACTTCAGCATGTGGTTTGGCCAAAAAGACAATCCCCGATTTAGGCTAAATGGAATATGGAAGAGAACTGTTAGAAATAATAGAGCATGTGTCGAGTAGGGGAACATACCCACCAAAATAATGGAACTTTAAGAAGCACGAATGCAATAATCGATCAACAGGACAACTTTGAATTCAATATCTTCACTAGGCAAAAAGGGCGAGTAGAATAGGAAGAGAGAGGGACAGAGAACACGATTCAAGCAAAGGACTACAAAGAGCAACTAGCCACTCGCCACATGGTGCCCAGTATAGGGGAACGTAATTTTTTTTTTAAATTATTTGATATAAAAAAATTATAAATATTTATAAAAAATTTTTGGATGCATTTAGAGGTATATCTTTTGGTAATTTTTGGTATTTTTTTATCAAAAAATTTTTAACATTTTTTTTATAATTTTTAGGTGTTTGGTAAAATTTTTGACAATTTTTAATAATTTTATTAACTTTTGACAATTTTTAATAATTTTGATAATTTTTAGCAACTTTTATATGTTTAATAAAAATTTTAGTAACTTTTAAATAGAGTAAATTATTGTACCAGAGTAAAAAATAACAATGTATTTAATATTAATGTAATATTTAATATTTTATTATATTTTAAGTATTTATTTAAAATTTAAAATTTTACGCGTAATTTCACCTTGATCCGGATTCCTGCGTGCGCACTAGTGCACAATGCGGACTCCCGCATTGGAAGTAAAGGGCTACGACCCAGAATTTAGTAAAGGACTGCAAATTCATAATTACCATTAGAACTTGATCGATGTAACGCCCTATCCTCGATGTAAGGGCTTCTTCCTCTGCCTAAAACAATAAAATTGCCTTAGAAAAGCTGAAAATTCAAACAACCCACCAACAAGGCATTTCAAAAATCAAGCAAATTAGCCAAAAACCTGTAACATCCGAGCCAATTCTTCATCAGATTTCGCCAAGTCAGCATTTTGATCCGCTAATTTTCTCTCTTCGACTTCGTCGTCAGCCGATACCAACAGAAGCCTATCGGAAATCGAGACGAGATCAGAGTCCTCCGATACGGGTCGATCATCATCACCTCCGAATATCTTAACCAACCGAAAATTTTGATCAAAAGAGTCACGTTTATTTTCAATATATATGAACGGGGAGAGAATCATTGATGACAGAGAGGTACGAACCTTTTGTTCATCGGGAGGAATTGAAGTGAGAGAGAAGAGGTGGAATTTGAAAACCTGGAAATGAAGAACGGCAACTAAGACTTCAGTGAGAATATAAAAAAAAAAAAAATAGTTTGGCAGAGAGTGGGTTTTTAGAGAGAGAGAGACTTCGAAACCGTCGTCGGTGTCGAAGTCGACATCGAGATCGGAATCGTTGTAGCGAACGAGGAATTTCCGAGCCACCATTTTTCTGTGCCTTCGCTCTCACCGCAAGGAAGAGATACACTTTTTGGTCACCGAAGACCAAAGTCAACAACCAAATAAAACGTTTGTACGTTGATTGAGGTTATATGGAAGTGATTTTTGGAGATCGGTAATTATTTATGTACTTATAAAGATTTAAGTCATATTAAAAAAATTTATTCGTGAATAAGTCACACTTGTAATAAAAAGATAAAAAGGACATCAAGTGTTTTCAATCTATTTTGAAATTGTCAATTTTATCCGAATACTCGTAACTTCCGCACTCTCCATCTTCGTCACAAATAAATTCAAAACTGATTTTTGAAATATAATCAAAACAGATTTAAATGTACATTCGGTACTATTTTTACAAGAGCATATATTTATACGAAACAGTACCATTAGAAACAGTACCGGTACTATTTTTATCAGTATTGTTTTCATACTGTTATAAAAAATATCAATCGATATATAACACAAACCAATCATTAATGGTGCTGTTTGTATACTAGAATGCATGTAGTACTATCATCCATGTGATACTGTCAGCCATATATTAGATATGTTATTTCTTTTTGTGTTTTAAGTTGTTATTTACATATTAGACACATTCAGTACTATTTTTGTAAGATAAATGGGATAAATTAAAAATTAAATATAATTTAATAGATATCCGCATATTTAACCCAAATTAATATAAGTATACTTTCTCTCCAAAATCGTAAAGGAATATAAAACAAAAGATATAAAAATAATATCAAAATTCTAAAACCAGAACTGGACCAACGGGGCGTTCAAATGGCCTTTGGCCCGTTGGAACGGAACACGGATTCTTCCAAACTGTAAGCCACTGTCAGATTTTATTCCAACAACCTATAACATGTTCAAACAATTTATTCTCATATTGGGTCTTTCAACTGGAGTCAGCTACTTCTTTCAACTGTCAATTCTTTTTGGCAACTAAATTACTCCATTTATCCTGAAATCACAACATCTAATGGAAGAGATTAATTACAAAAATAAGTATAATAATAATGTAATTGTTCTCATAATTCATGCACATCATCCTATTAAAGCTCCAAATTAGTACAATTTATAAGAATAAATCTCTAAAAAAAAACTTCAAATATTTCTAAAAAACTTCCAAAAAAAAAAAAATTCAAAAGTTTATGACTTTCTTCAATCAAATTTTATCATATATTATTTTTGCATCACTTCAACATTAACTTTTATTTTTATTTTTTTAACTTTTTCATAACTTCACATATTCTTATATATTTCTAGCTCCAGTGCAATCTGACTGTGTAATGTTCATCTAAAGATTTCATAAATGTCAATCCGGCTAAAACATTATTGATAAATCATGCGTATTACATGTTTGTATTTCATTAGACTGGTTTTATTGCAAATTTTATCTCCTAAGCGAGTGCATTTTTGTACATGCACTTGAGTATAGCTTATTTTTAATGTTTGATACTAGAGGAGCCTAAAAAAAGAAAGTTTTTATTTTTTTTCCCCTTTAGGAGGCTAAGAGGATGAAATGTGAAAGTTAAGGAGTCAAAAGTGCACATATTGAAAAAAACCCACAAAATCATTATTCGTGTTTGGTTGAATAAAAAGCATAATAAAAATATAAAAATATAATAGAAAAATGATATGTAGTAAAATTTAATTGAAAAAAAGTATAAAAAAATTAATAAAAATCAATAAATTTTAGTTGGTTTTCATCACCTAAGCGCCCCCTAATACTGCTAATATTTTGGCCAAAACGTTTTCTGTAGGCATCAAAATAACCTCATTAATTCTTACTACATTTAAACAAGAAGGAACAATGTACTATTTTGTGTCTCATAACTGGTTTTAAGTTCTGAAGATTTTTCTCCCAGATTAAGTTCTCATAGCGAGAAATTTCTCCAAGATTTTTATCTACTCACCTGGGAGACAAAAACACAATGAGATTTCTACATTTATTACTTGGCTATCAGTTGTCAAGATTCTCTTTTCACACAATCCGGTTCCATGTAATGCTCAGAGGAGGATACATATCTCATTTTTCTAGTGCAGATATAGGGAGGTTTGAGGATATGGGAAATCCAAGTGAGTTCTATTTGTTGCTCAAAAGAGGATATCTCAAGTTTCAAACGCGGACAAGGTTATCTGATCAGTTCCATGTGTTGCTCAGATAAGGATATCATACATGGTGATATGGGGAGACCTTTTTTGTTTTGTTTCAGAGGGAGCTTCCACCATTTGCTGTGGAATTAATGGCTTAATTCTTGATCTGTTGGGTATTTGATTGTTCAACCTTGGAAAGGAACCCCCACTGGCATGAAAGGTTGTAGGCATTGTTTTGGTAAATATGGACTAGGCACTGGTAAGAGGTGAGAAGGAGAAAGGTTTGGCTTGACAAAGTGAATCTCCATCAGAAAGTTTCTATTTTACTTATTTTCATAATATTCAATTCATTATTTTTTAGGTTCTCACAAAACACAACCTTAACATAAAGTTCCTGGCATATATGAAACTAATTAAGTGCCTGTTTGGTGTTTTAAAAAAGGTAAGAAACACTGAAAATTTCTGAAAATATTTAAAAGTTTTTAATAAATTTTGCGCCCCTTGTACTCTATAAAATTTCTATAAATTTATATATATCTACATATTCCAACAAATTTTCACAAATTTTAATAAATTTTTTTCAAACCTTAATACCATTTTACAAACTCTAATAACTTTTCTACAAATCTCAAAAATTTTTAATTACTTTTAATAAATTTTGACGCAAAATTATTTCGATCTCTTCAAAAAAATTAATGCAAAAGTTAAAAAATTTTATTATTTATCTCTGAAAAATGTTGTTTGATTGTTGCCCGTTAAAAGTCAAAAATTTTGTTAAACCACATTTTTTTGTTATTTTTTGTCGCGTCAAACGCACCCTAAGTGACCATGCACCCTAAAAAATAACAAAAAGTTGTTTAATAATGATTCAAACAAATGGAAAAACTGGAAATGTTTTGATAGTAAAGTTTTTTTTTTTTTTTTTTTTTTTTTTGTGACCTGAAACTCCACCGATTTATTGTAACCCTCAACGAACTGCGTAGTTGATAAGTAAACCGGAAGCTCGCGCAATACTTCACAAATCACGCGAACCGGCTAAGTTCAAGGTTCACACCTTGTGTGGGTACCCCAAGAATTGTTGGGTCTTGGAGTCGAACTCCTGACCCTCCTTAGAGAAGCCAAGAGTTCTGGCTAACTATTCTAGAGTAGTTGGTTGTTTTGATAGTAAAGTAGTCGATGAAGAACCGTAAATAAAGAATATAGAGCCTAACCTAGCTCAGCCGAGCCAAACGGAGCTTCCAAATTAGCAAATAGCACCTCAAGAGAAATATCAAATACAAATGTTGCTTATTCAACCAAGTCCAAGCCACTATCGTCAACCATCACCAGTGGTTTGGGAGAGAGAATCAAGATGTAAAAAATTTTAAGCAGTTGGAGTTACATCCATGTTGTAGTTTCTTCGTAACATAGTATGAAAGATGTAACATCATCATCACATTTTTGTTCCCTCCAAAGAAAGAAAAAAAAAAAAAAAACACACACACACACACACACACAAAGTATATCAAGAAAATGGGATTTTTTTATTTAAAATAGAATTTTTTTTTTGGCATGAATTTGTAAAAACCATTATTTGAAATAACATTGAAAACTAATGTAAATACATTGGCCCACCAATGCATCTTGTTCCATCTATATCTGTTAATTTGTTGGTTCCTATATCACATTGATTTTCTCATCAAGGCAGAAGTCTTGTGAGGTTATAAATCCTGTCCCACATTGGATTTCTCATAATGGCAGAAGTCTTGTGAGGTTGTAAATCCTGTCCCACATTGATTTTCTCATAAAGGCAGAGGGGGCCTTGTGAGGTTATAAATAAAGGGTCATTTTCTTTGAAAAATACACACTAGTCAAAACTTTGGGTAGCAAACTTGTACTCTAGTTATATTCCTCCTTTGAGGTGAGAGTTGTAGTTTTGCTTGGGGAATTTCTTGGGTGAGAGGAAATATTGTGTGATTGTAATATTATTCACATAGTGGATTTTCTTCTCTGAGTGCCTGTGGACGTTGGCAAATTGCCGAATCACGTAAATCTTGTGTTCTTCTATTGTATGTTTTTCTTGTGTTCGTGTTTGTTATTATTTGCAGGGGTGTTGCCAAAATGTGATCCAGGGTTTCCGCAACAACAATTGGTATCAGAGCTCAGGGTGCCTTGGTTTGTGATATGGATACGTAAGAGTCTAAGGAAGTTCTGTCTAGGAGGTTGGGTTTTAAGTGGGACCAATGTGACCCCTCCAATCTTTCCTGGGAACTTACTTAGTGGGTATTATTCACTTCAACAAGGCATAATGTCAGGAAACTCTTCGTCTGCAAAGTTCGAAGTCAACAAGTTCAATGGAACGGGGAATTTTGGATTATGGCCGAGAAGGTTAAAGGATCTATTAGTGCAACAAGGAATGGCAATAGCATTGGCGAAGATGAAGCCTAAAAAGATGGAAGAATCAGATTGGCTTGAACTTCAGGAAAGGGCTGTGGCTACAATCAGATTGTGTCTGGATGATGACGTGATGCAGTATGTTATTGAGGAGAATTCACCAGCAGAGGTATGGAAGAAACTCGAAGTGAGATACATGTCCAAGTCTCTTATGAACAAGCTCTATCTTAAGCGAAATCTATATCGCTTGAAGATAGAGGAGGGCTCAGACCTGGAACAGCACATCAACGCGTTCAATCAAATCATTGGGGATTTGAAAAGGGTAGAAGTCAAGTGCGAGGATGAAGACAAAGCTCTCATGTTACTGCATTCACTACCAGATTCATCAATGTTTGAGAACTTGATCACAACCCTTACTTATGGTAAAGAGACTCTTGTATATGAGGAGATCACAATAGCCTTGTTAGATTTTCAACAAAGGCGGAAGCAAAGTGATGGAAATTCTCAAGGAGAGGGTCTGGTTGTGAAAGGCAAATAAGATAGAGGAAGGAGCAGACAAAGGGAATCGAATGGGAAAAAAAATTCTCGGTCCAAGTCAAGAAAGAAGAAAAATCCTCAATGCTTCAAGTGTGGCAAGAAGGGCCACTATAAGCGGGATTGCCCAGAGTGGGGTGAGGATAAGGGCGGCGAGAATAAAGATGGTTCAAAGTCTATAAATGTTGTAGAAAATGATTCGGAGGATGGCGACATTCTTTCAGTTTCATCAAGTTCAGATCTTCTCACGGATTCTTAGATACTAGATTCGGCGTGTTCTTTTCACATGACGCCAAACAGGGCGTGGTTCAACACCTACAGGTTAGTGGATTCTGGTTCAGTTCTGATGGGTAACGATGTTTCATGCAAAGTTTTTGGGATTGGGAATATCAAAATTCGTATGTTTGATGGTCTGATACGAACCTTATGTGATGTAAGACATATTTCTAATCTTAGGAAGAATCTTATTTCATTGGGTGCCTTAGATTCAAACGGATTTAGTTTTAAATCTGATGGCGGAACAATAAAACTTTCAAAAGGGGTGATGGTGGTGATGAAAGGGCAAAAAGTTTCTAAGAATATCTACAAACTATTAGGGAGTACAGTTGTAGGTGGAATTGCCGCAATAGAGTCTGATTTTGATAGCACAGTCTTGTGGCATATGCGACTAGGGCACCTAGGGGAACGTGGCATGTTAGAGCTACACAGGCGGAATTTGCTCAAAGGGATAAAGACTTGTAAGCTTGATTTTTGCAAGTATTGTGTTCTTGGAAAGCAGACCAAGGTGCAATTCAAGACAGCTACGTAGAAGACAGAAGGCATTCTTGATTATGTCCATTCAGATGTTTGGAGGCCAATGAGAGTTGCATAATGGCAGGGACATCAGTATTTCATCACGTTCATTGAAGACTTCTCCAGGAAAGTTTAGGTTTACTTCATGTAGCACAAGTCAGACGTGTTTGCCAAGTTCAAAGTGTGGAAAGCTGAAGTGGAGAACCAAACTAAGAGGAAGACAAAGTGTTTGAGGACAAATAATGGCACTGAGTACAAAGAGAAAAAGTTCATGCAATTTTGTGAGCAACAAGGAATAAAGAGACACTTCACAGTATGCAAGACACCGTAGCAGAATAGTGTAGCGGAAAGGATGAATCGAACAATTGCTGAAAGAGCAAGATGTCTCAGGTTGAATGCTGAGCTTACAAAAAACTTCTGGGTAGATGCGGTTAGTATGGCTTGCTTCTTAATCAATAGATCACCAAAGGTAACACTAGAAGGGAAGATTGCAGAGGAAGTGTGGATAGGGAAGGAGGTTGACTACTTTGGGTTGAGAGTCTTCGGTTGTCCTGCATATATGCATGTTTGTAGTGATGAGTGGTCCAAGCTTGACCAAAAGTCGCAACAGTGTATCTTTCTCGGGTATGAGAAAGGGGTCAAGGGGTATAAACTCTGAGATCCTAAGGCAAACAAGGTGGTGATCAGCAGAGACGTGGTATTTGATGAAAAGTCCATGTTAAAGAGTACTCAGTCATAAGAGCAGCAGAAGCCAAAATGCAAAGATTTCAGCAAGCAAGTGGTGCAGGTAGAGGTAGAGAATCAGGCTAAAGACATCTCTACTTAGAGTTTAGAGGCTCCGAGTTTGGAAGAGCAAGCTTCTAGTTCAAAGGAGCAACAGCACCAGAGTTTAGCTTCAGGGCGGACCAAACGCATTATCAAACCACCGATAGGTATGGTTTTGAAGATTTAGTTTCTTATGCACTTGTTACCAGTAGTGAGGATCCAATTACTTTTCAGGAGGCTATCAGCAGCCAGGAGAAGAGCAAATGGATGCAAGCTATGGTGGAAGAGATAGAGTCTCTGCATAAGAACAAGACATGGGAGTTGGTGGAGCTTCCAGAGGGAAAGCAAGTGATAGGATGCAAATGGGTGTACAAACGCAAAGAAGCTGCGTCAGAAAATAAATGTGAAAGATTCAAGGCTCGCTTGGTAGGGAAAGGTTACTCACAAAGGAAATGAATTGACTATGATGAGATTTTTTCTCCAGTAGTTAGACACACTTCTATCAGGGTGATGCTGGCCTTGGCAGCTCATTTTGACATGGAGTTGGAACAGATGGACATAAAGACGGTGTTTCTTTATGGTGACATTGAAGAAGATCTTTACATGGAGCAGCCGGAGGGGTTTTCACAACCCGGGATGGAGCAGTTAGTCTGCAAACTGACGAAGTCACTTTATGGGCTAAAGCAGTCTCCACGGCAGTGGTACAAGAAGTTTGACTGTTTCATGATCAGAATTGGCTACGTGCGATGTGAGTATGATTGTTGCATTTATGTGAAACGCCTTGATGATAGTTCTTTCATATATCTCCTATTGTATGTGAATGATATGTTGATTTCTGCAAAGAGTATCCTTGAAGTCAACAAGTTGAAAGCCTTGTTGAGTAAGGAATTTGAAATGAAAGATTTAAGCGCAGCCAAGAAGATTCTTGGAATGGAAATTCACAGGGACAGAAGCTCAGGGAGATTGTGGTTATCTCAGGAAGCTTATGTGGAGAAGGTGTTGAAGAGGTTTAGCATGGATAAAGCAAAATCGGTGTGCACACCTTTGGCGGGTCATTTCAGACTGTCTGTAAATCAGTGCCCGAAGTCCGAAGATGAGATCAGGGACATGGAGTCAGTTCCATATGCCAGTGCAGTTGGATGCCTTATGTATGCGATGGTTTGTACCAGACTAGATTTGGCACATGCGGTTAGTGTGGTGAGCAAGTTTATGGCAAATCCAGGGAGACAGCATTAGAGTGCAGTCAAGTGGATCTTCAGATACTTGCGGGGTACCACGAGGTATGGCATCATGTTCAGCAGACAACAGGAAGAGCTTTCAGTTGTAAGATATGTGGATGCAGACTATGCAGAGGACTTGGATAACAGGAGGTCGACTACTTGGTATGTCTTCACTCTGGCAGGAGAGCCTATTTGTTGGAGGTCCGTGGTTCAGTATCTTGTTACTCTTTCTACGACTGAAGTAAAATACATGGCAGTGGCCGAGGCTTTCAAGGAAGCATTATGGGATGCTGGACTAGTTAAGGAGTTGGGTCTACAGCAAAGTGGAGTTGAAATTTACTGTGACAGTCAGAGTGCCATTCATTTGGCGAAGAACCAGGTGTATCATGCTAGAACCAAACACATAGATGTGAGGTTCCACAAGATTCGGGAGTTGGTGTCTTCAGGTGAACTAGTGCTAGAGAAAGTTCACACTTCTGACAATGCTGCAGACATGTTGATGAAGTCCCTCATAGTAGATAAGTTCAAACATTGTTTGAACTTGATTCATGTCTCCAGTTGCTAGATGAGAGACGACCCCAGCTTATGGGGTTCGTGGTGGAGTTACCAGTATTCAGTTTCCTAAGGGGTGAGCAGTTAGGGATGTCAAATATACCCGTACCCGGTGGATACCCGCTTCACCCGCCCCGTTTAGAGAGGGTATGGGGATGTTAATAGCGGGGATGGGGACGGGTATGGAGATTTAAAATGTTACCCGCACGGGTATGGGGACGGGGACGGTAGTCTCCACCCCGTCCCGTACCCGTTTAAATATTTTTTTGTTAATTTTGTTAGTGTGGTGACTCTTTTAGAAGTCCCACATCGGTTTCTCACAAAGAAGTGAAGGTCTTGTGAGGTAATAAATAAAGACCACTTCATCTTTGGTTAAATGCATCAGTCAAAGTCAAATATTATATATATATTTTTAATTTTTATTTAATATATATATGTAATATATTTTTTTATTTAATATATATAATATTTATAATAATTTTAAATATTTATTTTATACATATAATATATAATTTGTAATAATTAATATCCTTCGCGGGTAAACGGGGACGGGGATGGGGAATTCATTACTTTGTGGGGACGGGGATGGGGAATTCATTACTTTGTGGAGACGGGTATGGGGAAAATTTTTTCCCCGAAACGGGGACGGGGACGGGGACGGGGACGGGGACGGGGACGGGTAAGGGTATTACTAAACGGGGACGGGGACGGGAAAGGTCATACCCGCCCCATACCCGCCCCGTTGACATCCCTATGAGCAGTCGCCAAGGTGGAGATTGTTAATTTGTTGGCTCCTATCTCACATTAGTTTTCTCATAAAGGCAGAAGTCTTGTGAGGTTGTAAATCCTGTCCCACATCGGTTTTCTCATAAAGGCAGAGGGAGCCTTGTGAGGTTATAAATAAAGGGTCATTTTCTTTGAAAAATACACACTAGTCAAAGCTTTGGGTAACAAACTTGTACTCTAGTTATATTCCTCCTTTGAGGTGAGAGTTGTACTTTTGCTTGGAGAATTACTTTGTGGGGTGTATTAGGGTATTGGGTGAGAGGAAATATTGTTTGATTGTAATATTATTCACATAGTGGATTTTCTTCTCTGAATGCCTGTGGACGTAGGCAAATTGTCGAACCACGTAAATCTTGTGTTCTTTTATTGTGTGTTTTTCTTGTGTTCGTGTTTGCTATTATTTGCAGGGGTGTTGCCAGAAGGTGATCTAGGGTTTCCGCAACAACAATATCAAATCTTATTTATTTTTATTATTTTATTTTATTTTATTTTGGAGGGGGGGTTGTGTGTGTTTGTGTTTGGTCAATGTCCCTCTTTGGTCCCCGTTGGATGGATCTTAAATCTATTTTTAAATAGAAGAGGATCTTCAGAAGAAAGTGAATACGTGACTCAGCAAAGGATCATGTATCGAAAACTACTGGTTTTGTTGATGGCAGAAGCTAAAGACTACCTGTAGCCCACCTAGTAAGTGATATAAAAGTGCCTAGGAGGTGATAAAAGAATATTTTGATATTAACTCCGAGGGGTAGATCAACTAGTAAATTTTTAGATTTGTTTAGTTGTTAGTTCGATTCTACTCAACTTTTCAAGACCATTAGAGATTTATTTGGTCGTTAATTTCAAGACTTTCTTAATTTAGGTGCATGCAAATTGGTCCGAACACTCTAAATATTAAAATATATATATATATATTTTAATATTTGTATTTTTTTTTGGCTATATAGATAAATAAATATTTTGAAGGCATGTTTTTCCCTTTTAAATTCTTAATAATGCTTCTAGGGCACTAGTTAGCAAGAGTTTTTATTTATTATTGGGGTTTGTTTTTATCATTTTTCTTTATTTTCCTAGCTGCTCCCCCCCCCCCCCTTTTTTGGTGCCCCATGAAGCTTGAAACCACTTTTATTTTTGGGTAAATTAATTAAACCTTTGTTGAAGTTTGCCAACAATACAAGTTTCCTTCATAAGGTAAGTAAAATTACCTTATGAGTTCGGTCTAGATTAATTTAACGCCAATATTCTACCAAATACAATATTCATATTGAAATAAAGATTATACATAAAAAAAAGTAATCTAATATTATATCATATCTTTTATAATATTATTATTACGATATTATTTATGCCCTACGAAAGACTTTTGACTTCCAAAACAGAATAAAAATAATGAGAAGGCCTTGGTTCAGACTCAACCGTTGTTTTCCTTGTGCGTTGTGCGAGGCTCAAATCAAAGGCTGGCATGTTATCGCACTTTCTTCGGAAAAATTACATTGAAAGGAAAATCATGCATAAGAAATGGGGTGAGAGAGGCTCGAACTCTCGACCTCAGGATTACTCAGAAGCTATGAGACCTACGCGCTAGCCAACTGCGCCACCACCCCGTGTGTGTAGACTTCAATTTTATTGACAAGAAAGCGAAATTTAATTATCAAAAAAAAAAAAAAAGCGAAATTTAAGCCCCATAAGAATTTATTATTATTGTTATTTTTTTTTGGGTAATTATTATTATTATTGTTATGGTTACTGATTATAAATCAACCATTTCTAAAAATTCAATCTACTAATAAATTTTATACTATTATTGGGGATGTTTGGAGTTGTTTAAATTTATTTTAATTTGTAAAAGTTACAATCTCATAATTTATGTAATGAGTAAAAAAAATTTAAATTTTAAAGAGATTTGACGAGATTTAAAGAGAAAAACGTTACTCCAAACGAAGCCATTATTATTATATTATTCTAACACTCTGTTTAGAAACTTTTTTTTTTTTGAAAATTGATTTGATTTTAAAATAAAGGTTTGATTTGATTTGGTAAATAAAATTTTATATTTGAAACACATTTTCAATTAAAAAAATTGAATTGATTTAATTTACGAGAAATATCAAATTTAGCCATGATAATTGTAAAATATGGTAAATACGATATATAATGATAAATTTGTTCATTTACTTAAATTATTTAAGAAAATAATGAATTCTTATCAAATTCTATTATTTTTTTTTTGTTGAATCAACTAATATAGAAATCCAAAAATTTAAATAATAAAATTAAATCAAATCTAGTTCATAAAATTTTATTTTAATTTCAAACATAAGAATTGATGAAAATTTTTATTAAATGAAATTAAATCCTATCAAATTTACTATTCCAAACAAAGTGTAATTACAACTATAAATTTTGAATTCAAATCAACCCACCATCATATTTGACTACTGAGATTATTCTATGCATAAAATACCCTCTTTGGACTCAGAAGAACTGACATTGTTACTTTCAGTATCACCTAAATATCAGATTTGGGATATTGAATTAAAATTTAATAGTTCAGATTTATTCACATATTTTTAATTTAAAAATACTTGAATGAAAATAAACTATTAAATGTTAATTTAGGGGGTGTTTGGAGGCCTAAAAAAACTCAAAAAAACTCAAAAGTTGGAGTTGATGTGATGTAAAAATAACAGGTGACAAAATTTGATTAGAGGGATTTGAAGACTTTTAAAAGTTTTTTTAAGTTTTTTGAGATGCCAAACGCACCCTTAATAATTCTGAAACTTAATCTTACGGGTGAAGTCAACCTCCCCCCTTCTGGAGCTTTCCCAAGAGTGCACCTCAAATTTGAGCTACTAGTCTTAAAACGGGCGGGAGAGGCTGAAAAGCCTAGCCCGATGTAGAAGTCTCCAGGCTTAGAACGGGTGAAGCAAAAGCAAAAGAGCTTGAATATAGCGGGTTGTGTTTGATTTATAATTTTATTTAAGAAATAAATATTTTAAAATTTAATGATTTTATTAAATAATTTATTTATTTTAAATAATTTAATGATTTTAGAATTTTTTTGTTTTCGATTGCAAAAAATTTTAAAAATATTTTTTTATATATGAGTAAATATATTTTACATTAAAAAAAAGAACCTCAATTGTTTTATTTTTTGATAAATAAGCCCAGCCAAAGCTTAGAAATGCTAATTTGGAGAGAAGATATTGTGGAAGCAGGAGTCCCATCATCCTCCGTCTCCAAATGATAACTATAAGATATAAAATATGGATGGCATATATTCTGAGTTCAACGCCAGAAAATCCCACCACGGAAAAGATAATGAAGAATAATTGCTTGTCATAATTAACATCATATATTGATTGTGACGCAAAAGAGATTGGCATCTCAAGAGTTATACGTGGTCGGAATCGTTGAATTAATTCAACAGTTTAAATATATTTATATATTTTTATTTTTTTTAACTCAAAACCTGATGTGGACAAATTGACTATAGGCACCACCTTTTCAAATTAATCTCAAGAATTATGTAATCAGAATCGTTAAATTAAAAATTAATTTAACGGTCCAGACATATTTTATGTGTTTTAAAACCTAGGATGGGTCATTGGATCCACCCCACCCAAACGGAGAGCAAGTGGTCAATCAGTCATAAGTATAATTACAACACAATTCAAACTTAAAACTCCGAATTTATGGTTCATTCAAGACTCTTTTTGATGGTTGGACTACTCTGAACCATCAACTTTTAATCTTATCATCCCAATCACGCCAATGTGAACTTCATAACAAAGAAGATATGCGTACAATCAAGCAAATCCCCATTTGGGCTGCCTCTCAATCCTAACCATGTGTCTCCCCCTGGATATGGAGCCATCCAGGAGCCCATTAGTTGATTACAGGAATCTTATCTGCAATGCGCATGGATATATCTTCCCTCACCCTCTATGTGAATTAAAATTTTGTTAAATAAATAAAAATTTTAAATTCTTTTTAAAAAAATTAAAATTATTAAATTTAAAACTAACATATTAATGAATGTTTTTTTTTTAATTTTATTCTATCTTTAATCAATTTAAATAAGGACATTTTTGAAATTTTAAGTTCCCTCTTTTTTTTTTTTTTTCCTTTTTTTTCTCATTTGTTTTCTTTCACGAAATATTTACTTAAAAAGACAAATATTTTTGAGTAGAGATGTGATAAAAGAAAAAAAGAAAAAAAAAAGGGAGATTCAAAATACCTTTTTCCATTTGACTTGTGATGAAAAACAAGAAGAAAAATACAAGAAATTTTTAAAATTAAAAATAATTAAATTAAAAAATTAATTTATTATATTTTAAATCCATTTAAATAAATATATTTATTTCAGATTTTATATTTCCTTTTTTCTATTTTTTACTTTTTTTTCCCGCTCTCTCGTGTTAAATCTTCACTCCAAACACGCCCGCAAGAAAAACAGGAAAAATGAACCATGTTCATTGAGGTTGTCTTCGGAGCTACAACCTACAAATGGAAAAGAAAATTACAGGAAAAAAAATGTTTAAATTAAAAGAAAAGGTAAGAAAGTTAATTAAAATGAAAATATTAAATTTATTTATTTATTTTTTTTATATGATTAAGAAAATGAGAACAAATAAATAAATATTTACCATAATTTTATTTTTTATTTAATTAAACATGAAAAGTTAGACGAAAAAATAGATAAAAAAAATTTTCCCCTAATTTTTCTTTTCCCTTGAAAAATATATCTTAATTATGAACAGAGTCTAAATGACAAAAAATCAAGCGAGTAAGGCATGCACATGAAAGAGCTATTCATGGAGCTGAAGTAGAATACGAGAAGAAAATAACTAGACAAAAATACAACTATCCAAAATAATTAGACATAAATTAGAGATAATCAACCGTATAAAATAATACTATAATTGCTCAACCACACTTTTTTTTGGCTCTTGAATAAATAAATAAAAAATGCTATTTTCTGTTCTTTGTCTAGTTGTGAGTGGGTGCCCTCTTGTTGAAGTAGATAAATTGTAGATTCGTAATTCGTGCAATAAGATAAAAAGTGAATAACTTTTAAAAATTCTCAAAAATTTTCAGACATTTTCAGAATTTTCTAACAAACCAAACACAGTCTTTATAAAAAAAAATAATGTGAAGCGAGAGAAATTAATAAAGAAGTGAATTTACCATTTCCTTTTATAGAAATGGTATAATAGATGTTCTTTCAGGTCCAGTGGAGTGTGTATAACAACCTGATGACAATAGGTGAGAGGAAAATCATCATCATTTTTTTTTTGAAGCACAAACCCACAATCCAACATTCTAATTCAAAAACTAGAAGCTACGTGAGAGATATAAACTACACACACGCACCCTAACTGTCCTGAGTAGAACAGCCTACTCACTACAATCCCTTAGGCTAAAAGTAGTTAGATTCGGGTATACGAGCAGCTATGCTCCCCGAAAGTAATACACCCATAAAAGTTTATCATATCAAGCTTATTCTGTTACACGCTCATAAAAAACTATCTAAAAAAGTAACCAGAATAAAGTGAAATATTTGTGAGCCCATCACTCGAAAACAACAGATCCATTAAAGTACATTTTATGATTCTACTATTGCCACATCATTCTAGTCCAATAACATTTTCCTTCCAATTTTATGTTTTCATTCCATTTGAAGTATAAATAAAGGCAGCCAATGACTACCTACAGCTGATTCAGACAAGAATATTAGAGTACAGTATACGATGACCAGGTCCATCACCATAATTAATTTGCAAATCACTAAAGAGGGCAGGGGAATCAGTTACAATGAACATTAAATTTTCAAGGCACTCTTACCTTCGCCTTCTCATTGTTTCCTTCTGGAAAAGAATAGGCAAATATTTAAGCAACAAATAAGTCCCTCCCCATTTGGTCTTCTGATAATTTCACCCGATGCTTGAGCCGCTTGCATAGAGGTCAATGCTACCTACTTGAAGCCGGGAAGTTGCTTTATCATCTCGAACTGCCAGAAACCTGAACCTGCAATTATTGTCTTCAATTAAGAGGCCGTTTGGAGCTCAAAAAATTAGAATGAAATATGGTTTGGGTTACTTTTTGGTGTTTGGAGTGTAAACCATAATCAACACAAAAAATATAGATGAATAGTTTTGTTCGAACAGTCCGGTCTAACGAATTTTAGCAGACACTCCTTGACTTTTCTATAATAACTTTTTGAAATTTGTTGAAATGTTATTGGGATTTATAAAATTTTTTTTGGGATTTGTAAAAATATATAAATTTATAGAGATCTATAAAGGTTCATATAATTCGAAGCGGAGAAAGTTCTATGGAAAATTGTAGAGAATTATAGAGATTTTGAGAGTTTTTCGACGCTTTTCAGAGCTCTAAACGTACCCTAAATTGTCTTAAAAATACTAGAAAACGAAAGGGTTTGTTAAATTAATTGCATTCCAGGGGAAGATTACCTGAATGCATTTGCTGGGAAACGCACCGATCTAATCTCGAATGTGCTCCGCTCAAAACGGTTTGTGAACATCTGAGACGTTTGTTTATCTAGAAGACGCCAGCTGGAACCTCCATCATCACTTCCTTCAAGGACCCTGGCACCATAAAATTAAATCATTGCTGAATAAAAGTCTGGTATTGAAGTTAGAAGAAAGCAGCTACAGATTCTAAATGAAAAACATGGCAGAGTGATTACCTAAAATGCCGGTAGATAAAAGAGTGATAGAGAAGATAGATAAGCGAAAATAATTGCACAACCAAGACTCAAGGTTGCTAAACAAGGAAAGATATTAAACGTTGCTTATATTTTAGAACATCGTACCAATCCATTGGATCCCTCTCTGGAGCATCATTTGCTGACATTAACTCATATGCCACAAGCTCATGCATCTGGTTGTCCAATACTTTGTATATAATCCAACAACCTACAGCAACACGTCCCAATGTTAACTGAAAAGCAAAGTTAGCTAGATGTCAAGTATTTAGAAAGAAATAACTAGACTTACCCAACAGTTATACACATGGGCCAGTTTTTTTCTTTTTTTCATTTTCTTCTTTCTTTTTTCTTTTTTTTTTTTTTCACTTCATTTTATTTTGAGATCGGTTAGAGAAGGCAACTTCTGAGCCTACCCGAGCCCAATCTTACTTAATGCAATGTTTAGGTCTATACCATGGTATGTATCCTAAAATAGAAACTGCAAGCCACCTACAATTAGTACAGCCTGATGGGTAAAACCATAGTTACCTAGTTCGCGGGTCGATCCGGTATGTGGTACGGGTATGAATTTGCGGTACGGTACCTTGGTTGGTACGTGGTACGGTGGGGGTGTACTTAACTAGAACGCTATTTTGGATCGCAATTCGCTTTAAATTTTTATTTGGTTCGATACATATAGTATTTGCAATATGCTTAATGTATATTATAAAATATGTATGAAGTCTTTAACAACAATAATAAACATGATAAAGAGAATTATCTAAATAATAAAACTTCATTTAAATCATTATACTAGCACCCAAAATGAGTTGTAAATAGTTTAATTATTCCAAATATCAAAAGAAATCATATATGAAAACAAGTTTTAGTGGACTACCAAAAAGTTAAAATACTTAAAAACACATCAATTGTTCTATGACAATCTTTTTCCCTTGTCTTTAGAACTGTTTCCTCTTGCAAAGTCGTAAAAATCAAGTTAGTTAAATCAATTTATGATATCTAAAGCAAATCAATTAAATTATTTAATTAATTGTGATATATATGTTTTTTAAAAATATTATTAATTGGCCATTACAATTCCTAACTGTAAATAAGGAATTCTACTTAATTTAGGAAATCAAACCAATTTATATTATTTAATTATCTGTAATATATGGATTCTATTTAATTTAGGAAATCAAACCATTTGTATTATTTAATTATTTGTAATATATGTGTATATATATATTAATATTAATATGTACTTTAGGAAATTAAATTAAAGGAAGTTGTAGATATATATTAGGAAGTTGCAAAGTTTCTTCTTTTGATTTGAAAAAGAAAAGGAAATTCTTAAAGTCATTTTTGTTTGGAACAAAAAACATAAATTAATTATCCTAATATAAAAAAATAAAAGAAAATAAATTGTAGGGTTTTTTTTTTTTACCAAATTTTGATTTATATATTAAATAAAGTTGTAGATATATATTGGAAGCTAAAAAGTTTCTTATTTTGATTTGAGAAAGTAAGAGAAATCTGAAGAGTTTTTTTTAGTAGGAACATAAAAATTAAAAAGGAGGAAGTTGTATAGTTTGCATTAATTCTTGACCAAAATACAAAAAAGAAGCTGTAGAGTCTCGTTTGACAACAAACAGTCTGCGATTGAACCAGATAGGCAGTGACGGCTCTAACCTTAAGCCCTGCGACACCTACCGCGATGAAACCCTATGGGCGACAACTTCGAATCAAAGAAGGCTGACGGCGATGAATGGCGACGACTACGAAACAAAGAAAATCTACGGCAATGAAGGCCGACGACGAAAAGAGGCGACGACGAATCTCAAGGTGATGATGAAGAAGGTCGGTTGCAACAACGATGGAGGTTGACTGCGACGAATCTCAGGTACTCCTCATATCATGAATCTGGATCGCTAAAATTTACGATCTAGATCGCGAACGCATCCCGTTTGGGATCGCGCGATCCGGTTCGAGGATCGGAAAGGGGGGGAGCGAACTAGGTAACTATGGGTAAAACACTTGCACCCCATGCCATCCCAGCTATTTTTATCCTTGATTGGAATATGGCAATATGCAATCGACTAAAAATAAACCAATCAGTGGTAAAACCTAGAGATCATATTCAAATATTTCAAGAGATGAATGCAGGAAATAAGCAAGGGTGAAGATATGCAAATAACAAAAAGGGCAATCTGCCAAATATATCTGCAACCGCAAATGGTTCCTTTATTGGTATATTTTATTTATTATTATTCTTTTACAACCACTGATGGAAGGAGGATTTGTTTGTATGAAGAAAATATATATATATATATATATATATATCAGGAAAAGGTTATTGTCCTAGTTGCACTCGCAACAACTAACTAAAACGGATACTTCTTTGAGAAGGATACTTTTTTGAGAATTTTAATTAAAAGATAGTTAAATTTGAGATTCAAAGTAGGGGTTAAATTTGAGATTCAAAGGTTGTGTAAAACTACTTATAACTGAGAGCCTTAAAAGAAAGTTAAATTTGAGATTCAAAGTAAGGTTGTGTAAAACTATTTATAACTGAGTGCCTACAATCGCAACTCACATTAATCCAAAAATTACATGAAATGTCGAATGGTCAACTTTTCTATTTAATAAATATTTTGTAAGGTCAAAAACCTGAATGGTTTTGAATATTTAAATGCTTTGTAACGAGGGGGGAAAATGCAATCAGAAATCACTCTCTCCCTGAAGTCAATGAAATGGATGGGAGTAGTTTTAAAATAAGATGATTGTAAATGCAAAATTCAGTCACAGTATTTTGTTCATAAAACTGAAAACTTCAGTATTTTAGTTCCTGGGAAATATTCGTGAAAAATATCAATTTGCAATTAATCTTTAACAGAAAGAAACACCAACATATTATATCTATAGAAGCCTATCAAAGCCAACAGCTTTTCCTTTTAACCTCTAAGGGATTGCCTAGCTAGCAAACTGAATGACAGTGTGCTGAGTGAGTATGTTGTACATAAAATCCTATTTATCCGTTTTCAATTTCCTCTTGCATTTGACACATGGCAGGTTTATAGCCAATAGAAGATACCTTTTGCACCATTTGGTTCTTCCCATTTTGACAAGCGAGTTCCGTCAAATGCAGATGTGACCTGTAAATTATTGACAGCAACGGATTTGAAGATAGCTTCATTATCAACAATAGAATCATAAAGCAGCATGAATCACATCATAAATAATTCTCAAACTATTGAACTCAGGATTATCAAGCTAATGCTACTTACAATTCCAAAAGGAAGCTCTTCTCCACTAGCAAGGACCCAACCGGAACATATTCTGTTTAGCTTTAGAAGTGGCCAAGAAAGGGAATTTTTATTGATGCTGTCACATTTGTTGACATTATGCATCACATCATCCAGCGCATGGAACAAAACAGGCAATGCTATGGAGGTTTTAACAGGATCAGCCGCCAAACAAATGTCAGTCCTCCCATTGGCATCCAACTCACTCTTCAGGGAAACAGCATCAAGCAATTGACCAAAACAGGGTAGTATCTGACGCAAAAGTGAAGCATTAGAAACAGAGTTTACAGAAGTTCTCCTCATCCTAAAAGGGGAGCTCTTGATATTGACTAAAATCTGTCTAAAAATCTGCAGGACTTCAAGAGCTTTAGATTTAGAATATGATTTCTCTGCAAACTGCGAAATGACAGGACAAAATGCATTATAGATCTTTGTCACGTGCTCATCTATGCAGTTACGGACTGGACAAGATGAAGAACTTAAAGAACAATTCTCATCAGAACCAAATTCAGATCTTGATATTCGCCAATCCTTGTCACCACTTTGTCTTCCAGGTAATGAGATTGAAGAATCATCATTTGAATGCAAATCTCTTTCCAGTGCTTCTGCTTCATTCCTGTCACGTTCCTCCAGTGCAGCAACCACTTGAGTTGTAAAATTCTGTCGACATTCTCTTCTTATATTAGAGAGAATAGAACACAGAACAGGCTCTGTGGTAATGTCCCGCCGAGAAAGAACCTTCAACAAAAAAGTACTCTTGATAAATCAATATTCACATAACAGAATATATGAAGGTGAGATCTACAAAAGTTTAAAAATTATAAAGCTACCTCATGCCACTTCCTTGTGTAGCGTTTGGTGACATCATACACTCCATCTTTTGCAATAGCAATTACATAACTCAAACTCTTTCCCCAGCTTCAAAGAATAACATTTATAAACAGTAGAAGTGGTAGTTGAAAGTCAATTCCATGATGAAGCACAAAGATGAAAGCAATAATTCTAACACTATTGATTTTGTGTTACAGAAAGTACCCCTTCTCGTATAGTAATGGATTGTCATATATTCCTTCACAGGGATCCAGATGCATCCATCTGTACAATTCGGCCTCACCATAAGAGGTCCTAGTCGCACGTTTAGAACATAATAAATAACAGCAACTAGATGGAGAAAGTTCACCTTCCCAGAAAAGTTGAGAAGCACTCTGTCCAAAGATGATCTGTGAAATCCAAGATCTGAACAAAGAAAAGTGCGTAAAAAAGGATAACTATTTGAGCAAAGGTTCCTATGTCCGGGCAAATATGATAAGAAGTTCATTAAACCCCTCCTCATCAATTGACATAAAGCAATACAATTTAAGCTGGTGCATATGCTAATTAAAAGGCTAAATATGCCCATTAAACTTCACAGCTTTCAATAAAAATTTTGTTTGATGCACAGATATTCTAAGAAAGACATTACTTAAAAGTAAGATGGCAATAAACCAGGGGCAATAACTTTATAGACAAATAGATAGCAAAAAGTAACAACTGAGTAAAGTGGAACAACTTGAAACTGTTACAGTCAATGGGCAATGACACTCAATGGCAGGTCAAGCTCAAAGCAAAACACCAAGTTCCATTTAAATTTTTCTGAATGTCAATAACCCATTATTACGGAGAAAATAAGAAATGTTATTTGGAGAAAACTAATGCTCACTAGTCACTTCTAATGACAGCCATATATAGCATTATTTCTCATATTAGTTTCAATGATTATGAGTAACAACAAAGTTGCAAGTCTTCAAAGTATCCTGGCTAATTTTTTATTGGACTTGGTCTTGTCACCTTAAATGTTGACATGCAACGTTTACTACCACACCAATACCCAATTTAAAAGCCAAATTTTTCTAGTCAAGAAATTCCAGCAATCTGCATACTGATGTCTAATTTTCACTCTCAAACACTTCGGCCAATTGAAGCTATAACCAATGTTCCAACTGTTAGAGATACGTTAGAGAGTGAACATGGTAGGTAGATTAGGTGATCGATTCTGATATATTATAGGTTATTACGACTGATTGTAAATTTGTAATTATGTAATTGATTCCTATATATTATAGGTGATTATGATTGATTGTAATTATGTTGTTTCCTAGTTTGTATAGGCATCAAGCAATTACATTCAAAAGCTTGTTTTCTGACATGCTATTAGAGCAGAGGTCCTAATCACTGTGATTCTTCTTTTGGTTCTTGTGCCTATATCAAGAATGTAGACACCAACAATCAGAATCCTAATCTCTTTGTGAGTAGCAAAACCCTAATCTGCTTGTTGCCACTAGCATACAAGAGGTCACCTTTTTCTCTAACAAAGCACAGGTGGTCTTCCTATTTCACCAACAAGCACATGACAAACCAACAGAGCTCCATGACTCCAAATACCAAACAATGCAGTCTCTGGTGATCATCTCCAATATCACAGACATAGTGGTCTTCGGAGACTTCACCAGCAGCCACTAGTCATCTTGACCATCATCAGCCACCTACAAGAGACGTTGTCCAAACCACATAGTCACGCAACGTCCCACGTGCTACCACACTCCATCATCAGCAAGCCAGTTAGATCTACTTGCAGGTCAGTCCACTCACACGTACAGCCCCATGTCTTCCCCATTCGAGCTTTGTAAGCCACTCCAACAATTGCCTCCTTCCAGTGACCTTTCTGCCATGATTTGCGAGCTCGTGACACTCTGACAACACTCCAAGACACTCTGAGCTCATATTTTCACCTCTATTCTATCGCAAATGGCATCTGAGTCCAATATAGTCTCCAATGCTCCTCTTATGAAATCCAAGTTAATTGGTTCCACTAATAGGCATAACCATTTAATACCAAAATTTTAAAAAAGAGAAGAATTATCTTCATTGGTCCAAGGTAGTCATAATTGCCTTAATTGGACTAGGCAACGAGAAACATCTCATCAACTCTACTCCGGCATCATCTTAAGGCCTCCTATGACACCTAGATTCAGAATATGCTAATATTGCAAGTCTGTTATAGAACTCAATACTTTGTAACTCTAAAGAAAATGTATGAAGAGTTGAACTCACTTCAGCTATTAACGAGATACAAAAACATCGTGAACAGATGGTAATACTTAGTTTCTTGCTAGCATTGATCCAAAATTTGAATGAGTACAAACAAAAATACTTGGAAGAGCCTCTCCCCTGCATTTTGCTGAAGAGTCGAACTTAGTATGAAGAGTTGAACTTAGTAAATGGTCTTCTATGTTGACATAGATTGTCATTTTTTCAGAGAGAAGGTCCTACAGAATACCACCAAAATTAGTCACGTTCAATCTGAAGATCAACCAGTTGACTTATTCACTAAAGCTCTTAGAGGTTCTCTAGTCTAATACATTTGTAACAAACTTAGAACGTATAATATAGATGCTCCACCTTGAGAGAGAGTGTTAAAAATATGTTAGTGTAAATATAGTAGGAAGATTGGGTGATTGATTCTTCCTAGCATAGGTAATTATATTTTTTCCTAACATGTCTAGGTTCCTATGTACATAAATAGATGCTATGACAGCCCTCATGGCATCAAGCCATTACATTCAAAAGCTTGTTTTCTGACAATAACAAACCAGTTCCCAAGCCAAAGCCTCCTCAATATTTACAATAAACAAGAATTTTCAAGCCATAAGAGAGAATATGCTTCCGTGAAGAAGAACATGTCACAGGACTTAAATTTTTTATACTGAGTTAGAAAAGGCATTTCAAGAAGCCTAAGAAGGAAATCCTATACTATGATTTTCATAAAGCTACTTACAAGACGAGATTCATAACCAAAAGCTCGGCAATACAATGTAAAGCAATTGGCCCACTCCCCACAGCGCCCCCTCCTTGTTTCCAGAAGCTGCATAAAATATATTATGACATAATTTGTCAAATGAGAACTTCTCAATCAGTTTTTTTTTTTTTTTGGGGGGGGGTGTTGGAGGGGGGGTTGGATTTTTTTTATTACCTTTGAAGGATCATTATAGCGCGGGAAACGAGTGATTGTCGAGCAAATATTACAGCTGGTACAGTTAAAAGATTGCGGTAAAAATAAAAAACGAAAGAAGTATATCATTTGGCAAAATATGAATTGTCAACTGATATAGGTAAATGGCTATTTACAAGCCATTATACAGAAGATAAATTAAATCTATCAACATTCGACATAAAGTATAATTAGACATCGCATTTATCAGCACTTCAAAATTGTTGATTAAGCAAGAGGATGAGATAACCAGAATATTAAAAAAATGCTAACTTGCAATTTAATATTAAGTTTATAATGCAAAGAGCAACTTCAATATAGTGATAGACACAGGCCACTTAAAGATTCAGAATCCATCAATATAACCAACATTTCACATAAGTGGATGAAACACCAAGATGGGTGGAAAATTTTAACATGTGCCATTTAATATTAGTTATAGTCAAACAAAGAGAAGAAAAATATAATATTGAACAAAAATGAAAAAGAAAAAAAAAATTCTAGAAGTTATGCTTAACATTTCTTCACAAGTTTATGAACTCTAAAGTAATTTTAAATACTTCAGAATAAAAATCCAACACATTCTGCAAAGCCCAAATATAAAAATATGAAAGCATAATAAAGATTAGTTCGAACCTAACTCCAAGTTCTTTCAAATAAATAAAATTTCAAGATGAACAAAGAAAACAAAAATGATTTTAGTATGAAAGAATTGGAAGCATAATAAGAATATGGTTCATAATAATCAAAGATATCAAATGGACTTATTTTCCTCATTTTGTCTCCTTATTTTTTATTAACATAATAGTTTTTAATTTCATAGTCAGAGAATCTAGGCTAGGCATTCTCTCTGTGTCAAAACCAAGTCAACAATAGGATCAAGTTGCTAGTAATTATTTGTTCTTAATTCACTGGCATTCATGTTATCAAGCTCGAACCTAAGAAGCAAGGAAACTTCTAGGAAGTTGACATATTGACTGTATTTCAGCGTTGGAAACTTGCTTAGACATGCCATATTATTTTTTAATTGTTTTAGAACCAAACACTTGAGTGATACACGTAATTGTCACTTAACATGATGAAACAAGTAATTTTGAATTAAAAAAATGGAATAAAATAACAAGATAAATGTATTTCTAATATAAAAGTGAATAAATAGTTGTTTTTCATATATATATATATATATATGTATGTATTTATTAATGTGTCCATAGTGTGTTACATCCTAATATTTTTCATAATTAATGTATTTGTATATTCATGCCGTGTTCTCCATAATCCGACTCTATATTCATGCTTCTTAGAGACAAACAATATTTAGGCTTCCCAATGATCTCCCCCCCCCCCCCCCCAAAAAAAAAATTTACTTCATTTTATTCAATTAATCTGTACGCTATAATGAATATTGGCTTTGGAATAAGTAAGACTAAAGCAAAGCATATGCATTGTAAATTTACTAAAACTAAAACTATGAATGAGGTCATAGTGAAAATTAAGGATCAAGAATGCCAAAAAGTCATCAACTTTGATATCTTGGATCAATTGTTCATGTAAATGGAAGGATTAAAGAGAATATTATCCATAAAATTCAGATAGAGTGATTAAAATGGAGAAGTGTCTCAAGTCTTTTTTATGACCAGAGAATACTTATTAAGTTGAAATTTTATAGGATATGTAAGTCACAGGATTCAGACTGAGTCGACCAAATGGAGGAGTGCTTCGGGAGTCTTGTACGATTGAAAAGTCTCCCTCAAGGTGAAAGGAAAGTATTATAAGATGGCGGTAAGACCAACGTTACTATATGGATCAGAGTGTTTGGCAGTAAAGCATAATCATGTTTAGAAGATGGCAGTTGTGGAAATGAGAATGTTAAGATGGATGTGCGGGATTACAAGGAGAAATAGGATTAAGAACAAGGAGATTAGGGACAAAGTAGAAATATCACCGATTGAAGATAAAATGAGAGAAAATCAATTAAGATGGTTTAGTCATGTTAGAAGGCATCCAACAGAGACATCTGTTAGAAGGTGTGAAAGTGTGAAGTTGCCAGGAGTAGGAGAGGAAGAGAAAGACCCAAGAGAAATTGGAAAGAAACTATTAAACATGACCTGGTCTACCTGAATCTAATGGAGGACATGGCCCTAAACAGATTTGATTGACGTCGTCAAATCCATATAGCCGACCCCACCTAGTGGGAAAAAGGCTTAGTTTGGTTTGGTTATAAGATCAATTATGCCTTACATATAGAATATCAAGCTATTAAGAAACAACACTCCCATAAGATGAGTGTAACGGAAACGAAGATACTAAGATGGATGTGCAATTATACAAGAAAAGATAGGATAAGAAATAAATATATACAAAAGAAAGTAAAGGTAGCAGCGATAGAAGAAAAGTTGAAATAAGGTTGTTTAACATGGTTTGGTTATATCCACTGTAGAACTAGGATGCACTAGTACAAAAAAAAATAAATAAGTGAATTCAATTAAAAGAAGTAAAGAGAACAAAAATTAGACCTAACAATTACATTGTCTGAAATTGTAAGGAATGATTTAATTTCATATGATCTCACGAAAAAACATAGCCCATGACAAAAAATGAGTGAAGAGAATTCATGTAACCAATGAAAAGTGATGAACCCGAATCATTATCCTTGGGGCTGCACATGTGGGGCCCATGCATTGGTGACCCTTATTTATGCTTTCATTAAAAAAAAAAACCCTGTCTAACTTGGTTCATGCACGCAAATTCCCTTTATTTGGAGTTGCTTGCACATTTAATTATTCAATATTTTGATATGGACCATTGTACATGAGAAACTCAATCAAAAGATGGGCCTGCCATATGATTTGTGTAGGGGCATATAAGGGCTTGAACAAACTTCATATTAATTTGAAACTCATGTAGACCAATTTGGTTGTTTTGGTGCAATAAAATACCTTTGACCGCACAACCATATGAGAAAAAGACATATAGAGATTTATTCATATTAACTTGAAACTCCCAGTGCACTATAATATATTTGACCAAACAACCATATGATGGAGAGAGATATAGAGATTGTTCATTGAATATCTATGAGAAACAAACAACATAGAAAACTCGAAATAAAAAGAAACAACTTGACAGAGAACACAAATTTTGAATCAGATGATTCTCAAAGATCAAGCATCAACAAAAAGAATACATATCAGATAAGCATATGCTCTGGTCGTACCGATAAAGCTCAACACGTGAGGCTCCGTAGAGAGTTTCTGAAGGAAGTGCAACACCCATGCCATTACTTATAGTTTCACTGCCACAACCATCACAGGGAGGTGCATTTACCCACCTATAATATCAGAACATTAAAAACAACATGTACAGTTACCAAGCTTTTCTGGATTAGAAGACAATAGTAAAAAGCAAACTCTGGGTAGCTAATGAGGAGATCCAAAAATAAGGCAAAGACCTTCGAAAATTGAATGTGATTCTTGCATACTAGTTTGAGATATCACTTGGAATAAAGTTCGGAATAATAAAGCAAGTCCAAAGATGGTTTCTTCTTCTTCTTCTTCTTCTTCTTCTTTTTGGTGTGTAATTTGTGGAATAATTCTTAAAATTGACAATTTGATTCCGAGAAAAATACAATGATAAATTTGTGTTGTTTATGCGACAGGGATATGGAATTTATTGATAATTATTTTGTTCATTGTTCGTGGGCAAAAGAATTGTGGGACTTGTCGGTATCTTCATTTGGAGTTCATTGGATGTTTCCAAATAAAGCAAAACAAGTTTTAGTTGAATGACAGTGCTAGTTGAGAAGAAACCGAATAAAGCACGTAATTTAGTTTCTTACTTTTTACTTTGGTTGATATGGGGAGAACGAAATAGAGCTTTCCAATATATTGAACATCCGTTGTTCAAAATCAAGAGTTTACTTTGGCAACTTTGTATAGTTGGGTAGAAGAGGGGAAGAATATTTGGATAGCTTTTCATCTTTTGTTGAGAACATGATTATTTGTATACTTGGGCTGAATTGAGGCCTTATTATGTATATATATGGGTGGCATCCCTCGATGCTTCTCCTAATGTATTTATGTACTTATAAAATAAATACAACAAAAACACATAAAAACTTCCTCGAATTGTGAAAGTAAAGAGAAAAGAAACAGACCTGAAAGAATTTTTGAACCAAAAAAGCAGCTGCAGCAGGAAAGCATGATCTTGTTCACTTTTCGTTGGTTTAAAATTTCCCTCCTGAAAGACAGAATGGTGGAATATTAAGAATGTCAATTCTGTAATACAAGTTTATAAAATTAAATTTTAGAACTGCAACTACTTATTTGCCTAGAGCAAGAACTCATAAAACACCTAGCGGAACAAGTTCATCATGAAATGGAAACAAGTTTCATTAGTGGCAAAACTGCTACATAAATTAAAAGTGTCACATAATCATACAAGCTATTGAGGCTCCTTGAATATTTTGTACTACTAAACTAGAATCGAAAAACTATAATGCGATGACCCAAAGAAATGCATGCACTAGGTTAAATAATAGAGTGGCTACAAACCTTGGGGCAATCATCCAAAACACACCCTATTTTAGACCAATAATTCACAGGAAACCTATGGAGTTATCATGTTATTTGTTACACTAATTAACTAACACGATGCGCAGTATTTTGCCAAAGGAAAAAAATGATATCAAGTCCTTCCCATGCCCACAAAAAAATGCACATCAGGACAAAGACACAGCTTCTGTCAGAAGTGCAAACAATTTAAACAAAAAGGCAATGAGCAGAAGTGCATTAAAGATTAAAATTCAAAAAGATAATGCAAAAATCATATAGTCAGATGAAGGAAAGGATTTTCACAATGCATGTATGCTAGAGGGTACCACAGTTCTACATTTCTTCAGCACTTCTGTGATTACTAAGTTTCACATCGAAGGAAAAAAAAATAAAAATAAAAAATAAAACTTCGGTGATTGTTAATTTTCATAACATTGAACAAGTAGTTTTTCTTTAAATGCAATCACAACAACTGAAATAGCCAATTTCCATTTATCAAACAATAATAGCAGAATAATTTTAAACTAACAAAACTATGCCAGTATGCTATCTTTTTTAGTAGCAATAGGTAGTGTACTGGGGAGTTAGATTACCCAAAAAGAATGAATACCCATAACAACTCAGCTTTGTTCATATATTTCACACATTTGCTTTTGGGCCATCAGCTACTAAAGGTAGTTCCTCATTATTTTTCCCCTCTTAGTGTGAAATCTATAATTTTGTCAGATAAACTTAAATAGTTGCAACCCTGCCATTTTTTTTCAATTAGCCTTTGAGCTCTTTCTGTCTTCGTGGCCAATGAATCTCAACCTAATTTTAACTTAATCACATTAGGACAAAACTAGAATCCTTATGGGGAGTTTAACAATGATGGGAGACTGTGAATGAGAAGATAGGGAAAGATACATAAAGTAAGAACAAAAATAATTAAAAAATGTTCGTATGTCGTACAATGTCCTCGGAATTTTGGGATTTTTATTAAAAAAAAACGAAGGTTATTGCTGTCATTTTTACATATTTAAGGGTATTTCAGTCATTATTAAACTATTTTAACTTATTTTAGGAAAGACAGTTAAATATATTAATGCAACTTAATGGTAAGGGGAATCTGATATAAGAACTTAAAAGCAAGGGATATAATGTAATTATCAAAATGTCAGAGTATTGTCTCACTTTTCATCAAACCTCGAGGGTAGTCACCGTCATTTACCCTAAATGAATACAATTTTTATTTTTTTACAACTATAAAGTATAAGTGATGAAATTCGTAAAAGAGATCAAAGCTCCAACCTTGGCCAAAGAGACCAGTGCTTTCTCCTCAAGTTTCTCTATAGGTACGGTCATTCTAGCAGACTCCTGGCACTTTGAATCTTCGTACTACATCAACAGCATGCACAACTAACATAATTATTTGCTTATTTGAAAAGAAAAAGAATTCAAGATCAAGAAAATAAAATGAACAGAGAAATGCTATGATGCTACGAATTGCTGAAAAAAGATGGATTGATTTATTAATATAGCCATAGCACCGTCATTAGGCAACATTACCGTAACCTTTCGATTAATTTTATTTATTGATTTATTTTGATTTTATTGATTTATTTATTTTGTGAATACCACCACTCAATCATCTTATGCAGCTGCTAAACTTAACAACTTAGTCTCTTTAACTTCTCAAAACCAAACAAAACAAAAACTATTTTCCATCTTGAAAGTTTAAAGCAATTACACTTCAGCATGTGGTTTGGCCAAAAATGACAATCCCCGATTTAGGCTAAATGGAATATAAAGAGAACTGTTAGAATTAATAGAGCACGTGTCGAGTAGGGAGCATGCCCACCGAAATGCAACTTTAAGAAGCACGAATACAATAATCGATCAACAGAACAACTTTGAATTCAATATCTTCACTAGGCAAAAAGGGAGAGTAAAATAGGAAGAGAGACAGAGAGAGAGAGAGGGGGGGCACACAATTCAAGCAAAGGACTAAAAAGAGCAACCAGTGCACAATGCGGACTCCCGCATTGAACGTAAAGGACTACAACCCAGAATTTGAGTAAAGGACTGCAAATTCATAATTACCATTAGAACTTGATCGATGTATGGCCTTATCATCGTCTCAATTTGTGAATTATCCTCGCTGACTGCAAGCTGCTGAAACATAAGGGCATCTTCTTCTGCCTAAAACAATAAAATTGCTTAGAAAAGCTCAAAATTCAAACAACCCACCAACAAAGCATTTCAAAAATCAAGCAAAATTAGCCAAAAACCTGTAACATCCGGGCCAATTCTTCATCAGATTTCGCGAAGTCAGCATTTTGATCCGCTAATTTTCTTTCTTCGACTTCGTCATTAGCTGATACCAATAGAAGCCTATCGGAAATCGAGACGAGATCAGAGTCGTCCGATACGGGTCGATCATCATCACCTCCGAATATCTTAACCAACCGAAAAAATTGATCAAAAGAGTCACGTTTATTTTCAATATTTATGAACGGGGAGAGAAACATTGATGACAGAGAGGTACGAACCTTTTGCTCATCGGGAGGTATTGAAGTGAGAGAGAAGAGCTGGAATTTGAAAACCTGGAAATGAAGAACGGTAACTAAGACTTCAGTGAGAATTAAAAAAAAATAAAAAAATAGTTTGGCAGAGAGTGGGTTTTTAGAGAGAGAGAGAGAGAGAGAGAGACTTCGAAGCCGTCGTCGGGGTCGTAGTCGACATCGAGATCGGAATCGTTGTAGCGAACGAGGAATTTCCGAGCCACCATTTTTCCGTGCCTTTCCTCTCACCGCAAGCAAGAGAATGCACTTTATTTACTGACGGAATGAATTTGGGGTTGAGAACCGTCCTTGGGACAAAAGGTGGGCTGAAGTCGGACGAAAGGGGGCGGAAGTCACCGCAGGCCGCGGGGGCTGAAGTCGGCCTGAAAACGGTGCCGTTTCTTGTGTTTTTAACTTGACGTGACTTTCAATTTTCATTCTAAGCGTGCTGACGGGATTTTGACCGCACCATGCTATCTCTTCCGTTCTAAAAAAATAAATAAAACATTCAATAAAAAAATAAAATATTATACACTTATTTTTTTTCTGCTCACACGCTAGTTTATTTCTAACATTTCGTTTAAATAATATTATTTAAAGTAAATTACACATATCTCTATTTAATATTTAAGCAATTGCACTTACACTTTTTAATATTTAAAAATTATCTTTACGTTTCTTATTTTAAAATATTGTGATTATTGATCTTACTTCTGTTAAAATTTAATAAAAAATGTCAATCTAACCAAAATTTTAAATATTTTTCTTATTTTACCTATCATTATTATACACATTAATTAATTTTTTTTTTTTACAAAAGTCATCAAATTTTGTTTACTTAATTTTTGAGATTTTTATAAAAAAAAAAACTAACAAAAATATGAAAGGAAAAGCAGTAAAATAGAAAAGTGCAAAATTTTAGTTACTTTAGTATAATTTTTTTTTTAAGTTTTAACAATTGATTTAACAGAAAGGGTTAATATTAACAATATTTTAAAATAAAAAAAGTAAATATAATTTTTGAATATTGATAAATACAAGTGTAATTGTCCAATATTATTGAAAGATAAGTATAATTTATCCTATTATTTCTTATAATAATAAATAATAAAAAATTTAGATAAATTTTTTATCATATTATTTTGATTCTATTTTTTGATAAATATTTTTAGTTAAATAACATTTCTATGATAATAAATAATAAAAATTTAGATAATTTTTTTTTTAACATATCATTTTGATTCTATTTTTTGATAAATAGTTTTAGTTAAATAACATTTTAATAAATTATAATAAATAATAGGACAAATTTATTCCTACCTTTCATTAATATTAGACAATTACACTTACATATATCAATATTCAAAAATTATATTTACCTATTTTATTTAAAATATTATTAACATTGATCTTTCGTTAAATTAACAATCAAAACTAAAAAACTTTAAGTAACCAAAATTATATGTTTTTTTTTTTTTTATCGCTTCCCCTTACACATTTTTGTTAGTTGTTTCTTTATAAAAATCTCAAAAATTAAGTAAACAAAACTTGATGACTTTTGTAAAAAAAAAAAAAAAAAAATTTAATGAATATGTAAAATAAGGAGGGGTATTATAAAAAAGTATCTAAAATTTTGATTAATTTGACATTTTCTATTAAATTTTAATGGAAGCAAGATCAATATTAAGATTGAGTTTGGGAAGAAAAAAAGTTAACTTTTTTTGTAATTGATTACTAGTTAGTTACTAAAAAATTATTATTTATTTTTTTTTTTTTTTGTATTTGGGAAGAAAAAAAAAGTTAAGTAGCATTTAGTTTGTTTTTCCGTTTTCTGTTTTATGCGTTTTATGCTTTAAAAATCTCAAAACAAAGAAAAAGAACAGCTCTGTTTTTCTTATTTTAAGATTTTTCTTATTTCAGGTTAAAAACGCTCAAAATGATTTTTACCATTTTTCATTTCATGTATAAACCTATTTTCTGTTTTTTAAAATAAATTTTAAAAACAAAAGTGATTAAATAAGTTCGAAGTTATTTTCCTTATTCCTAAGAATGCAAAATGGAAAAATAAACTTAAAATAAAAAATAAAAAAATAAACTAAATCTACTGTAGCTACGGCTTCTTTCTATGTGCGCTGATGTGATTTTGACCGCATCATGCCATCTCTTATGCTCTAAAAAAATAATAAATTAATAAAAAATAAAATATTATGCACTTGATTTTATTATTTTTTTTCTATTCACACGCGAACTTATTTCCAATATTCCGTTGAAATGATATTATTTAGGATAAATTACGTTTATCTTTGTTTAATATTTGAGTAATTACGCTTACATTTTTTAACATTTAAAAATTATATTTACATTCTTTATTTTAAAGTATTGTTAGGTTGCATTTAAGAAGCAATAGCTGGTAACTAATCTGCCAACTACTAACTTTTTGGTTTTTTCTATAATAATCAAATTTACCTTCTTATATCTTAAACTTCTTTTATACTTTAAAGGGTAAAACTATTAAATTTATAAAAAGTTAAAAAGTTAGCTACTAAAAAGTTAAAGTGGCATTTAGTTTGTTTTTCTATTTTTTATTTTCTTTTTTTGTTTTTTATTTTCTGTTTTGAATTTATTTTCTATTTTGCACTTTTGAAAGTAAGAAAAATAACTCATAACTTATTTAATCATTTGTATTTTTAAAATTTATTTTAGAAAACAGAAAATGAGTTTACACATGAAATAAAAAATAACAAAAAATCATTTTTAATGTCTTTAACTTGAAATAAGGAAAATCTCAAAAGAATAAGAAAAATAGAGTATTTTCTATTTTTTTTTATTTTGAGATTTTTAAAACATAAAATACATAAAACAGAAAATAAAAAAGCAAACTAAATGCGACCTAACTTTTTTTCTTCCCAAACACAAAAAAAGTTAATTTTTTAGTAACTAACTAGTGCCAATTACAAAAAGTTAGCTTTTTTTTTCTTCCCAAACTCAATTTTAATATTGATCTTACTTCCTTTAAAATTCAATAGAAAATGTCACATTAATAAAAAATTTAGGTACTTTTCTTATAATACCCCTTCTCATCGTACATATTCATTAATTTTTTTTTTAACAAAAGTCATCAAGTTTTGTTTACTTAGTTTTTGAGATTTTTATTAAAAAAGAAAAAAACTAACAAAAATGTGGAAAGGGGAGCGGTAAAATAAAAAAAAATACATAAAATTTTGATTACTTTAATTTTTTTTAGTTTCATTTTTAATTTAACAAAAAGTCAATGTTAATAATATTTTAAAATAAAATTGGTAAATATAATTTTTGAATATTGACATATGTAAGTGTAATTGTCTAATATTAATGAAAGGTAGGAATAAATTTATCCTATTATTTATTATAATTTATCAAAAAATGTTCTTTAACTAAAAATATTTATCAAAAAAACAGATTCAAAATAATATGTTAAAAAATTTATCCAAATTTTTATTATTTATTATCAAAAAATATTATTTAACTAAAAATATTTATCAAAAATAGAATGAAAATAATATGATAAAAATTTATCTAAATTTATTATTATTTATTATTATATAAATAATAAGATAAATCATACCTACCTTTCATTAATATTGGACAATTACACTTACATTTATCAATATTCAAAAATTATATATACTTTTTTATTTTAAAATATTATTAATATTAACCTTTTCTGTTTAATCAATAGTTAAAACTTAAAAAATATATATATATTAAAGTAACCAAAATTTCACACTTTTCTATTTTACCGCTTTTCTTTTCATATTTTCGTTATTTTTTATAAAAATCTCAAAATTAAGTAAACAAAATTTGATGACTTTTGTAAAAAAAAAAAAAAAAAATTAATGAATATGTATGATAATGAGGGGTAAAATAATAAAAAACTTTTAAAATTTTGGTTAGATTGACATTTTTAGTTAAATTTTAGTAGAAGCGAGATCAATATTAATAGTATTTTAAAATAAGGAATGTAAGTATAATTTTTAAATATTAAAAAGTGTAAGTATAATTACTTACATATTAAATAGAGGTATATGTAATTTACCTTAAATAATATTATTTAAACGAAATGATAGAAATAACCTAGCGTGTGAGCAGAAAAAAAAATTAAGTGTATAATATTTTATTTTTTTATTGATTTTTTTAAAAGCGGAAGAGATGGCATGTGCGGTTAAAATTCCATCAGCACAATCAAAAAGGAAATTGAAAATCACGTCAAGTTAAAAACACAAGAAACGACACCGTTTTCAGGCCGACTTCGGACTTCTGCCCCCCTTTGTCCGTCGTAGTGCGTATGTTCTTTCCGCTGTCTTTGGTTTGCGAAGGAGTAAAAATTGAAGAGCGGAAAGGATAAAAATGTTCACACCTCATTGCTTGGTTGTGGGGTTTAGATAGAAAATATCTCTTATTTGCCCTTGGACAGAGAGAAATGGAAAAAAAAAAAAGAGGAAAGAAAAAATTTTAAAACTCATCTTCTATTTTTAAATTTTTTTAGAAAATAAAATAAAACAAATGAGAAGAAATGAAAAAAAAAATAAGTGATCAATTTTTAAAATTTTCATCCTTCTAAAAATAGATAAAAATGAAAAGAGAGAAAAATAATTTAATAAAATTTTTAAAATAACATTTACCTATAAAATAAAGAATAAAAAAAATTACAAATTTGTGGGTTCCAAGAGCTGCAATAAAAAATAAAAGGTCTAGATTTAATTGTATTTAATCTAATAGTTCTAATTTAATATAATTAAAATTATTTTTTTAATAAAAATAAAAATTAAAAAAATCTGATTGGAACACAATTAATACAGAATATAAAAAGTCATATGTCATTAAAGTACAATCAAATCTAGACATTTCATTTTTCACTACAGCCCATGCAATGGGTTTTTTCACAGCAGTCCTCTGAAATCCAAACTTGTCATAGTGCAAACTAAATCCTTCAACTTCACCACTTCAATAGGTTTTTAATACTTTCTCAAGTTTTATACTTTCAGCCCTTCGTCTCAACCATTTTAAGTCAATAAAATCAAGGTAAATTTTATTTATTTATTTTTTCAATAACCGTATGATGCTTGAAGTGTTCTTTATCTTTTTTTTTTTTTTTTTTTTTTTGGGTTTGATCGCATAAAGTTGATTTACTTTGTAAAGTCTTGTGGCAAATCCAATCAAAATCTTAGTTAAATTAGGAATGCTATTAAAGTTTCCTAAAGTGATGCAAATTGAAGATTTGAAGAATTCTGAACAATTAAGGAGATAAAATGAATCAAGTTGACTAAGATTTTGAAGAATTCTAATTGGTATGAAGGATTACAAAACCTAATTGGACTCGGACGCAGCTTTCTGGAACGTGGATGAAATTCCAGTGTATCTCGTAGGCACGGTACGGGGAGCGTGCGGGTGTGCTCTAGGCCCGCAGGCAGCCCGCAGGAAGCGCGCGGGTGTGCCGAGCTGTTATGACACATCCCAGAAATTCTAGTGAGGTCCGCAGGCTGGAGGATGGGTGTGCACGGGTGCGAGCTGCAAATATTTTATCTGAATTTAATTTCCTATTTTGCCAAATTAGGGCAACTTTGTGTAACCCTATATATGTGAAACCAACTCTGTTAATAAGTGTAAGGAGAACATATTATAGGGGCCTAAAGAGAGAGTCTTTGATGATTGAGAGCTTTCACGTTCTTTCTCTAGATTTTTCTTGTATTCTCTTTTCACTTTCTATCTGAGGCAAAAAGCCTGCTTGTAGGGTTTATCGAGTAATTCGAGCAAGAGTGACGAAAGAATTCGTGCGAGTGATTAGTAGAGAGTCTAAGTAGAGTTTTGTAACCTGTTGATAATGGGATTGTAAATAGAGGTTTTTCTCCCTGTGATAGGATTTCCTCGTTATTCTCTTGTCTGATTACTTTCACTGTGTGTGTGATTGTGTGGGTTTGGAATTTTCAATTGGTATCAGAGCAGGTCACTCTAAGTTCTTGAGTAAAGATCTTCATCCAAACCAATGGATCCACCACGTGAATGAGGTTCAAACACCAGACCCCCTTAGTTTGACGGCTTAAACTATTCATACTGGAAGGTACGAATGCAAGCTTTTCTTTTGGGAATTCATTACAAAGTCTGGATGTCAATAGTACAAGGATGGGAAGAACCGACCCATGAAGTTGATGGAAGAATCGAACAAAAGTCAATTCAGACGTGGACTAAAGCTGAGCAAGAGAGTTCAAAGAGGAACTTCAAAGCCTTGAGTGCCATATTTTCTGCAGTCTGCCCTAATGAATTCTGTTGCATCTCAAGTTGTACGAGCGCCCGAAAAGCATGGTTAATTCTGCAAAGTACACATGAAGGGAACGAACAAGTCAAAACAGCAAGTTTCAAAAACTCACTTCTGAGTTTGAGGGACTAAGGATGAATGAAGACGAAAGGTTTGATGATTTTTATGTCCGGCTCAGTCACATTGTTAATTCCTACCACAACCTTAGAGAACTAATTCCAGAATACAAAGTGATACGTAAAATTTTACGTTCTCTTCCACGAGTGTTTGATTTTAAAGTCACAGCAATAGAAGAAGTCAGAGATGTGAACTCCATGAAAATAGAAGACCTTGTGGGATCCTTGTAGACGTTTGAAGCAAATATGGTGAAACCTCGCAAAGCGTTAAAAGGCATTGCTTTAAAGACAGTAGAAGAAGGAAGTGATGAAGAAGAGTCGGATAGAGAAATGGCGCTTGTGGCTAAACGATTCATGAGATACATGAAGAAAAAGGGCTTATTCAATAAGAATAACAAGAAGGAGTCACAATCTCAAGAAAAAAGAAAGAAGATCAAGAAGATTGAATATGGGGAAGAAAACAAAAAGAACAAGATCAAGTGTTTTGAGTGTCATGGATATGGACATTTTGCTCAAGACTGTGCAAAAAAAAAAAGATAAAAAAGAAGCAAGTCAAAGTTATGAACGTTACATTAGATGATGAATCCAGTTCAGATGAACCATCTTCATCAGCATCCTCAGACGATGAAGGTAACTTTGTTGCTTTTATGGCGTCTCACTCTTCGTCTGCAGGAACATCTTCAGGATCTCAAAGCGACACCGATATATCAAATCATGAAGATGATGAATCTGAAGATGAATTCAACAATGATTTGCAAGTGGCCAATGATGTTCTAATTGTCGAATACAGTAAGGTGAAGAAACAAAGACAAGCCCAACATACTTGCAACTGTAAACTCCGAAATGAACAAGATTACTTGAAGACAAAGAATGAAAAGCTCACAGGTAAAATATCTATTTTGGAATCTGACAAAACTTCTCAGTCTCATAGTGCAGAAAAGTTCAAAGAAAAACTTGAAGAAAAAAATAAAAAGATTGATGAATTGGAGAAAGTTGTAGGAGAACTTTAGGATGAGATCTGTAAGCTGAAAGAGAAGATCAAGAGTGATGAGAAGATAATTGAAAGAATGAACTCCAGTTTTGAAAAGCTCGAAGAAATTTGGAGCCAACAACAAACACATGGAGACAAAGCAGGCTTAGGCTACACTGGAGAGAAAAGTGCAATTGTTTTATCATCATCAGCATCTTCAGTAGCAGCAAAGGTTTTTCCAAAATCTGCAGCTAATCTCGAGACCTTCCCAAAGCCTGCTGCACCACCAAAGAAGAGTTTTGAAAAGAATAAACACCATCAGGATGCTCCTCACATAGTGAAAGGTACGCTTTTTGCTAGACCCCAATTCTTTATACCTGTTTGTCACCATTGTGGAATCAAAGGTCATATACGCCCAAACTGTCACAAGCTCTATGGTCTTCCTTTAAACTATGTTAAAAATTTTTCAAAAAAGCTAAAGTCCCTGTGAAGAATAAATTTCAAGTATTTTCAAAATTTTCAGAAGATTCTTACAAAAACTCACGTCCTTTTCAAAAACAAAACAGTCCAACAATTCGAAAAGGTAAAATTTTCAAATTTGTTGAGAAAAAGAATTTTCATAAAAGTAAAAAACGTGAGGAAAAACCTGTCAAGACAACTGGTCTTAAAACTAAAGCTATTTGGATTAGAAAGTCAGATTTAAATTATTTTGTTTCACAAAATGCCTTTCTTTTCGAGTCTCCAAGAAAATCTGTAGGCATTTGTGCACACCATTGAAATCTAAAAGATAAGTTAGAAGTTCATTGATTAAGTTGAAAATATTTTATGACTTCAATACTGTTACATGTATATTAAATCTTCCAAATTCATAGCTTTCAATGAGTTCATAATTTTCGCATTCCTTGTAAATTGATACGAAGTGGTTTGGTGAATTTTGTCATAATTTTGGAATGCTTCCTATTACACTTGACTGTACATGCATATACCTCTTTCTCTTATTTTCTACGAATTAAAGGTTATTGTTTGATGTGTTTAAAAAATGTTGAGGAGCCTGATATGTGCATATCAAAGTTATCCATCATTAAAAAAAAAAAAAAAAAACTTGGAAAAGGCTACCAGTGGGACTAGTGAGAAGCCTCTTAATGACTCGTTGATTGTTAAGGGAAGAGCTACCTACCCATAAGCGTGTGAAAGCCGCCAAGTGTTAAAAAAAAATGAGGAAAATTGGCTCTCAATTCATTTGGTGCATCAAATTTAACTTTTTGAGTCTATGATATGTTTGAAGGGGAGCCTATATGTATATTACAGTCAAAACCTCACACATGCACAAGCATTTGTCCAATTTTATGACTTATTTCACCTCTTGACACAGAATTGAAGATTTTCTTAGAAAATCAAAATGTGAATCTTTGAGTTTATGGAGGGTGAGAGATTGATGTACATGCATTAGTATAGTAGAATTAAAAATTTTTTTAACATTTTTAGTAAATTCTTCTACTGTCTCTTTTTGGTTTTGATTGTCTGTGTCCAAATCTGCACTTACACGTCTTTTTTCGAGAGCCTCGCAGGCAGGGCACAGGAGATCCTACCTCAAATTATTCTGATGTCACACTTAGAAGAGGTCATGTCATGTATGCCATACTCATGGGTCTTCAGTTTGATCTTGCCTTATTCATGTTTCGTCTCATGTTCATTGCCCAACAACTGAAACATACAAATGACTCACTGTCTTTTGGGGTTCTCGTCACCAAAATCATACAGTCCCATAACATTAACTTGCCTACATCCGGACTTACCTCTCAGCCCACACCCATTACTCGCCTTACTGCCCGCAAGTCCGTTAGCCAAGCTATTGACGACACACTTGATAACCCCGAGGCCGCTGAGTCTAGCCGGACCACTAGACCATATACGCCGAATGCGTTATCCTTGTCCATGCTTCGTCTTGAGAGGGAGATAGAGAATATTAGAACTGATCAGACTCTGATGAATGAACGGCTGGGACTATCATATTTGTTCTCCACTTTATGGTTATACTAGACTTTATATTATGCTCCTCCTCCTTAATTTTGTGTGCTTGTCATTTCCATATCAAAAAGGGGGAGTCAATTTAGGCTATGTATGTGATATGTGAACTTGTTTTGGCTATTGTATGATATATTATGTATTAGGTGCTCAGTGTGTTAGTTTGGTGATGATATCATTGATCATTTCTATATTATTATTCCATATGGTGCGTTGATGTGTGTGTTCAGTACGTGCAGAATTTAAGCAGAATTTAAAATTTAACGTAAGTTTTGATATGGAATTGCTAAGGGGGAGATTGTAAAGTCTTGTGGCAAATCCAATCAAAATATTAGTTAAATTAGGAATGCTATTAAAGTTTCCTAAAGTGATGCAAATTGAAGATTTGAAGAATTCTAAACAATTAAGGAGATAAAATGAATCAAGTTGACCAAGATTTTGAAGAATTTTAATTGGTGTGAAGGATTACAAAACTTAATTGGACTCGGATGCAGTTTTCTGGAACGTGGATGAAATTCCAGTGTACCTCGCAGGCACAGCGCGGGGAGCGCTCGGGTGTGCTCCAGGCCCACAGGCAGCCCGCAGGAAGCACCCGAGTGTGCCGAGCTGTTATAACACGTCCCAGAAATTCCAGTGAGGTCCGCAGGCTGGAGGATGGGTGTGCATGGGTGCGAGCTACAAATATTTTGTTCGAATTTAATTTTCTATTTTGCCAAATTAAGGCAACTTTGTGTAACCCTATATATGTGAAACCAATTTTGTTAATAAGTGTGGGGAGAATATATTATAGGGACCTAGAGAGAGAGTCTTTGATGATTGAGAGCTTTCACGTTCTTTCTTTAGATTTTTCTTGTATTCTCTTTTCACTTTCTGTGTGAGGCAAAAAGCCTACTTGTAGGGTTTATCGAGTGATTCGAGCAAGAGTGACGAAAGGATTCGTGCGAGTGATTCGTAGAGAGTCTGAGTAGAGTCTTGTAACCCGTTGATAGTAAGATTGTAAATAGAGGTTTTTCTCCCTGTGATAGGGTTTCCTCGTTATTCTCTTGTGTGATTACTTTTACTGTGTGTGTGATTGTGTGGGTTTGAAATTTTCATACTTGATTTGTTGTAAATATATATATATATATATATATATTGTTAGTACAAAAATAACTCTGGATACGTGGCGTGTTGCCAAGCGCGATTGGAAAGTGCTCGGTAAGGCTGGGAAATTAAAGGATAATTGAAATCAGGTCTCACTTCATTTTGGAACCAAATTAGCGTGGTTCTAACCATAAATGCGAAACAGTGATAAATGAACTGAATTTGTTGCGTAAAAGTTAACTTAGTTGTTTACTCCTTTACATTGGGCATCCAGGAAGATAAATTTAGTCTACTCAGACGCCTATTTCACCCCACGCGCATTAAATGTCAAATGGAAGTATTTAAAGAAGACGAGACTACTGCGTACTTTAATCTATACATACGAGATATGCAATGATTACAATCCAATAATTTACTTATTAATTTGTTCATATTGATTAACTATAAATACAATACTAAACTTCAAAATCCAGGTACGCTCTTTATTATCAACTTAATACCTCACTCTTTGCTTAAATTTCCTAAATACCTCGAGCCTCTACTAACTTTACCATCGAAGGATTTTTGGTCAGGAACCCTCTCTCTGGCCATAACATTCTTTTTCTTTGTGCTTGCCAGGCTTGCTTTTAGATCTCTGATTGACAAGGAAGTTTTTATTTGTTGAACATTTGGCGCCTATCGTGGGGCTTGTTTTTTTGCTCCCCATATTATTGAAGCATTCCTTCATTTACTTTCTTTTTTTCTTTTTGTTAATTATGGCTTCGTCCGAGAATTCAACACCACTACCATTTCCAAGAGGTGTGACAGACGCAGAAGTTCCCAAGCAGAAAGGAAATACATTGGCCATTGCAACCCTAAGTCAGGCCGTAAGGGGGCAGCATAAAATTAATGACCTTGAAACAGCACAAAGAAGGCAGGAGTTACAAGATCTCGCGGAGACAAATCAAGCAGAATTGGAAGAGGTCCTCTAGAAATTAAGGGAAGAGAAGGGAAAAAATGGGTAGATGATGAATTCTCTGACGGTAAGGGATTCGATTCCAGTGCAAATGATAGTAATGATGAATTGTATGATGAGCAACTTGAGATGCATCCTAGAAAGGGAGTGGAAATCCATGGCGAAAAGATTCTAAGTTCTAGTCGTAACCCCATTACAACTCCTGTGGCTACTCCTAGAATTGAATTAGTGGGTATGCACTCCACCCACATTCAATGCCAAGAGTCGATGCAACAACAAAAGACTAAGGTAGCAAAAGCTCAATGAAAGGAAGATGCTCTCGTAAAAAAGTAATTTGTCCGCAAGTTGCAATATGACGATGAAGAGAGATCTTCAAGTGATAAGGCAACGCCAGCAAAGGCAAAGAAGGCTAGCAAGACTAAAAATGTAGAAAAAGCACAAACTGTAGACTAAGAAGGCTCAGAACAATCAACTCGCATGATCAGGAAAGTATTGGGGGAGAATCTCAGCCTCATTCTTCACTAGTGGCATTACTAAAGTAGAACCCCTCGAAAAATTTGTAACTCCCAGTTTTACAACATATGACAGGAAGTCAGACCCCTTGGTACACTACAGGCATTGCATACAGGCCATGATGCTTTAAAGCTGGAATGATGAGCTCATGTGCTGTGTATTTCCATCAAGTCTTAAAGACGTTGCTCTCTAGTGGTTTCACAAGTTGCCACCGAGGAGCATCAGCAGCTGGAAACAACTCGCAAAGGCGTTTGTCGCCAGATTCTTAGCTAATACAAAACAACCAAAAACTACTGACATGCTTCTTATTATGAGAAAGAGAAGCAACAAAAGCCTTAAGGATTACTCCTAAAGGTACATAGAAGTATACAACGAGGTGGAGAGGTGTTCTGAGTAATTGGTAATCACTTCTTTTAAACTGGGGCTAGAGAAAGGTAAAAAACTATGGCTTTCTCTAACAAAAAAGTCAGCACTCAATATGTCAAATCTGATATGCTATAGAGAAATACACTAAAGTGGATGATGAGATGAGGGTGGTCGACCAGAAGGAAGCTAAACCAATAGGGTAAAGGGGCAAAAAAACAGAGAGAGGGAAAAAGGGAGTTCATTGAAGATAGAAAGTTAGTCTTTGAAGCTGTTAACATAGTATTCAAAGAGTCGATCTTCAAAATCCTTCCCTTTATCAAAGACAAATCCTATTTCAGATGGCAGAAGAGATTGCCTAATTTCCTAGGCAAGAAGACATACAAAGATTACTGTTCTTATTACCAAGACAGAAGGCATCACACTGGGGGTGTCGTTTTTTACGGTATCTCCTGGAAGATTTAGTAAAAGAAGGCCACCTTAAGGAGTACATTAATGAAGCCAGAGCATAAGAGGAGGGACAACAATCCTAAGCCTAATGGAGAGATCAAAAGGGAGAGCAGAGAAGAATGAGGGAGGAATCAGATGATCAAGGAGACGATGGAAGAGATACTCAACTACCGCTAAGGAGAAGGCCGAAGAGGAAAGTCTCAAGACCAACAGTGATCAATGTAATTCACATAGAGAACCACTTACAGAGGATTGTTGCTTGCACCAAAGGAAAAGACCAGCATCTGGGAAGGTTTGGAGAGGTGTTGAAGGTAGATGTTGCCCTAAGCAAACATACTAGAAGAGAAGCTACTCGGGGCATATCATTTTTTGAAGATGAGTGTGATGAGGTCCAACAACCATATAATGATGCTTTGGTGATTATCCTCAAAATGTTCGAATTAAATGTAAAAAGAATATTAGCCGATACTGGGAGTTCAACTGAGGCCATGTTTCTAAGTCTATTTAAAAAATTGGGGCTAATTGAGGAAGACTTGGAACTGGTTGAATCTCCACTCAGTGGGTTTAACTCTACCCTAGTTTGGCCAGTTGGGAGAGTCATCATACCAGTTCGGGCCAGACTAGTAGAGTATGGGTAGAATTCATAGTGGTGGATTTACCATCTTCCTATAATGCCATGGTGGAAAAATCTTGGATTCACAGGCTAAAAGCAATTCCCTTAACTTATCATTAAGTTCTTAAGTTCCCATATGGCGATGAGGTGATCGAGATTAGGGGGGATCGGGACATTTCAAGGAGGTGCTTCATTGCTATCTTGAAGTCCAAGCCCTTACCCGAGCAAGTTCAACTAATGGAGATGCCCGAGAGCACCCCAAAAATTGACGATGTTGGAGGGGATCCAGAGCAAAAGGCTATTGAAAGTTTGGAGAAAGTCGAGGTGGACCCGGCTGAAGGTAATAAGTTCTTTTTGATTGGAGCAAACCTGGCAGTTGAGGAGAAACTGGAGCTGACAGAAATGTTTTTGAAGAATATTAGAAAATTTGCTTGGACGCCCTAGGAAATACTGGGTATTTCCTTGAAATTATGAGCAACAGGTTACACGTTAATCCCGGGGCCAAGCCAGTCATTCAAAAGGTAAAGAGGTCAACTTTACAACATGTAGAGGCGGTCATTGAGGAGATCGGCAGGCTACTGGAAGTTGACGCCATATGGGAAGTGTCATATCCCAAGTGGTTAGCAAACACATAATTGTAAAGAAGAAGAATGGGAAGTGGAGAGTTTGTGTTGATTAAATAGACCTGAACAAAGCATGCCTCAAAGATCCGTTTCCACTTCCAAAGATCGACCAAATTGTAGACTCGACGGCAGAAAGTGTAAAGATGTCATTTTTAGACGCTTATAGGGGATATCACCAGATCCCAATGTACAAACCTGATGAAGAAAAGACTACTTTTATCACCCCAAGTGGGATCTACAATTACAAAGTCAAACCCTTTGAATTAAAAAATGTTAGAGCTACTTATCAACGCTTGGTTATAAAAATATTTGAGGGAGACCTCAGCAAGATCATGGAGGTCTATATTGATGATATGGTGGTAAAAAAACAAGAAGTCTGAGACCCATATTCAACATTTGCAATATGTTTTTTAACACTCTTAATGAATATAAGTTAAGGCTCAATGCTGCCAAGTGTGCCTTCGGAGTCAGTTCAGGGAAGTTTCTAGACCACTTTGTCAACAGGAGATGAATAGAAGTGGACCCTGACTAGATTCGTGCCATTCAAGTTATAGTCCCACCTTGGACGAAGAAGGATATGCAAAAGCTCACAGGGATGGTTG